>CM053744.1:27827772-27845802 GCA_028658305.1 Pachyuromys duprasi
TATGTTTCTTTCTGCTTTTGGGATACCTCACTCAGTATGATCGTTTCCAGGTCCCACCATTTGCCTGCGAATTTCATGATTTCCTCCTTTTTAATTGCTGAGTAGTATTCCATTGTGTAAAAGTACCACAATTTCTGTATCCATTCCTCAACTGAGGGACATCTGGGTTGTTTCCAGGTTCTGGCTATTACAAATAAAGTAGCTACGAACATAGTTGAGCAAATGTCCTTGTTGTGTACTTGAGCATCTTTTGGATATATGCCTAAGAGTGGTATAGCTGGGTCTTGAGGAATCACTATTCCTAATTGTCTCAAAAAGCGCCAGATTGATTCCCAAAGTGATTGTACAAATTTTTATTCCCACCAGCAATGGAGAAGGTTTCCCCTTTCTCCACATCCTCTCCAGCATGTGTTGTCATTTGAGTTTTTTATTTTAGCCATTCTGACAGGTGAAAGATAAAGGTCTTAGCTATAGATATTAGACAAGAGAAAGATATAAACGGAATTAAAATTTGAAAAGGGAGTATTCATATTATCCATAATTACAGATGGCATGACCCTTTATTAAAACAACCTGTTGAGTTGACTAGGCAACTCATACTCTCTAATAAATACAGCAAAGCTGCAGGCCACGAAATCAATTTAAGAAAAAAATCAAGTCTTCATTTTTCTCTTAGAGAAAAAAGTTATGAAAAACAATCCATTTACAATAGCACCATCAAATTTAAGTATTTGGGAATATCTCTCCCAATGAAGTGAATGACTTCTCCAACAAAAACTTCAAAATACTGAAAAAGGAAATCACAGATGTTAGATATGGAAAGACATCCCGGACTCCTAGACTAACAAAATCAATACTGTGGAAATGGCTATACTTGTAAACTGATTTATTAATTTAATGAAATACTTAGCAAAATTGATATATCATATTCCACATGCTTATGAAAAGATATGAGAATTCATTTGGAGCCACAAAAGACCACAAACAGCCAACGTAACCCTAAGGAGTAAGAACAATGCTGTAGGTAACACAATGCTAAACTTCAAACTATGCTATAGGAATAATGACAGCCTGGTACCAGCATAAAAACAATAAGAGAAATGGAACAGAAAACAGGACTCATAAATAAAATAAGTTTTGCTTAATTTTTGACAAAGGCAGAAAAAATACACATTGGGGGAATGATGATCTGTTCATTTGCCAACAAATGATGCTGGCAAATCTGGATTTCTACTAAGAAGAATGCAATTAGATTATTCTTCTACCTCCATGCTGTACACCCTGAGTGTGGGCATCACTTGATCTCTGTCCTGTCCTCTATCTAACACAGAACAGTACTATAGACAGAATAATCAAAGCTATAACATTAGCACTACATTATACATAATGTTAAGATACTTATTTTCTCTAGAACCCCTGCTCAGATGTAGCCCATGACAGCTCAGTCTCCAAGTGTGTTCCCTAGTAAGGGGAACAGGGGCTGTCTTTGACATGAACTCAGTGGCTGGCTCTTTTATCACCTCCCCCTGAGGGGAGAGCAGCCTTACCAGGCCACAGAGGAAGACAATGCAGCCAGTCCTGATGAGACCTGATAGGCTAGGGTCATATGGAAAGGGAGTAGGACCTTCCCAATCAATGGACTGGGGTGGGGGGCATGAGAGGAGAAGAAAGAGGGAGGGTGGCATAGGTAGGGGATGAGGGAGGAGGCTACAGCTGAGACACAAAGTGAATAAATTAAAAATAAAATAATTAAAAAATGTTAAGATACTTATTTCCTGAGGACTGTGTCCTCTCGTGGTATGCTTGTGGGTCTAGAATTGCCTCAAAAGGCCACAGGCTGTTTTCACTAGTGTCAGTGGCAGATACCCCTTAGAGTTTGAACCCAAATCTTCCCCACAGCTTCATCCCTTGAAGGTTTTATTCCTAGTTGCTGGGGCTATTTCAGGAGGCCGTGGAGCTTTAAGAGCTGGAGATAGAGGAGGCAGGTCCCTAGGGTGGGCCTTTGCAGTGTACATCCAGCGTCTGCTCCTGCCCCATCCTTCTTCTTTGTCAAGCACAGTGGTTCTCAACCTCCCTAATGCCATGACCCCCTAATACAGTCCCTCATGTTATGGTGACCCCAAACCATAACATTATTTCGTTGCTACGTCATAACTGTAATTTTGTTACTGTTATGAATAGTAATGTAAATATCTGATATGCAGGCTATCTGATATGCAGCCTACCCCCAAAGGGGCTATAACCCACAGGTTGAGAACCACTGAAACTCTTGCACATTGTGAGCAAGTCTTCCATACAAGTTTCTTTCACAATGGCCTGAGCCATTCCTCCATGCCTTCCCTAAAGTGAGGGGCTGAAAGTCTGTGAAGCCGTGAGCCAAAATAAACCCGTCTTCTCCTAAGTGGTTTCTGTCAGGTGTTCCAGCCACAGAAATGCAGAAGTAACTGCTACAATATCTATAGAGACTGAGGATGATGGATATGGAAAACATGAAACTTTCCTTAACATCAAGAGTACCACACAGAAGTAGAACTTGTCTCTCCTTACAATAATTACAGTTAAGCACTCAATGTCCGCACAGCACTCTCTGTTTTCATAGGCCCTAGGTCTGTATACAAATCAGAAGTTATGCATGAGATTACAAGAAGTGAAATTTTAAATATGAGATCCTGGATCCAAGAACTTTATACGATTTAGAGTATTTTCCACCTGCTGTGCTGAAGCCAAGGCAGGGCCTAGAATATGATGGACAGTCCATAGATTCCAATATTATTTGACATATAGTTCAGAGCAATAGTCACAAACATAGACAGTCTGCCTTGATTCAAATTCTGTTCACATCATGAAATAACTGTATGACCCAGGCAAAATTGTTTAACTTCTCATAGCCTCAATTACCAACTCACCAAATTAGAGCCAATGCTTTTCTGTATCTGTCTTAGAAAATATCCAGGACAATGAGACACATCATCTAAAGCAACACATACTTATCACTCTGTAAATACTGGACATCTTTTAAAAGGAGCCAAACAATTTTGAAAAATTTAAAGCATGAATGTTTTATTATTTTTCAGCATTTTATAATTGCTAAAACACTAGCTAATATGTTAGTAAATATCACTTGACCGAACATTGAACCACATGGTACATGCTTTCACCTGCTCATTCTTTGTTTATAAACAAAAGGACGAGAGCTAAAATGTAGAGTGAATAGCTTCCATCTACAATGTATTGTCTGTCTTGTGAACTGTGCCTGCTGCCTCCCTGAAGATAGTCACCTGTGATATATGGCCATGCACAGTGCTTAACAGATCAAGAGATTCGATATGGCCGTTTAGTAATAAATCCATGGTCCATGAAGTGGGAATTTTCTTACAACCCTTCTTCCCCAGAAGCTATTAATGAAAACTAACTCACAGGATATGTTTCTACTAAACCAAGATTTCTGAGATGTCAACCCTTCCCCGAATCACGCTGAGCCCTTTATCCCCACCGAGAAGGTCCAGGGTGATTGATGAATCCTGCCAGGAGTCTGTCAGAAGCTTTGCCTTGTACCACCATGTACATTTCATCTGCTGTAAACTTTAATGTGGGCATCTCTCAGGCTCTACCTAGAAACGCCCACATTTAAAGGAGGTCTTTTAATTTAATAGCTCTGCAATTTGAGTCCACTTTCTGTGTCAATCATGAGGTCACATAGTGAGAATCGTGACAAACATCCACCCCTCATCCTATCTAACACCCCACTCAAACCCAAACCTGTTGAGTCCTGTCAGCTCTGGCTCCGGAGTCAGAAGTCCAGAAAGCTGACGCTGACAGCAATGTCCCAGTCATGGTTCATCTGGGAGCTTTCCATAAATAAGAGGAAGCTCAAAGGAAATGCTGAACTTACCTGACCCAGGGGTACAGAAAGTAACCATTTCACTGCTTGTGTGGAATATAATGAACAAGTGCGGTTTTCTATCAAGCCATAGCTAGCAATTCAAAAGTAATTGGCATCTTGTTCTAAAGCTACAGGAGCTTTTGAGTTTATATCAAAAGAGGAAGAGAGACCCAGACATTGCCATTTGATTGTTCAGAATTCAGCCAGCCATCGTGAGCAAGTTTCTCATACATTGGGCAATTTATCTTTAATATAACAAACAAAATAATTCTTTTTTTAATAAGCTGAAAAGTTAGATTTTACAGAATGCACACACACTTAAAATGTATTCAAAGTATAAGTATGCTCAAGGCTCAGCAGTTAAGACCAGACACTGCTCTTTCAGAAAGCCCAGGTTCAATGTCCAGCACCCACATCTGTAACTCTAGTTCTTTGGGGTCTGATGTCCTATTGTGGTCACTTTGGGAAACTGAACTCATGTTCATGTACACACACACACAAAGAAATGACAATGCATGGAGAGGACCAAAAACTCCGGCTCAGATGTAGCTCATAGACTCAGTCTCCAAATGGGTCTCTAGTAAGGGGAACAGGGACTGTCTCTGGCATGAACTCAGTGACTGGCAATTTGATCACCTCCCCCTGGCAAGGCACAGCCTTGCCAGTCCACATAGGAGGACAATGCAGCCAGTCCTGTTGAGACCTGATAGGCTAGGGTCAAATAGAAGGGGAGGAGGACCTCCCCTGTCAGTGGGCTAGGGGAGGGGCCTAGGGGGAGAAGAGGGAGCAAGGGTGGAATTGGGAAGAGATGAAAGAGGGGGTCACAGCCAGGACACAAATTGAATAAATGATAATAATATAAGAGGGAAAAATAAATCTTTAAAAGTATAAATAGATAAAGACAGACAAGAGCATGTCAGCATCTTCCTAGGGACCAGGAATTAGTTTCTTTGTTCCCTCTCCTGGCCTGCCTTGTCATGTCTTCAGAAATGGCAGAAGTTCTTCAGTTGTGGCACTGAATTTACCATTCTTGTTCGGGACATGGTGACAGGTATAGCTCCTGTTAATTACATCCACCTTGAATAATTCACTTGTTGCCTGGGGCAGAGGAGAGAAAATATATTTGCTTCCTCTAGAAAGTCCCTCAAATGCAGCCCCAGCCACAAGAAAAGGCACTAATCATCTGTGTCTCCAGAAGCAAAAGGTGATGCTGGAGTTGGCCTCAGTTTCCCCCGTATTTCAATGTACAATTTTCCCCCTAGGTCAAAAGAAATCGCTCCTCAGCCACTCATGCTACTGAGAAATAATTTTGCTTTCAGAATCTGAACTTTACCAAAAGAAAAACTTTCTTCCTGAGCTCTAGGCCCAGAACAATTGGGAGAGGGTTGTGTGTTAGGTTTGCCCCTGCTTAGAATTACATTTAAAAGAAAGCACTTCATCTAAAGTAAACTTTAAATAAATAAAGTTTAAAGAACTTCAGAAATCAATGAAAATGGAAATGACCCTTCTTATGTGCATACATTCTCTCTACCAGTGGCCACAAATCAGATGGTGGTTTCTCCCTTCTTGTGGAAAACCATTCTTATGTGTATATAAGCCCTAACTGGCCATGAATTCAGCAAAGGAGAAGGAAGCAGTCAGAACTACTGTACAAGGAACATGCCTTTCCTTCTGCCCGGCTTGGTAATCTCTGCAGTTGAATAAGCAAGGCATGCCTTGCCTCATGATGAAAACATGCAAAGAAATTGTAAATTTCTCAGTGGGCCAAACTTTGGGCAGAGTGCAGGAAATCTTATGAAAGAAGTGGGAAACAGTAAGACCTGTTAACAGATTTTTATTCCTGTATTTGACTCCAGTGTTGTAGACGCCTCAGAAGTCAAGCTGGGAATTCTGTTTCTTTCTTTTAAAAAATATTTTTATATTAATTACAGTTTATTTACTTTGTATTCCAGCTCTAGCTCCCTCCCTCATTCCCTTCTAATCCCACCCTCCCTCCCTCATCTCCTCCCTACCCCTCTCTAAGTCCACTAATAGGAGAGGTCCTCCTCCCCTTCTATCTGACCCTAGCTTATCAGGTCTCATCAGGACTGGCTACAACGTCCTCCTCTGTGGCCTAGCAAGGCTGCTCCTCCCTCAGCAGGAGGGAAGGTCAAAGAGGCCACCACTGAGTTCATGTCAGAGACAGGGAATTCTATTTCTAAACTCCTCAGTTAGTAATAGAACTAGAAAACTTCCTTCTTAAAAAAAAAGAGCACTTTCCATGACTTGAAAAAGTTGACAAGAGAAGTTTTGAGTGCGTACAAAGATAGAAATAAGAAGCAAGTCATTCTTAAAGAAGAAAAAATAGATTTTTTTTTTAAAAAAAGGATATATATCTTTGGAGAAATGGCAAAGATCTGCAACTAGGGCAGGAAGTATTCAAAAAGATCATAGAAAAATCCCTTAGCAGAAGATGAGGAAATGGAAAAATTCAAAACGGAATTGACAGGTATGCCAGTTTTATCTTAACTTTGAGCAAACTAGGGATATTTGAAAGGAGGGAACCTCAATTGAGAGAATGAATTCATAACATCTGGATAAAGGGCATTTTCTTAATTAGTGATTGATGTGGGAGAGCCAACCCCATCTGTGGATGGTGTCATGCCCGGGCTGGTAGTCTTGAGTTCAGTAAGAAAGCAGGTTGAGCAAGCCATGAGGAACAAGCCAGTAAGCAGCACTCATGGCCTCTGCATCAGCTCCAGGTTTCTACACTGTTTGAATTTCTGTCCTGACTGATGAACAGTGATAGGAAAGCATAAGCCAAATAAATGCTTTTCTCCCCAAGTTGCTTTGATAATGCTGTTACACCACAGCAATGGTAACCCTAACTGAGACAACACAGAACACAACTGAGAATGAAAAGTACCAAAGGGACACAGCGGCCTACCAGAATCTCCCAATGGCCCAAGTTGCCACAACTGTCAGGAAAATACAGTATATAGGATTATAACTGGAGCGAGAAAATAAATATCCTTGTTGCTAGAAATGAGAAGTTGATTTTTAAAAAATAAGTAACAGAGTTAAAGTCCTCTTTTAAAAGAATTCCAAATGAAAGGAGAAGCAAATTTGCGTGTCATGGGCTTCAGTGTTTCACTCTGAAAGCCAACTCCCTCACCATTTAAGGAAGCAAAGGGAAATGGCCTGAACAGTGATGCCTCATCTGGTAAAGCCACCCCATCCCAGGCCTTGAGAACGGAAGAGCTAAAAAGTGGACTAGCTTCTTGTGGACAGCTAGTGGATGGACCTGTGCGTGGCATTCTGTTCTACTTCTAAACACACCTATTTATCCGACAGCCCTCATCATGTGTAGTCACTCAGAAAGCATGTAAGGAGCTCCCGTGTTCCAGGAGTGATTCCAGGCAGTGACAGTTGAGGACAAGGCAGGCATTTTTTCATAGCTCTCTCCTTCTAGGATCAAGCAGAGGGCAACAAGGTGCCCTGCCAGGCACAGACCCCCCTACCCTGCTCCCTCCACCTGCATCCCCCTGTCCTATTTCACACTCGTCTCCCTCTATAGGCCACTGGGCATGATCTTTCAGTCACTTCTTGGGCTTAAAGTATGAACAAGAAATTGAAAAGAAAGAAGTTGTCGAATTCATAATTCAACTTCACTATTTTACAGAGGAAGAAATTAGTGAAGTTAAATAACCAACATAATTAAAACATAGACCCACAAGCCAGCTATCTCCAATTCTTCCTGTCACCTCTGCATGCATATTTTTTACATATATGAATATGTAAATATACTTAGTGAAACTTATTTATAACTGTAAGACATGTAAAATAACCATGAGACTAAAAATATGTAAGTATGTTGTAGATGTAAAATCTACAAAGGCATGCCCTCAGTCTGATGTTCCACAGAGTATCTAGGTAGACCTCCCACCTCTAAAGAGCTCTGGGGAAGCATGACAACCAGCATTTCCAGGACCTAGGCATTCAAGGGTTGCTGGTTCCCGCCCAACCTCTTTCTGCCTGCCAGCAAAGAAATAAGGGACTAGACAGTGAACAGAGAAGACGATAAGGGAATTCTCAGACCATGAACGAAGCCTTCCAAGTATTTCCCTTTTAAAATGTTGTGACACTGTTTCCACGGCAGGAGTCTTCCCTCTGATTGCCAGTAATTCAATTATTTCACCATGTTTTACAGCAGCGAGCAAATGTAACAGCTAACAAGAGGAAATGTTGCAACACACTCAGAAATAGCTCACCTTGCAACGCTTTAATCAATTACAGCACCGATGGCCAGAATCATTGACAGGGCCCTGGTGCCTCCAACCTCCTGGCCTCTCTTAATATCTCATGCTATTTTATCTCAGAATCTAATTTGGGTTTGCCAGTAATTAAAATGCACAAATCTGTGTCCACTATTAACCTCGAGTCTCCATTTCTGGGCCCTGAATCTTTCCTCTGAAAAGCTCTTTGCCTCAGTGAAATGTCAATGGCTATTTTGGACAATTAGATGTGTGTAGCCTTAGCAACAGAAGGAAAAGGTGCCATATCTCATAATCCCATTTTAGAGACAGAGATGAAGAAGCAGCCAGTCAATTAATACCTGTTTCAGGAAATCCCACACAACTATCACTGATAAAAACAGACATTTTCCTGGTTAAAACAGACATTGGAATGTACTAACTTAAGACATATCTAAATAATACATTTTCCATGCATGAGGATTGATATTTGTGAAGATTGTGATATTGTGAAATGCAGCTGAAGACACAAATGGCATCCTCCTCCTTTTATCTATAGTTTCAGGTTACCTGACTTCCAGTACCTTTGGTCAACCAATCTAAAAACATTGTATGAAAACCATTCTTGAAACAAAATAATCAATGAACTCCTAATTGTGTGCCGTTTTGAATACCTGCTAGAATCGTTCCCTCTCCTATTCATCCTGTCCAGCATGTGAGTCACTCTTGTGTCCATGGTATCCACCCTGAGGTCCATTAGTCACTTACCAGACTGCCTGTCCTAGCATTCAGAACTCATGGTCAAGGTGCTTTGGAACAACGTGTGTGTGTGTGTGTGTGTGTGTGTGTGTGCGTGTGTGTGTGTGTGTGTGTGTGATATGTAGATGTAGGTACAACTGAAGGCCAGAAGGGGCAGGGGAAAGATAGTTAATAAAACACTCGAAGGAATCATACGTGATAGATAATAAATATACCTCACAATGTCAGATTTTTCTCTGACTCTTGGTGAGCTGGAACTCATGATCACCTTTCTGTCTTAGCCTTTTGGGGGCTAAGATTTACAGGCATGGGCCACAATACCCATTTTCAAAGCAATTTTTAAGTTTAAAATAATAGATAAAAACAATGTTAGCTGGTTCAAGCATCCTGCAGTCAGATCTTCCCTCACTACACTACGTAAGCCCAGTGTCTCTGCCCTGTCCTGGCTCAGCGGAGAACTAATGATAGGCTCCGCGACACTGAGATTTCCTGTTGCTTTCTCCTGCATTCCACCTGGAACCTTACTACAAAACAAGTGGCTGCCTTTCTCTGCTTGCTCCAGCCTGCTGAATAGCTCTGCTCCACACTCTCCCTCTCCTCACAGACACACTGACTGCACGGGTGGTACCCGTAATGGAGTATATTATAAATCAAGAAAGTGTTTCCTCATGAAGCTTTAAGAGCCAAGATTAATTAAATACATCTTTTTACAAGGGATCAAATAACATCTACTGCTGAAGTCATTAAGAGCAAAGTCATAAACTCATTAAATGAATATTGGAAAGATCGAAATGTTCAGGAATTACTGGCTACTGTGTTTCACCACCATGAGCTATAATATCACATAGCAGGGCTTTGAGTGAGAATAAACTCAGCCTTGGTCCTGTTATTTAAAATAAAAATTCAGTAAATAAAAAGTGCTCTCACCTAAGAAAATCAAGTCATCTTTTGTAGTTAAGAGAATATGTCTGCTATTTTTCTGTTTCTTGTTCATTTTTCGTAAATTTTCTAACCTACTTATTTTTCTTTGTGTGTGTGTGTGTGTGTGTGTGTGTGTGTGTGTGCATGTGTGTGAAAGAGAAACAGACGGACAGGCAGACAGACAGAGACAGTAAGTAGCACAGGTAGCCACATGCCATGTTGCACATAAATCAGAGAGCAGCTCTGGGGATTTGGTTTCCACCCACTATGTGGGATCTAGGGGTCAAATTCGGGTGGTGAGGCCTGTAGACAAGCACTTTTACCCATAGAACCATATCACTAGTGCCCAAAACATATCTTCTTCATGAACAGTTTTGGTCAAGAAGAAAGGTTGGTAGTGCTCACTCAGAATCCCCGACTGAAAAGTCTGGGGCAGGAAATTGAGTGCTTCTGACCAGTTTGGGCTACACAAAGGAAATCATCTTATAAACAACAAACAGCTAGCTTTCAAACAAGGTTAGGAAAAAAAAAAACACAGAAAATATTTCTCTGTGCTTCAGAGAGATTTCCTTATCGAAGTCGCCGGCAGGCGGCTCACTTTGAATGACATTCAGAAAGATAGAGACTCTGTTGGGCCTTCAAATATCATCAAGAACCTGGGATATCAACCACATCATCTAAAGCTGTAAAGGAACCCAAAGGGAATACACAAAATACTATCAGTCACTAAAGTTTAGGAGAAAAGAAACTTAAAAAAAATCTGTAGCAATTGAATAACCAAACAGACAGTAGAAATGAGTCTTGGAAGATTCAATATTTTTGAGGTTATAATTGGTGCACACCTTCAAACCCTGAACTAATACTGAGGCAGGAAGGTTATGAGTTCAAGGCCATCCTGGGCTACGTAAGACCCTGTCTCAAAAAAAGAAAAATTAAAAAAAATTAGAAACATTATATTAATATTTATGTAAGAAAATGCCACATTGTATAAACAAATAAAACTCAATTTTTCTGTTTGGAGAGATGTAAGTAAAAGAAAATTACATAGAAAGATTGAAACTATAATAAATAAAAGTAAAATAATTACCAACACAGTTAAAGTTTAGCTTCTGACACTATCACAGTAAAACAACATTTAGAGCAAGAGATGCCTATTAAGGATAAAAAAAGGATAACCCACAATGAAAGAGAAGTAGCTACCAAAAGATTAGAATCAGACAAATGTAATGCATACATCTTTAAAATGTTTTACTTCATAGTTCTAGAAGAGTTTAACATGCTTCCTTTAGAAATTAACATATTAAAATTCCCAAAGCCAAAACAAAACTAAGAAGGAACCTGTAAGATATGAAGAACATAATCAATGTTCTTTTATTAGTACTAATAAAACTTGCACGATTACTTTTTCAAATGATTCTCTGAATTAGTCAGGTTTTTGGGTTTTTTTGCAATGGTTTTCAAGCTGTGAGTTGTGACCCCTTTGGTGGTCGAATGCCCTGTTCACAGTAGTTGCCTAAGACCATCAGGAAACACAGATATTTATATTATGAATCATGACAGTAGCAAAATTTTGGTTATGAAGTAGCAATGAAATAATTCTATGGTTGAAGGGGATCACTGTCACATGAGGAACTGCATTAAAAGGTCACAGCATTAGGAAGGCTGAGAACCACTGCTCCAGAATAACAGAACTTATAGAATGAATCCCTCAATATATATATAGAAAGGGAATTAATTAGAATGACTTATAGACTGCTGTCTAATTAATCCAACAATGGCTGAATGTGAATGGAAAGCCCAAGAATTTAGTAGTTGCTTTCCAAAAGGCTAGATATTGCAACTAGTCTTTAGTATCCTGAAAAAGTAGGTCTGCAAAACCAAAAGAAGAGAAACACGCACACACATACACATGCACATACACGCACCACCACCACCATATCTAGATCAAATCAGTAACAACCAGGATAATATGTCTCCACTAGAGTTCAGCAAAGCTACCCCAACAGATCCTACGATTTGCAGCATAGCTGAACATGACAAGGCCTTAAAATACCTTGTAGGAATATGATAGAGGTCATAAAGGGAAAGTGAATAAATTCTTTAATGAAATCTATGAAAACACAAACAAACAATGGAAGGAAATGAATCAAACAGCTCAAGACATGGAAATGGAAATAGAATCAATAAAGAAAACATTACCTGAGATAAATCTGGAAATGAAAATTTAGGAACCTGAAAAGGAACCTCAGAGGCAACCCTTACCAACAGAATGCAAGACGCGAAAAGGTGAAACTCAAGCATTGAAGAAAGCTACATCAGTCAAAGAAATGTTAAATCAAAAAACTCTTGGCACAAAACATCAAGAAAATATGAGACACCATAAAAAGACTAAATCTAAGAATAACAGAAATAAAGGAAGGAAAAGAAATCCGGTTACAAGGAACAAAAAATAATTTCATCAAAATCGTAAAAGAAAAATTTTCTAATCCAAAGGAGATGCATACAGATAAAAGAAGCACACAGAACACCAAATGGAACGAACCAGAAAACAATTCTCTTCTGTGAATAATAATAAAAACACTAAATGTACAGAACAGAAAAATAATATTGAAAGCTATAAGGGATGCTCCAGATCCCTGGAAATAGCTCCAGCTGCTGCTCCAAAGCTCAACCCATCTCCCTTAGAAGACGAGCCAAACGTCTGAAGTTCACAGGTTCTCCAAAATGGCTGCACCCAGTGAGGACAGTGTCTGGGCACCTGGAGCCCATTAACTTCAAAGCAAGAAAGCCAGTAACAGGGTAGCTGACCTCGGGACTTGCCCTGGCAAGAGGAGGACCCCAGAGCTCTAGGGGAGTCCAGCTGGTCCTCAGGGTCATACATCTGAGGAGAATAAAGGGCAATTCCCTGAGAACTACAAGCCAGTCAGAGACCATATTCACCAGTCCAAGGAGGGTTCCTGTAAGAACATCCAGCTTCCTGTCCAAGGCTCTTCCCAAACCCCTGAGAACTCCAGTGGGCAACAGGAACTATCACACAATGCCAGAGACAACCAGATACCTAAACGCCAGTGTAAAAACATAATCAACAAAAGCCAGAGCAATACGGCATCTCCGGAACCCAGTTATCCCACTGCAAGCAGCCCTGGATACCCTAACACAGATGAAACACAATCTATGCTTAAGATGGTGACAAGGGAGAAAATGAATAAAACCCTTAAAGAAATACAGAAAGATGCAGTCAAACAAACTGAGGCCTTTAGAGAGGAAATGACTAAATCACTCACTGAAATACAGGAAATATAAACAAACAGGTGAAGGAATCAACAAATCATTTAAAGAAATTCAGGAAAATACAAGCAGGTGAAGGTAATCAATAAAGATTTTGAAAATGGAAATAGAAACAATGAAGAAAGCACAAACTGAGGAAATCATGGAGATGGAGAACTTAAGAAAGAAAACAAGAACCGCATTGCATCATAGAATACAAGAGATGGAGGAAATAATCTCGGGTGTAAAAGACACAATAGAAGAAATTGATGCATCTGTCAAAGAAAATTTAAATAAAAAATTTCTGACACAAAACATCCAAGAAATCAAGAACACCATGAAAAGACAAAACCTAAGAATAATAGAAATAGGAGAAAGAGAAGATTCTTGGCTCCAAGGTCCAGAAAATATTTTCAACAAAATCATAAAAGAAAGTTTTCCCAATCTAAAGAACTATATACTTGTAAGCATACAAAAGGCCTACAGAACACCAAGTAGATCAGACTAGAAAATAAAATCTTCCTGCCACATAGTAATCCAAACGCTAAATATATGAAACAAAGAAAAAATATTAAAAGCAGCAAGGGAAAAAGGCCAAGTAACATATAATGGGAAGACTAACATTATCACACCTGACTTCTCAGCAGAGACCATTAAAAAAAAAGAAATTAAATATTTCCTAAAATTCAATAAAAATGAAGGCACAACATATCCAAACTTATGGGACACTATGAAAGCAGTGCTAAGAGGAAAGTTAATAGCACTAAGTGCCTTCATAAAGAAACTGGATTGTCTTCTTCTGTTGCCTGGTAAGGCTGCACCCCCCTCAGGGGGAGGTGATCAAAGATCAAGCCACTGAGTTCATGTCAGAGACAGTCCCTATTCCCATTACTAGGGAACCTAGTGTTCAGGGGTTCTAGGTTATCTCCATGAATAGTCCTTGGTTGGAGTATCAGTCTCAGAAAGGACCCCTGTGCCCAGATTTTTCCCCCTTCTTGTGAAGCTCCTTTCCCCTCCAGATCTTTCTATCTCTTCCTTCTTTGATGAGATTCCCTGCACTCTGCCCAAAGTTTCGCTATGAGTCTCAGCCTCTGCTTTGATACTCTGCAAGGTAGAGTCTTTCAGAGTCCCTCTGTGGTAGGTTCCTGTCCTGTTTCCTGTTTTCTTCCTCTTCTGATGTGTGATGAGAACAATAAACTAGGATCAGGGGGAAAGGGAGGAGGACCTCCTCTATTAGTGGCCTTGGAGAGGGCCATGGGAGGAGATAAGGGAGGGAGGTAAGAATTGGGAGGGTACTAAGGGAGGGTGCTACAGTTCATATACAAAAAGACTATAATTAAGAAAACAATAAGTAAATTTTAAAATTAAAAACAAAACCAAACAATAGGGGCTAGAGAGATGGCTCAGAGGTAAGGAGCACTGTCTGTTCTTCCAGAGATCCTGAGTTCAATTCCCAGCAAACACACGGTGGCTCACAACCATCTATAATGAGATCTGGTGCCCTCTTCTGGCATGTAGGTGTACGTGTAGACACAACATGGTATAAGTAAAAAAAAAAAAAGTCAATGGTTATTTAGAAAGGCGAACAAGACAGATATCAGAAGAGGGAGAAAAGAGGGAATAGGACAGGAGCCTATCACAGAGGGCCGCTGAAAGACTCTACTCAGCAGGGTATCAAAACATATGCTGAGATTCATAGCCAAACTTTGGGCAGAGTGCAGGGAATCTTATGAAAGAAGGGGGAGAAAGAAAGACCTGGAAGGAATAGGAGCTCCACAAGGAGAGCAACAGAACCAAAAAATCTGGGCACAGGGGTCTTTTCTGAGACTGATACTCCAACCAAGGACCACGCATAGGAGATAACTTAGAACACCTGCACAGAAGTAGCCCATGGCAGTTCAGTGTCCAAGAGGGCTCCCCCAAAATAGGAACAGGAACTGTCTCTGACATGAACTCAGTGGTTGGCTCTTTGATCACCTCCACCTGAGGGGAGAGCAGCCTTACCAGTCCACAGAGGAAGGCAAAGAAGCCAGTCCTGATGAGACTTGATTGACTAGGGTCAGATGGAAGGGGAGGATGACATCCCCTATCATTGGACTGGGGGAGGGGTATAGGAGAAATGAGAGACGGAGAGTGGGATTAGGAGGGGAAGGGGGAGTGGAATACAGTGGGATACAAAGTGAATAAACTGTAATTAATAAAATTAAAATTAAAATTAAAAAAATAAAAAATAAACAATAAAAAAGAAAGAAACTGAAGACATATCATACAAGGACCTTAACAGCACACCTGGTTGCTTTAGGGAAAAAAGGAGCAGACTCACCCAAGAGAAATAGACAGCTGGAAATCAATAAATTCGAAACAAAAAAAACAATTCAAAGAATCAATGAGACCAAGAGCTGGTTCTTTGAGAAAATCAACAAGATAGACAAACTGTTAGGCAAACTATCTAAAAGACAGATAAACACTACACAAATCAACAAAACTAGAAACAAAAAGGGGGACATAACAACAGACATTGAAGAACTCCAAAAAATCATTAGGTCTTACTTCAAAAGCCTGTATGCCACAAAATTTGAAAATCTAAATGAAATGGATAATTTTCTGGATAGATTCCACTTACCAAAACTTAATCAAGATCAGGTTAACAAACTAAATAGTTCTACATCCCCTAAGGAAATAGAGGCAGTCATCAAAGTTCCCCCCACCCCACCCCCAAAAAATCCTGGGGACAGATGTTTTAAGTGAAGAATTCTACCAGACCTTCAAAGAACAGGTAACACTGATATTCCTCAAACTAGTCCATAAAATAGAAACAGAAGGAATATTATCAAACTCATTCTATGAGGCCACAGTCACCTTGATACCTAAACAACACAAAGATCCAACAAAGAAACAGAATTTCAGACCAATTTCCCTTATGAACATTGACACAAAAATACTCAATAAAATACTCACAAATAGAATCAATGAACACATCCAAAATATCATCCATCATGACCAAGTAGACTTCATCCCAGGCATGCAGGGGTGGAACAATATACAGAAATCCATCAGTGTAATCCACCATATAAAAAAACTGAAAAAAAAACATTATCATCTTCTTAGATGTTAAAAAAGCATTTGACAAAATACAACACCCATTCATGTTTAAAGATTTAGAGAGATCAGGGCTACAAGGCACATACCTAAACATAGTAAAGACAATATACAAGTTTATAGCCAACATCAAACTAAACAGAGAGAAACTTAAATCGATTCCATTGAAATCAAGGACAAGACAAGGCTGCCCACTCTCTAAGTATCTCTTCAGTATAATACTTGAATTCTTAGCTAGAGCAATAAGACAACTACAGGAAATCAAGGGGATAAAATTGGAAAGGAAAAAGTCAAAGTATCACTATTCATGGAAAATACGATAGTATAGATAAGTGACCCCAAAAATTCTACCAGGGAACTCCTATTGCTGATAAACACCTTCAGCAAAGTGGCCAGATATAAAATTAACTCAAAAAAAATCTGTGGCCTTCCTGTATACAAAAGACAAAGAGGCTGAGAAAGAAATTAGGAAAACAACACCCTTCACAATAGCCACAATAAAACAAAAAGTATCTTGGAGTAACTCTGACCAATCAAGTGAAAGACTTGTCTGAAAAACACTTCAAGTCTCTGAAGAAATAAATTGAAGAAGATATCAGGAGACGGAAAGATCTCCCATGCTCATGGATCAGTAGGATTAACATAGTAAAAATGGCCATCCTACCAAATGCAATCTACAGAGTCAATGCAATTCCCATACAAATACCAACACAATTCATCACAGCCCTTGAAAAAACAATTCTCAACTTCATACAGAAAAAAAAAACAGAATAGATAAAACAATCCTGTACAATAAAAGGTCTTCTAGAGATATCTCCATCCCTCATCGCAAGCTGTACTATACAGCAACAGTAATAAAAGCTCCATGGTATTGGCATAGGATCAATAGAATCGAATTGAAGACCCATAAAATAAACCCACACACCTATGGACACTTGATTGTTGACAATAAGCCAAAACCATACAATGGTAAAGATAGTATCTTCAATAAATGGTGCTGGCCTTACTGGAGGTCTACATGTCAAAAATGCAAATAGATCCATATGTATTACCTTGCACAAACTAAAGTCCAAGTGGATAAAAGACTTCAACATAAAACCAGACAAAGTAAATATGTTAGAAGAAAAAGTAGGGAAGAACATTGAACTCATTGACACAGGAGACAACTTCCTGAACAGAACACCAACGGCACAGGCTCTAATAAATGGGACCTCATGAAACTAAAAAAGCTACTGTAGAGTAGATACTTTCAATAGAACAAAACAACTGGGAAAAGATTTAATATCCAAAACATATAAAGAACTCAAGAAATTAAACACCAAAAGCCCTACAAATAATCCAATTAAAATGTGGTACAGAGCTAAACACAGGATTCTCGACAAAAGAATATTAATTTCCTTGTTTTTAATTGCTGAGTAGTATTCCATTATGTAAATGTACTGCAATTTCTGTATCCATTCCTCAACTGAGGGACACCTGGGTTGTTTCCAGGTTCTGACTATTACAAATAAAGCTGCTACAAACATGGTTGAGCAAATTTCCTTGTGTACTTGAGCAACTTTTGGATATATGCCTAGGAGTAGTATAACTGGGTCTTGAGGAATCACTATTCCTAATTGTCTGAGAAAGTGCCAGATTGATTCCCAAAGTGATTGTACAAGTTTGCATTCCCACCAGCAACGGAGGAGGGTTCCTTTCTCCACAACCTCTCCAGCATGTGTTGTCCCTTGAGTTTTTGATCTTAGCCATTCTGGTGGGTGTAAGGTGAAATCTCAGGGTCGTTTTGATTTGCATCTCCCTGATGGCTAAGGATGTTGAGCATTTCTTTAAGTGTTTTTCTGACATTCTACAATCCTCTACAGAGAATTC
>CM053744.1:27845902-27876043 GCA_028658305.1 Pachyuromys duprasi
TGTCGTTTTGTTTTTATGACAGTGTCTTTTGCTTTACAGAAGCTTTTCAGTTTCATGAGGTCCCATTTATTGATTGTTGATCTTAGAGCCTGTGTTGTTGGTGTTCTGTTCAGGAAGTTGTCTCCTGTGCCAATGAGTTCTAGGGTCTTCCCAATTTTTCTTCTAACTGGTTTAGTGTGTCTGGATTTATGTTGAGGTCTTTGATCCACTTGGACTTTAGTTTTGTGCAGGGTGATAAATATGGATCTATTTTAATTTTTCTGCATATAGATATCCAGTTGGACCACCACCATTTGTTAAAGATGCTGTCTTTTTTCCATTGAATGGTTTTGGCTTTTGTCAAAAATCAAGTTTCCATAGGTATGTGGGGTATTTTCTGGGTCTTCTATTCGGTTCCATTGATCCACTCTTCTCTTTCTATGCCAATACCATGCAGTTTTTATTACTATTGCTCTGTAGTACAGCTTGAGGTCAGGGATGGAGATACCTCCAGATGATCCGTTATTGTACAGGATCTTTTTGGAAATTCTGGGGTTTTGTTTCTCCATATGAAGTTGAGTATTTTTCTTTCAAGCTCTGTGAAGAATAGTGTTAGTATTTTGATGGGAATTGCATTGAATCTATAGGTTGTTTTTGGCAGAATGGCCATTTTCACTATGTTAATCCTACCAATCCATGAGCACGGGAGGTCTTTCCATCTTCTGATATCTTCTTCAATTTCTTTCTTCAGAGATTTGAAGTTTTTTTCAAAGAGGCCTTTCACTTGCTTGGTTAGAGTCACCCCAAGGTACTTTATGTTATTAGTGACTATTGTGAAGGGTGTTTTTTCCCTAATTTCCTTCTCGAACTTTTTGTCTTTGGTGTATAGGAGGGCTTCTGATTTTTTTTTTAGTTGATTTTGCATCCAGCCACTTTCCTGAAGGTTCTCTGGTTGAATTTTTGGGGTCATTCATGAATATTATCATATCCTCTGCAAATAGTGATACTTTGATGTCTTCCTTTCCAATTTATATCCCTTTGATCTCCTTTAGTTGCCTTATTGCTCTAGCTAGGACTTCAAGTACTATGTTGAAGAGATATGGAGACAATGGGCAGCCTTGCCTAGTCCCTGATTTCAGTGGGATTGATTTAATTTTCTCTCCATTGAGCTTGATGTTGGCTATAGGCTTGTCGTATGTTGCCTTTATTATGTTTAAGTATGTTACTTGTATCCCTGATTTCTCCAAGACTTTAAACATGAATGGATGTTGGATTTTGTTGAATGCTTTTTCGGCATCTAGGGAGATGATCATGTGGTTCTTCTCCTTTAGTTTGTTTATATGGTGGATCACATTGATGGATTTCCGTAAATTGAACCACCCTTGCATGCCTGGGATGAAGCCTACTTGGTCATGGTGGATATCTTTTATGTGTTCTTGGATTTGGTTTGCAAGTATTTTATTGAGTATTTTTGCATCAATATTCACAAGAGAGATAGGTCTGAAGTTCTCTTTTTTTGTTGGGTCTTTGTGTGGTTTGGGTATCAAGGTGACTGTGGCTTCATAGAAAGAGTTTGGTAATTTTCCTTCCATTTCTATTTTGTGGAACACTTTATAGAGAATTGGTGTTAGGACTTCTTTGAAGGTCTGGTAGAATTCTGCACTAAAACCATCTGGCCCTTTTTTGGTAGGAAGGCTGTTGATGACTGCTTCTATTTCCTTGGGACATATAGGTCTATTCAATCTTTCTATCTGATCTTGACTTAATTTAGGTAGATGGAATCTCTCAAGAATATTGTCCATTTCATTTAGATTTTCATATTTTGTGGCATATAGGCTTTGGTAGTAAGACCTAATGATTGTTTGGATTTCCTCAGTGTCTGTAGTTATGTCCCTCTTTTCATTTCTGATTTTGCTGATTTGGATAGTTTCTCTCTGCCTTTTTGTTAGTTTGGCTAGGGGCTTGTCTATCTGGTTGATTTTCTCAAAGAACCAGCTCTTGGTTTCATTCATTCTTTGAACAGTTTTATTTGTTTCTAATTGATTGATTTCAGCCCTGAGTTTAATTATTTCTAGCTGTCTGCTCCTCTTGGGTGTATCTGCTTCTTTTTTTTTTCCTAGGACTTTCAGTTGGGCCATTTAGTTGCTTGTATGAGATGTTTCAAATTTCTTCTTGAAGGCACTTAGTGCTATGAACTTTCCTCTTAACACTGCCTTCATTGTGTCCCATAAGTTTGGGTATGCTGTGCTTTTATTTTCATTGAATTCTAGGAAGTCTTTAATTTCTTCCCTAACCAAGCTGTCCTTGAGTAGCAAGTTGTTCAGTTTTCATGTATGTGCAGGATTTTTGCTGTTTCTATTGTTGTTGAGGTCCAGCTTTAGACCATGATTGTCAGATAGGATACAAGGGATTATTTCAATTTTCTTGTATCTGCTGAGGCTTGCTTTGTGACCAACTAAGACTCTAAGTAGCAATGTATCAAAGCAGATATTAAGCCTCACAACCAAGCCTTCAGCAGAGTTCAGGGAATCATATGAAAAAAGGCGGAGTTAGTAAGAGGACAAGAGCTCCACAAAGACCAAATAGATCAGGGCACAGGGGTCTTCTATGAGACTGTTCCTTCAACCAACGACCATGTATGGATATAACCTAGAACCCCTGCTCAGATGTGGCCCATGGTAGCTCAGTATCCAACTGGGTACCCTAGTAAGGGGAACAGGGACTATTTCTGTCATAAACTCAATGGCTGGCTCTTCGACACCCCCGCCCCGAGGGAGGAGCAGCCTAGCTAGATCCGAGAAGAGGACATTGCAGCCAGCCCTGAAGAGACATGATAAGCTAGGGTCAGATGAAAGGGGAGGAGGTCCTTCCCTATCAGTGGACTTAGAGAAGGCAGGGAGAAGATGAGGTAGCGACGGGGAGAGTGGGAGGGAATGAGGGAGGGGGCTATGGCTAGGATACAAAGTACATGACCTGTGGTTAATATAAAAATAAATAAACTACTTAAAAAAATAAAAAATACCTCAAGTGACACCACAATGCTGGTGAGGTTGTGGAAAAAGGAGAGCCCTCCTCCATTGCTGGTGCGAGTTCAAACTTGTACAACCACTGTGGAAATCAATCTGACACTTTCTCAGAAAATTCGGAACTGCTCTACACCAAGATCCAGCCATACCACTCCTGAGCATATACCCAAAACATGCTCCACCATACAACAAGGACATTTGCTCCATTTTATTTGTAGTGGCTTTATTCATAATAGCCAGAACTGGAAACAACCCAGATTCCCTCGACTGAAGAATGAATAAAGAGACTGTGGCACATCTACACAATGGAATACTACTCAGCTATTAAAAACAAGGAAGGACATCATGAAATTTGCAGGCAAATAGATCTGAAAAGGATCATCCTTAATGAGGTACCCAGACCCAGAAAGACATGCATGGTACATACTCACTTATAAGTGGATATTAGCCAGACAATACAGGCTAACCATATGATAATCCACAGACCTACAGAAGCTACATAGCAAGGAGGACTTTAGGAAGGATGCTTAATTCTCACTTATAAGTACAAACTGAATAGACACTGGAAGCAGTTGAAGAGAGGGTACAGGAGGGGAGCTTATCGTAGATGTCCTCTGAAATATTCCACCCTTCAGAGGATTGAAGCAGATGCTGAGACTCACAGCCAAACTTTGCACAGAGCCCAGGGAGTTTTATGGAAAACTTGGGGATAGAAGGACCCAAATGTGACAGAGGCTCCACAAGAAGAACAACAGTGCCAACAAATCTGGGCCCTCTGTGAAGAGGCTGGAGAAACTGATGCATCAACCAAGGACCATGCATGGAAAGGACCTACATCTCCTGCTCAGATGTAACCAATAGGCAGCTCAGTCTCCATGTGAGTTTCCTAGTAAGGGGAGCAAGGACTGTCTCTGACATGGTCTCTGTTGCGTGTTCTTGGATCCCTTCCCCTTGACAGGGCGGCCTTTCCAGGCCACAGAGGAAGAAGATGCAGTCAGTTCTGATGAGCCTTGATAAGCTGGAGTCAGTTGGTAAGGGAGGAGGGCTTCCCTTTCTCAGGACTAGGGTCAGGGTATAGGGGGGATGAGGGAAAAAGAGTAAGACTAGGAGGAGATGAAAGAGGGGGCAATGATAGGTATGAAAAGTGAATACATTTTAAAAATTAATTTAAATTTTTTAAAAAGCTACAAGGGAAAAAGACAAAGTAACATGTAAAAGCAGACCTACGAGAATAACATCTGTCTTTCCACCAGAGACTCTTAACTGCAGACGGGACTGGACAGATGTTCTACAGACTCTAAACGATTACAGATACCAGCCCAAACTACAGAAAAACTTTCAGTTATCCTAGATGCAGAAAATAAGACATCCCATGATTACAAATTTAAGTAACATCCATCTACAAATCCAGTCCTACAGAAGGCACTATAAAGAAAGCTCCAAATTTTAGAGGTTGACAACACCCAAAAATACCACAAATGAATAATCTCAGACCAGCAAATCAAAAGAAGAAACACACACACACACACACACACACACACACACACACACACCACACCACCACCACCACCACTACCAAGACCACCACCACCAATACAACCACAAGAACAAAATGACAGGAATCAACAAACACTGCTCATTAATATCTCTAAATATCAGTGGTCTCAATTCCCCAGTACAGTGACACAGACTAACAGAATGGATGTGAAAACAGAATCCATCCTTCTGCTGGATCCAAGAAACTCACCTTAACATCAAGGAAAGACATCATCTCAGGGTGAAAAAAAATGGAAAAAGATATTCTAAACTAATGGCCCTAAGAAGCAAGGTGGTGTAGCCATTTTATTATCTGATAAAATAGACTTTAAAATAAAGACTATTTTAAAATCAGAACAGATAAGGAAGGACACTGCATACTCATAAAAGAAAAAAAAATCTACCAAAAGGACGTTGCAATTCTTAACATGCATGCACCAAACACAAGGGTGTCCAACTCCATAAAAGAAAAACTACTACAGCTTAAATTACATCCTGACCCTTACACACTAATAGTGGAAGACTTTACTTCTCCACTCTGGATAAGTCATCTAGACAAAACTAAACATAGAAATGTTGAAGCTAACTGACCTTATAAATCAAATCGACCTAACAGTTATTTACAGAACATTTCACCCATGCACAAAAGAATATACTTCTTTTTTTTTTCTCAGCACCTCAAGGGACTTTTTACAAAAATGAAACAATCTCCAATTGATAACGACTTGCAAACGAAAATTTAGTTTCCTCCAAGGAATTATCACTAAGGAATCAAACCACTCTTAAGTGTACGTTGCATGCCCATTATTGGTGGCATCTTTGAAGGTTTCTTGTCTCATAATTTAGTCTTAGTCTTCCTTTGAGACTCACGCACATGCGGACGCGCGTGTGTGCGCGCGCACACACACACACATACATACACTTTTTTCCTCTCTTTTTACCTTACAGGTCCTTTGCATGCATATTATGGCTTCCAGCTGAGTGAATCTCTATCCTGCACCTTCTCTTTTTCCCTCTCTTTGTTTTGTTCCGTTATTCTGTGTTAGTATTTATTTAATCATTGTACTGTATTGTGTTTTATTACGGTTGTTGTTGTTTCATAGAAGTCTGTTTGTTTTCTAACAGGATTCAGAAAGGAGGTGAATCCAGATGGGAGGGGTGATCAGGAGGAGCTGGGAGTTGCTGAAGGAGGGTAAAACTTAATCAGGATATACTATAGGAGAAAAATGTTTTCCATAACAGAAAAAGAATCTAAAGGAAAAATATTGCTTCAGTCAATATATTTATTGACTGGTTTATATATTTACCTGCAAAGGAAAATCAAGACTAGACCTACCTAATAAAAAATATGAATTTTATTCAGCTACAAACACACATACATTAAATACACATGAAAACACAGAAAAGATGTACACTAAATAAACTGTGGATTAAGGAAAATAAACAACAACTGTAGCACATTTAAAGCTATTTTATTTTATTAATTACAGTTTATGCACTTTGTATACCACCTGTAGCTCCCTTCCTCATCCCCTCCCAATCCCGCCCTCCCTCCCTCTTCTCCATCCATGCCCCTCCCCAAGTCCACTGATAGGGGAGGTCCTCCTCCGCTTCCATCTATTCCTAGTCTACCAGGTCTCTTCAGGATGGCTGCAATGTCTTCCTTTGTGGCCTGGTAAGGCTGCACACCCTCCCCCCACAGGGCAAGGTGATCAAAGAGCCAGCTACTGAGTTCACATCAGAGACAGTCCCTGTTCCCCTTCCTAGGGCACCCACTTAAAGACTGAGCTACCATGGGCTACATCTGTGCAGGGGTTCTAGGTTATCTCCATGAATGGTCCTTGGTTGGAGTATCAATCTCAGAAAAGACCACTGGGCCCAGATTCTTGGTTCTCTTGCTCTCCTTGTGGAACTCCTGTCCCCTCCCAGGACTTTCTATCTCCCTTCTTTCCTAAGATTTCCTGCACTCTGCTCAAAGTTTGGCTATGGGTCTCAGCATCTGCTTTGATACTCTGCAGGGTAGAATCTTTCAGAGTCCCTCTGTGGTAGGCTCCTGTCCTGTTCCCTGTTTTCTCCCTCTTCTGATGTCCATCCCCTTTGCATTTCTGCACTGTCATCAGAACAAAACAACTGGATACAGATTGGGAAAGGATATTTTACAACCCTATATCTGACAGAGGGCTAATATCCAGAATATATAAAGAATTGAAGAATTTGAACAACAATAAATCAAGTCATCCAATTAAGAAATGGGGTACGGGGCTTAACAGAGAACTGTCAATAGAGGAATATCAAATGGCAGAGAAACACTTAAAGAAATGCTCAACATCCTTAGTCATCAGGGAAATGCAAATCAAAACAACTCTGAGATTTCACCTTAACATCATCAGAATGGCAAGCATAAAAATCTCAAGTGACAACACATGCTGGAGAAGATGTGGAGAAAGGGGAACCCTCCTCCATTGCTAGTGGGAATGTAAACTTGCATAACCACTTTGGAAATCAATCTGGTGCTCTCTCAGAAAATTAGGAATAGTGCTACCTCAAGATCCAGTTATACCACTCCTAGGCATATATCCAAAAGATACTCAAATATACAAAAAGGATATTTGCTCAACTATGTTCATAGCATATTTATTTGTAATAGCCAGAAGCTAGAAACAATCCAGATGTCCCTCAAATGAGGAATGGATACAGAAATTGTGGTACATTTACACAATGGAATACTACTCAGCAATTAAAAACAAGGAAATCATGAAATTTGCAGGCAAATAGTAGGAACTAGAAAAGATCATCCTGAGTGAGGTATCCCAGAAGCAGAAAGTTACACAGGGTATATACTCACTCATAAGTGGATTTTAGACATATGATATAGGATAAACAAAATAAAATCTGTATACCTAGAGAAGCTAAGCAAGAAGGAGGACCCTGGGTAAGATGCTCAATCCTCATTCAGAAAGGTAAACGGGATAGACATCAGAAGAGAAAGAAAACAGGGAACAGGGCAGGAGCCTAACACAAAGGGCCTCTGAAAGGCTCTGCCCTGCAGGGTATCAAAGCAGATGCTAAGACTCATAGCCAAACTTTGAGCAGAGTGCAGGGAATCTTATGAAAGAAGGGGAGATAGAAAGTCCTGGGAGGGGACAGGAGTTCCACAAGGAGAGCAAGAGATTCAAGTATCTGGGCCCAGTGGTCTTTTCTGAGATTGATACTCCAACCAAGGACCATTCATGGAGATAACCTAGAACCCCTGCACAGATGTAGCCCATGGTAGCTCAGTCTTTAAGTGGATGCCATAGTAAGGGAAACAGAGACTGTCTCTGACATGAACTCAGTAGCTGGCTCTTTGATCACCTCCTGTTGAGGGAGGGAGCATCCTAACCAGGCCACAGAGGAAGGCATTGCAGCCAGTTCTGATGCAATATGATAGGCTAGGGTCAGATGGAAGAGGAGGACCTCCCCTATCAGTGGGCTTGGGGAGGTTCATGGGAGGAGAAGAGGGATTCAAAGTGGAACTGGTAGGGGACAATGGAGGAGGCTACAGATGGGATACAAAGTGAAAAAATTGTAATAAAAATAAATAGCCATCTATATCCATAAAAAATGCCCATTGATATTGCCAGTGCTCTGGTTTTGCTTATGCAGTCATTTCTAAAACAGAGCGTTTCACAGCAGACTGCCTGGTATTCCAGCTCTTACGCTCTTTCCACCCCCTCTTCTGCAATGTTCCCTGAGACATGTCTAGATAAAGAGTTTGTATTTTGGACTTTAAAGCTAATTCTGTAACAAACTAGACTTTCTGAGGCTAAAAAAGTATATTTTGTATAAGTTTGGGAGTAGCCAGGGGGTGGAATAGTATAGATAAAATATTTATGTTCCCTTTTCCAAAAATAATATGGTAAAGCCTTACTCCGTAGTCATATCTGAAGTAAGGAAATAAATTCAAATAAGATCATAAAGGTGGAGCGCTGATGAATAGAGTTAGAAGAGAATCCTGTGGTTCCTCCCATACCCCAAATATGAGGACATTAATTTTAAAAAGCCAAATATAAGCTACAAAGATCTCATCAGCAGCTGTGCCGGATGGACCTTGATCTGGGCCCTCTAACTTCACAGCTGTGAGAAAACAAATTTCTATATTTATGCCACACAGCCAAGAGTATTTCTACATGGCCGCAGGAGCCAGCTAATACAACTTTTGTTTTATTTAATAACCTAAGTGCTCTGAAAGAATCAACCTTAACAACATTGGATTGAAGAGAAAATAGTGGAAATGATTCTGGTTTTGTCCTGGGGATCAAGGTTTCAGGTATATATATGAGTGTAACTGGGAGGCTTGAATGTTCCTGTCTACTCTGACTTTGTCTAGTGCTCTTATTGTAAAAGGGTGTTGAGGGAGTTGGGTATTGTCAGGGTTTGCCTTTTTTTATTGGAATTCTTTGTTTAACTTGATCTTCTCTTTTGAGTGTCTTAAAGTTATGTTACTTTTGAGTTTGGTTTTCCTTCCATTTTACTACATACTATATTGTTCACTGTACTCTACAAGTTTTTATGGCATGCTTATTATAGCAAAGTGTTTTCTTTTTTAATTTTTAAATTATTTTTATTAATTACAGTTTATTCACTTTGTATCCCAGCTGTAGCCCCCTCTCCAATCCTGTCCCAATCTCACCCTCCCTCCCTCTTCTCCCAATGATAGGGGAGGTCCTCCTCCCCTTCCGTCTGACCCTAGTCTATGAGATCTCATCAGGACTGGCTTCTTTGTCTTCCTCTGTGGACTGGTAAGGCTGCTCCCCCTCAGATGGAGGTGATCAAAGAGCCAGCCCATGAGTTCATGTCGGAGACAGTCCCTGTTCCTATTACTGGGGAACCCTCTTGGACACTGAGCTGCCATGGGCTACTTCTGTGCAGGGGTTCTAGGTTATCTCCATGAATGGTCCTTGTTTGGAGTATCAGTCTCAGAAAATACCCCTATGCCCAGATTTTTTGGTTCTGTTGCTCTCCTTGTGGAGCTCCTGTCCCCTCCCTGGTCATTCTATCTCCTCTTTCTTTCATAAGATTTCCTGCGCTAGGCAAAAGTTTGGCTATGAGTCTCAGCATATGTTTTGATTACCTGCTAGTAAGAGTCTTTCAGAGGCCCTCTGTGATAAGCTGCAGCAGCAACTTTATTTGTAATAGCCAGAAGCTAGAAACTACCCAGATGTCCCTCAACAGAGGAATGGATACAGAAATTGTGGTACATTTACATAATGGAATACTACTCAGCAATTAAAAACAAAGAAATCATAAAATTTGCAGGCAAATGGTGGGATCTAGAAATGATCATCCTGAGTGAGGTATCCCAGGAGCAAAGAGACACACATGGTATATATTCACTTAGAAGTGGATATTAGACATATACTATAGGAAAATTATACTAAAATCTGTACACCCAAAGAAGCTAAGCAAGAAGGAGGACCCTGGTAAGGTGCTCAGTCTTCATTCAGAAAAGCAGATGAGATGGACATCAGAAGAGGGAGAAAACAGGGAACAGAGCAAAATGTTTTCTAATAACCTTTGCCACTCTTTATTTAACTCCTTGTTTTCTGTAGTAACTGTTTAACTTTGTATTTGTGGATTTTGAAAAAAAAAATCTTCCTGCTTTCGATTCTCAGTATCACTCCATTGTGTGATCAAATTTATTAAGTCTACATTTATGGTCTGAATATCATTTATGGATTTCATCAGAACATGTGTTCTTTTTTGTTTACTTTTTGTGTTTTTTGTTGTTGTTTTTGTTTGTTTGTTGGATGTAGTTTTCTACAACTTTCTGTGAGGACTACTCGGTTTGGGGTACTACTCAAGTCTTCCATACCCTTTCTTTTCTTCCATCTATTATCTTCTTGTTACTAAAGCAGGATATGGATGTCTCTGTTATCATTAAAAACCTCCTTCAGCTTCCCATTTTCATCAGTCTTTCCTATATCCAAGAGCTATATCTTTAGAGACATACATATTTGTAGTTGTGAGATCTTCTTTCCTCCACTGTGCCGCATCTGTTTTTTTCCTCCCGTAGTCTTGTTCTAGAACAATGTCTCAGGTGCTGGTGTGGCTACACAGCTCTCTTCTGGGCACTTCTGCCATGTAGCTCTTTCCCACTCCTTCACTTGCCATGTGCGCGTGTCCCATTGCCTCTGATGTATGCCTCCTACAGACAGCCAGTAGTTGGACTTTGGTTTGGTTTCCATTTTCTTCGAGTACAATATCCAAGCTTCTTGCTTGGATGATTTAACACACTCATATTTAATCAAATTACTAACATAGTGTCCCAGTTTAGATTTTGTTTCCATATGTCAAGTGTGTTGCCAAATCCTCTACTTACCTTTTGTTGAATTTTTCTTCTCTTTGATGTTTTCAATTATAACAATTTAATTGTTTTAACAATTTTCACTATTTGTAAGATATTTCTCTAGTCATCCCTGAAGTTTTTACATGTATAGTGACTTCTAAGAGCCAAGTTTAGATTTTTTTTCTTGAGACACGAAAACATAGAAAATATTTAGAAACAGCTCTTCTACTTTTCTTTTTATTACATTTTAAAAATTATTTATAACCAGTTTTTAGAGCACCATTAAGCATGGAACTCTGTGTAACTCAGCGTGACCTTGAACTCATCCTCCTGCTTCAGCCTACCTCGTGGTAGAATTCCATGTATGTACCACTGTGCTTGAATTCTGGTGCTGTTTTTATGATAAGAAGGCCTCATTATATGTTGAAAACCCAGTTTTACAATAGTTATTGCTTTATATAAATTTTCACTGAAAAAAAAATAAACAAAGAATGAGAGATACTGTTGGGTGTTTTCTATGATGTTTGCTTCTCCCTATTTTTTTTATGAGGTCTGGTGGTGTCATCCTGCGTGGCTCCCTTACCCCAGAGCACCCTCATCTCACCCACCTCCTCTACACTGTTACCTGAATGTACATTAAAGCCACCATATAATTATAGTCTCCTGTCACTCAACAGGGTTATATTATGTGAAATCTGTCATCAGGTGATTCGTGGCTGTGAAAACATCCTAGAATACACTGCCACAAGCCTGGGTGTAGAGCACTAATCTGTACAGCATGTTACCACACTGAGCCCTGTAGTTAGTCACAACACCATGGTATTCGCATATCTCCGCATTAAAAGGTGTGGTAAGAAATAACGGATTAAAAAATGTCGCGTCTGCATCAGTCACTGCGTTAAATGGAGCTTCTGAGACAGGTGTTCTGGGTGGGTCAGTGAATGAAGTGAGCATTGAAGGCCTTGGACATGACTGTTCCGAAACAGATAAAGACTCTACACTTTGACTTCAAAACCTGATTTTATTGCTTTCTTACTGTCATAACTAATCTTAGCTTATGGTACCTTTTTACATTATACACATCAACTTTTTAAATTTTTGACTTTTTAAATAACGCTTAGCTTTAACACAGATTGCCTAGCTGCACAAAAAGTTTTCTTTATATTCTGGTCTTTAATTTTCTACATTTTGTATTCATTTTTACGTTTTACACTTTTTGCTAAAATACACGCATTTAGTTATTATGCTTTTCAGCTGTACAATTTCTACTTGGTTCACCTTTCAAGTGTCTATTATTCATTTGTTTGTTTGCTTGCTTGTTCATTTATTCTATGACCCACTGTCACCACATATTGCCTCTTCAGCAAGGGTGTCTCTCTGTCAATTCTGGAAGAAGGCGCTTTCCCCAGTGGCTTCTGTTTTTTGTGGTTTGTATTTTTCTGGGTTCTCTACAGGGCGGTTAGACATACGACAGCAATTCAGGGTGTGTGCCCACTGCTTATCCAGTTTACTGGTGAGGGACTAGAGCAGACTCTGTTTCCTCACTCCTTCATGGCCACTGTAAGATGAAGCCCTGTAGTTGTTCTTCGGTGAGCACAGCCTTTGTTTTGCCAGGGGTTTGGAGAGAGATCCCCTCTCTCATGATCACACCCAGGAGTCATGCTCCACTCATCTCCAGATGTTTGCTCTTGTCTTTATGACGATGCCCTGGGGCACATATTGTTCCTTGTCTGTTCCAATAAACTCGGGTCCATTGGATGGATATTTTTGAGGTCAGTGTTTGAGGTTTGCTCTGACCCCAAGAAGGTTCTTCTTAGTTGTCTCTTTTCTTCCTAGGAAACAAACTGCTCCAACGTGTAGCATGTTGCTTTCACCTTTCAAACGTCTATTGATTTTCTGAGCACATTTAAGCCTGAGATTTTTTTTTTTCAAACTCCATTGCAAATGCAATCAGCTCCTTAAAGGAGAGCTCTGAACTCTCGCTGCCTGCCTTTGTTCTGGGTAAAATCTCCAAGTCATGAGCTTCAGAGCTGGGATCAAAATTGGTGGCTTGCATCCCTTATTTGAAGTTTGGGATTTTGGGTGGGGGCAGTAGCCTAGGTCTTCTTGTCTTGTCAGACCCTAAGAAATGGTTTGAGATGACCATGACAGAGTACATGGTATTCTTAGCACCCTGTGGTTTCCCAGAGACTCTGAACTAAGAACAGGGGTTTGGTGGAATAAGCACAACAGGGAAAGATGAGAAATGCCACGTATGTCCCTCCAGGAAAGCACAGCTCTCTACTTACAGTTCTGGGCATTGAATGCTGGTTTGGGGAAGAACCTACCTTTTATTCATGCTGAGCTGGAAAACAGAGGAGGTGTGGCCATGTTTCAAACACCACTACTCTTAACAAGTTTTGGTAGGTTTTTGTAAAAAAAAAAAAAAAAATTAATTCATCAGGTTTTCTGAATAAAATTTAAAAATATTTCAAGCTTCTATAAAAAATTCCTGGGATTTTTCAATAGATGATGTTATACTTATTTTTTAAATTTTTATTTTATTTTTATTAATTACAGTTTATTCACTTTGTATGACAGCTGTAACCCTCTCTCCAATCCTCTCCCAATCCCACTCTCCCTCCTTCTTCTTCTCCTATGCCCCTTCCCCAGTCCAATGATAAGGAAGGTCCTCCTCCCCTTCCATCTGACCCTAGCCTATCAGATCTCATCAGGACTGGATTCATTGTCTTCCTCTGTGGACTGGGAAGGCTGCTTCCCCCTAAGGTGGAGGTGATCAAAGAGCCAGCCCATGAGTTCATGTCAGAGATGGTCCCTCTTCTTATTATTGAGGAACTCTCTTGGATACTGACCTGCCTTAGCTACGTCTGTGCAGGGTTCTACGTTATCTCCATGCATGGTCCTTGTTTGGAGTATCTGTCACAGAAAAGACCCCTGTGCCCAGATTTTTCGGTTCTGACGCTCCCTTTGTGGAGCTCCTGTTCCCTCCAGGTCTTTCTATCTCCCCCTTCTTTCATAAGATTCCCTGTACTCTGCCCAAAGTTTGCCTATGCATCTTAGCATATGTTTTGATTCCCTCCTGGGTGAAATATTTCAGAGGCCCTCTCTGATAGGCTCCTGTCCTGTTCCCTATTTTCTCCCTCTTCCGATGTCCATCTCATTTGCCTTTCTCGATAAAGATTGAGCATCTTACCCAGGTTCCCCCTTCTTGTTTAGCTTCCTTAGGTATACAGATTTTAGTATGATTATTCTATATTATGTGTTTAATATCCACTTACAAGTGAGTATATACCATGTGTGACTTTCTGATTCTAGGATACCTCACTCAGGACGATCTTTTCTAGATCCCACCATTTGCCTGCAAATTTCATGATTTCCTTGTTTTTAATTGCTGAATAGTATTCCATTGTGTAAATGTACCACAATTTCTGTATCCATTCTTCAACTGAGGGACATCTGGGTTGTTTCCTGCTTCTGGCTATTACAAATAAAGCTGCTACGAACATGATTGTTGGTGGGAATGTAAACTTGTACAACCACTTTGGAAATCAATCTGGCATTTTCTCAGACAATTAGAAATGGTGCTCCCTCAAAATCCAGGTGTACCACTCTTAGGCATATATCCAAAAGATGCTTAAATATACAAGGATATTTGCTCAACTATTTTTTAATTTTAATTTTTTATATTAATTACAGTTTATTCACTTTGTATGCCAGCTGTAGCTCCTTCCCTCATTCCCTTCCAATCCCACCCTCCTTCCCTCATCTCCTCCAATGTCCCTCTCCAAGTCCACTGATAGGCAAGGTCCTCCTCTCCCTCCATCTGACCCTAGCTTATTAGGTCTTACCAGGACTGGATACATTGTCTTCCTCTGTAGCCTGGTAAGGCTGCTTTCCCCTCAGGTTGATGTGATCAAAGAGCCAGCCACTGAGCTCATGTCAGAGACAGCCCCTGTTCTGACATGAGATTCTTAATAGGGAACCCACTTGGATACTGAGCTGCCATAGGCTACATCTAAGCAGGGTTTCTAGGTTATCTCCATGCATGGTCCTTGGCTGGAGTAATGGATGATGTTTTAAAATAGATTTACCCTACCCCTGCTCTGTGGGAGAACAATGTTACAGGGTATACCACATCATTCATGAAATGGAGCTTCCTTGATGCACTTTGACAGTCAGGAGTCAGCATGCAGAGGCAAGCAGTCATTTAACAAAAGTAAAACACTGAACTAGCTGTTTGTTTTTTTGTTTGTTGTCTTACGGTGGAGCCCAATCTGATCTCAAATTCACACAGTTCTACAGCTTCAGTCCTGGGATCATTGACATGTACCATAATGCCTCATTGACCAATCTTAAATAAAAATCCCAATAAAATATTAACAGGTGAGTTAGGCAGCTCATTTCTAAAATAATGAAGAACTCATTTAACCATAGTACAGTATACTAGCATAAGGATGTTCTAATATAAAATGTACTGTTTTTAAAAAAGAACCTATTACACATTAATTTACACCATATAGTATCACTTATTGTTACAAGGAATAAAACTCCCATGTGTTTTATGAATGCAATATGTAAGTGGTAAATATAATAAAAGTAGAAAAATGAACTATGTATATAAAATTTCATGAAATTTGTCCCCCAAAGGAAAGAAAAGTGAACATGCTAGCAGACTTCAACTTCATCTAACAGTTGCTGGTTAATAGATAAAAAAATATCTTCTTTATATTTATGTAGAAAATATAGATAACAGATTAGTGGATGATTGATGATAGGTAGTTAAGTAGAAGATAGACAAATGATAGATACATAGATAGGTAGATGATAGATAGATGATTGATAGATGATAGAACGACAGTTGATGATAGATAGATAGAAGACAGACAGACAGACAGACAGACAGATAGATAGACAGAGAGATAGATGATACAATTTTCAATGAGTGTAAGTAATTCAAGAACTCCTCTAATTTTGAGACTTAGACTCACTGGTAGACCTGGATGTCACCTCTGACATTCCTCACACTCCTGTAATACATTTTCCTTTTGGTCCATTTGCCTCCTCAGTGAGAATCAGGGTAGGAACTCCATGATCAAATTCCCAGCCCCAGCTTACTTACTTACCAAATATTCAGTCTTGGATGACTCGTTTCTTCTCTCTGTGCTTCTACTAATGAGATGGTTTGATAAGCCCTCCCTTTGCAGGTCACCTTGAAGAGCAGTGGAGACATCGGTCTCCTGTGGGAAGCACTTTCTGAAGAGGAGGCACACAATTCCCAGGATTCACTATTACTATTGCAGTGGTTCTCTTTCTTCTTGCTATCGATGGACAAGATCATATTTAAAAGGTCCAATATGGATACATATTCTCTTCTGCACTCTGCCTCCCCACTCAAAGGCCATTTATAAAGTGTGCCCACAGCATTAGCGGGCCATCACTACAAAGCTTTTCAGCGGGCGTGCGGCATTTCTCTCTCCTTAATGGATTCTTTCCCATCCTCTTCTAGGTTCGACTCCAGATTCGAGAAGAGTTTAATGTTCAGTGGCCATAGTGTGCTTAGTAAATGCATAGCTTTTCCTGGGACCAGCTGTCTAAACTTAACTCTAGAAAGGGAGCATTTTCCATGCCAGAGTTATCGACCCAGGAGAGAATTGTTTCAGTGTTTCGCAAAACAGTGACTAGCCTTGGCTCTAAAGCTGTCTCCACTTTGCTCCAATTGCCCCAGAACTAATGACAGACTCCCAGCAGTTGCTAAGGAAAAATTACCATCTTTCTTAGGCAGCAGATCCTGATCCTCAAGCCCAGATTTGCCAGGAGACATCACGAGGTAACACAGTCAGATCTCAGCCCCAAATGCCTATCTATGGCAAACAGCTGCTAGTTAAGTCCTTCTACGCTCCAGAAAGGACATCTGTCCATTTTTAATAAGAAGTCACCTTTTCATTGCAGTTTTCTTCTTTGAAGCTTAAGGTAAGGAATGCAGCAGATACAGACGAATGAGTCACTCAGAACCACGGCACTGGGATTGTAGGTTTTCAAACTCCCTCAGAAATGCATAGATAAGTCTTTTGATGAAACACTCCCAATCCTAAGAGACATTTTTAGCAGTCACAAATGTTTATCCTCAAGTGCTTTCTACGCTGTCAGCACAAGCTGGACATGTTTACGATGCAGCCTGCACACAGCTTGAGTCCAAAATGTGGGCAGTTGTCAGAGAAGGCACCAGAAACTATCTTGTCGGCATTACTCACAATGCTGGTAGCAAGATCAATAGCTGAAGTTCACCCAGGAAGCTGCAAAGCCCAGCAAGGAGTCATTTTTTGACACAGAGAATTTAGTGAAAATGATGTGCTTCTTTGCAAAGCCCAAAAGGCAGCCTCCTTGGGTTAGCAAATATGGTATGAAGCAGCAGGAGGCCTTTTGGCCAGAGAATGCCACCTGGGAATGTTTCGTCCCAGGAAGGAGCTGTATGGAAGCACAGCACTCACTGGGAGTAAATCACAGCGGGGTTGGTGTATGCCAGAGTTGCAGTGAGGCGGCGTGCTCTTGACAGAGCTTCAAGGCTCAGAAAGGGAACACCAGCCCCCTCCCATTTTCTTTTACCTTCCCTTTGGAAACTAGCCAGTCTTAACACAGCCTTAAATCTTTGGAGACCCTGCTTCTGTCACAAGACAGATGTGGTCAGCTGGAAATAATAATGATGATGATGATGATGTTGATGATGATGATGATGATGGAAGCATGACATATTTACTACATATGAGCAAGGAGACATGTAGTCACTGATGTAAGCAACAGCATCCCAACAAGAGAAGCTAATTATCCTAAGATCCCTTGAACAGATGATAACTGTAGAGACAAAACTGAAACTCCAAGCCAAATGTGAACTACATCTATACAGTGTCTTTGCTCAGATGCTGGCCAAGGTCCAGCAGCTGCAGCCTTTGAGAGCTTGCTAGGCAAGAGCTCCTCTTCTCTACCTGAGGTTTCAAATCGGTGTGTCAACAAGACCCCTTGAGGAGAAACATGGCTCTAGAATGGGAGATGGGGGCATAAAGAACATGACTCAGTGAGATTATATTAGTCATCCATGTTAACTGTCTTTGTCAGTATGGCAGTTATTATTTAAAGATATTGAAGGAACCCTGTTCCAATCCAATACCTTTTGCCCATGTCATCCTAAATACTCCCCCTTATCTTTTCATCAACAGAATAGCTGTTCAACAAACAGGAAGAAAGGAGGTAGAAAGAAACCTATACAGCCTGGCACAAACAAACAAACAAACAAAAAGTACACTAAATTTTCAGACATGCCTTTCAAATGTACAGCAGAGTCAAAAAGAAAGAGATGCTAAGAAACAAACACTCAGTGATTGTTTTACATCTACTTGAGCCAGAAAACAGTGTATCTTTGAACTCCAAAGCCAAGCCTGGAAACTCCAAGCCTTGAATCCCTTCTGTAATGGCAAGTAGGGGAGGAATGTGTGATAGAGAGACAACTATTCTCTACTCCAAAGGAATTAAGAATTTGTCGGCAGGAGAGTGAGAAATAAATCGGGTTATAACACTTGTCAGTGGTAGAAGTGAACTATAGAGCTACAGAAAGTCACATGAATGAATTTCACAGTTGCAATGTAAAGAAAAGCGAATTGCTCAATGACACATCGTATGCAAATATTAACTATGTAAAATGTAGCCTGTCACACATGGGACTGCAGATAAAAAGAAAAGCAAACCAAAAAGTTTACAACGATAAATATTACACTGAATAGTAGTTGCCTCTGAAAAAGAATAGAACTGGGTAAGGGTATGAAAGAAGAAGGTCTGTACCCTATTCTACTGTATTCTACTTCTGAAGCTAGGAGGTAAGTCCTAATACCTGGGGCCTTGTGATATGCTTAATGCAATTTTATATGTGTGAGACACCTAGTGTTTTCTTAGAAAATAAAAAGAAAAGAAAACAAAAACTATTCTTACTTTTTTCACTGTTTTGGGATTAGGGATCGAGCCTCTCATGCTCTCTATGAGAAAAGAACAACTTGCAACACACTTTGCAGAGTGAGGGTAGAGGACAGGTCAGGATATCAGTGAGCCCTACTCCATAGTCTAAATGCTACACTAGTTTATTTCTATAAAAAGTAATATTAATAACATTCGGATACATGGGTGTGTATCAATCAATGTGCTTATGCACACAGATACACACACAGGCACACACACACACACACACCAGGGATTCTAGAGTTTCAAAGGATTGTGGGTATAAGCTCTAGCTACTGTCTTGGCATTGTTTGGTGAATCACCTTCTGTTCTACCGATGCTGAAGACAGGGAAATTAAACAGAACTGTTGTCAAAATTAATCTAGCTGAAGTTATGGTGCACTAATACATACAAGCACTTGCTGAGTACTAAGCTTTGTTGTAATTTTACTGTTTTGAAACCTGGATTCATATTAAGGATCTGCAATAGTACTGTGAAGTAAAGTACTATTATATAGACCAACAAGGCCCTGTTTTTGTGCAAAGTCACAAAACTTATCAAAGTCAGAACTACAATCCAACTAGGTCAGTTGTCTCCAGAACACACATTAAACTATCCTTTCAATGCCCAGCAGAAGTGACCAACATAAGGGAGTGTTTTCAATCCATAAATTAATAAAGCTTTCTCATAATCATAACTGCTCTTAAATGACAGAAACCACAACATGTTACAAAAGCTCTGCAGTTTAAAAATTCAAACAAAGGTAACCTTCTGGCTAGAGGACTGTTTTAACTCCTTGCATCTACAAGGCTGATCACTGGGTCAGCAATGTCACTTGGACACTTAGAGACAGAGACCCAGAGACCTACCCCGCTAGAGGACAGTCGTATTGAACATTTTTTTAAGTGAGGGAGGAATAATAGACATGAACTAAGCCCATGTACTGAAGCCACAGTACCCAGGTTTAAATTTGGGCTCTTAACCATCTTTTGGTTTGGAATGACTTTTTCAAATTTGCTTTGTTTCAGTTTCCTATTTTTAAAAAATGAATACTATTATCCTCAGAAAGCTGTTTTGAGGGTTATATACCACAGGACTTAGACTGGGCATTGTACAAGTGCTTACTACATCAGTCATCACCACTGGGCCAAGTCTGTGTTACTTTAAGGATGAACATAAATCCACACCACACCCTTTCTCTGAAGGATCGCAGAATGTGTCTAAATGTGAACCTCAGCCTGAGTATTAAGGACAGAACTGTGGCTTGGACAAAGCACATGTATACTGCCCTGCAGGCTCTGGGAAAGGGAAAAAAAAAGGTAAGCTACATAATTACTCCACGTGCATGAAAAAAGAATCTGTTCCCAGGCAGCGATGAGACACAAGACCAAAAGGTCACATTCTTTACATCTGTTTTGCTCTCATTTTGTTAGTGTCACTTCAAAGCCAACCATGGCTATATGGACATTAAGAGATACCCCAAGGCCCTCATCTCTATCCCTGTAAGTGAGCAGAAGGGGGATTGTAGTGCAGCAAGTCATGCTAGGGTGTGCCTCTGGAAGGCAGAGTACCATGGCTTTCTTATGGGGGATATGGAACCCTTCTTAGTGGTCTTTCACCTCTACAAAAAAAGATTGGCTAGCTGAGCTCACATGGTATAATCATGGCTGTTCCTTCATAGACCTGTCTTTTGCAGTGCACTTGTCTGAGAACCGTGAAAAATGTGAAGAATGAGCAAAGGAGATTTGTATTAGGAAAATCTAATGGGAGAGTGTGGTCTCAAGTATCACCCGTCCCTAATTCTCCAACTGGTTTCAGATAATTTTAATGTCCATAAATATGGTGCTTCCCAGGAAGGGATCAGCTTAAGCACTAAGAAAGAGCTTGATTTTATTGTTGATGGAAATATGTTCAAATTCCACCATCACAAGCATATTTTCATCATGAAACACAATTTTTTTTGGTCTGTTAATTGAAGCACTTCCAATACATTATTATATTGCCTTTGAAGAGGAATTAATGCGGTCTTGCTAAGTTTGTGTTAATATGAAACATAACATGTGGGCTGAGAGAAAGAATTGTCAAGCAGGTATCGCATATAATGCAAGTCTCACTGGCTCCCTCTGGCCATTCCAGGCTCTCATGACCAATAACACCTTCAGTTAAGCAGAGAGGAACTCTCAAAATGCACTCCAGTAGAGGCATGATTTGCCTTCTCTCCACCACCTGAAGACGTTATATGGAAGCATGTCAGCCTGTCCCAACTCAGGCTTTGTCAGCTCTTTCTTCCCTCGCTCAGTTAACTCTAGTGAGTCCCTAGGAAGTATTAAAAACAAATAAAATAAAATATAAAACAAATACAAGTTTGCATGTCTAAAATAATGGTGTTTGTTTTGAGGAAGAGCAGAAGAGAAGAAGAAAAAGAAGTAGAAGAAGAGACTTAAGTTGGTGGCACTATGGTAACAAGGCACCCACCAAGTCTATTCCTTCAGTTTTTTGGTTTTTGTTGTTTGTTTGTTTTAATTTCAGGTAAGTGTGTGACTGTTTTCCTTGGTGGATCCATCAAAGCCAGCCTCTGCTCCTCCTGTAAAGGGCTGAGCATGGCCTTACATAAATGGAGGCATTTATGACACTCAACTGCTTTATGTGAGCAGTTGCTAGAGAAGCTGCCTGTTCTTGAAGGTACCGAGGTCATTCATGAGACTCCCCACTGTAGAAAGCAGCAAACAGGAACACAGCAGACTTCAGCTCAGGCTCCTATGCCTTAAGAAGGTAAAGGCCTGAAGCTGATGCCTCTCGGGGTCCTGATAAGAGGAAAAAAAGCTAAGTCTGGTTAGTGTGGCTGTTGGCACCAACTCTTATTCTGCCTGGGGTCTCAAATATCCTTGCAATAAATTCCAATCACCCCGAGTAATTGGTACAAGTTTATTCATTTCGCCCCAGGGAAGCTGCTTGGCCCAAACAGCACAGCTGCTCTGGGCTGAGGTATCGGCCCCAACTGTGTGATGGGGCCTCACGCAAAAGAAGAACCCAGGAATGCATCAGCCAGGCTCAGGGGCCCAGTGCTTTATGGTCATCCTTTTGCATCACGTGAGGCATGTGGCAATGTGTCCATTTGACAAGGGAGAAGCCTGAGGCTTCAAGGGGTTAAGTTCTTGGCCTAAAGGCATCCACATAGCAAGTGGCAGAAATAGGACATAAAAGCCTAAGTGACCGACTCCAGAGTGCATGCTCTGGGCCCATCCTATGCATGACCCTTTCTATCCCACGACAACTCTGTGAGCTGGGATTGACCCACCACCCATAGATACTGGAAGACGGCAATGTGCTTGAGTTTGCTGTGCTGCCGGGGAAGCCTGGTTTTACTCACCTAAGGAACTCAAGCTTACAGTGAGGCTGCCTAAAGGAGGGGGCGTGTTTCTCCTCAGAGGAGCACAGCTCAGCGCGAGAAGGACACGACTTTGCTAAGAATAGCGTGGTGGTGGAGGGCGGGTGGCTTGCATCTTATTTTGAGCAGCACTGAGGAGGCTGAAGCACAGTTCTGCTATTTGCTACCCATCATTGGGTTATTTTCCATGGGACCTTTCTGCTCCCTGTTTTCTGGATTCATTTCATATAAAACACATGCTGGCGTGGGGGTTGGCTATGCTGGCAGAAGCCCAGCCCTCCTGATATTTTAAAGCTTGTTTCATTTTTGTACTGTCATTTTAACTAACAATTTGCCTTGTGATTCCTCATCGAACACTGGCTCAGCTGATGAGGAAAGGCATTAGGGGAAGGGATGACCTGACTAGTGAATAGGCCATTGTGTCTGAAATAGAAATCAATTGCAGCCATGCAGATTGTGAAAGAAGCTGCAAATAAAATTACTGTAAATTTAATTAAAACATTCCAGCCAAGTCCATACATTTGGTATTGATTACCTGGACTGCAATTTCAGGGAGTTAATTAACAGCCTCCTCCTGGACAACAAGTGAATGCCAGATCTGATGCTGGTTGTCTTAGCAACAAGTAGGCCAAAGCAGCACACAGATTAAATGGGAAGGAAATACAAAATCATATTGAATTAGACTCAAATGCAATGATTTGAAAATATGAAGAGGCAACTTCAAGTTCAAAACACATTTCCTGGGCCTGAGTCATTTTATGACTCTAATTGGACCAGAATAGAGTGTCGGTGCTGATAGACAGGAAGACAGAGTGAGAGGGGGTTGGAGACAGAAGACACTTCAGCTCATCCATTACCATTGGAGTATTCACCCTGCACTGTAGGCTTAGGATACTGTCTCCACAAGAATTTGTCTGAAGTAGAAAAATAGGCCATTGTGAAAATTTCCCTGGATCAATAAAGATAGGAAAATGTATTCTCCCTTCCCCAGAACACAGGCAATGGGAAGAAGTCCATCCTAGGAGCCACCATGGAAACTGTTTCTTGCCCCATGCTGATGCCCATGCCCCAGGCACTGATGCCTATGCTCTCCAGGGTCCTTTCCCAGCTTCCCCTGGCCTCAGGCTGTGTTTCTTTCTGATGGAGGTAGACTTTTGAATTTGGTGACCGAATGCAAGTTGCCTATCGACTGTGGTCCTTAACTAGCCTTGTGCTTACAAAGAGGTGACAGGCTTACTCAGTCTGCAACTGAACCCCACCTCTGCCACCGCTGTTACTCCCCATACACCTTGCCCGTGAATGAATGTCTGCCTGGAATGCCTAATTTGGCATTGTGTTATGTTGTTTGCTGGCTGAGACACTTTTGCAGAAAGTTCTGGGGCCAGGAAGACCACGGTAGAGCGTCAGCATCTGCTTGCTGCTGCTGATGGGAAAGCAGAAGGGTACAAAGCATCCACGAGGAGGAAACCATGAAGGGCATTCATGGTTTCCTGACAAGCTGCTCTCCGTGTAATTAGCCCAATCTTAAAACAAGGTCATTGACCCTTTCATGAGGATTCACCCAATCATCTTCCATTAGGCCACATATTCCAAGACTGGCTCAGGGATCAAGCCCTCAGCATACGGATTTGAGGGCCACACCCTGGCTGCAGTAGGTGTTCTAGCCTATAGTTTTGTTCACTCTTGAAATAAAAGTAATCTCAAATGGGATAGCATGAAGATGGTGATAGCCCAGCATCTACTCCATATCAGGAATGGTGCTGGGTGCTTTCCTATGTCTGCTTTATTTAATATTTGCAGTAAACCCGAAAAGACCATCAGTTTTAATGCTGAGGAAACAGGTTCCAAGATGGTATGAATGAGGATGTTCCAAACAGTCTTGGGCATTTGAGCACTTGTCCCCTACTTTGGTGTCACTGTTTGGGGAGGTTTAGGTGGAGTTGATGTAGCCTTGCTGGAGAAAGGACATCACTGGGAGAAGACTTTAAGATGAAAAGTCCCCCATCACTTGCAGGTTGCTCACTCTGCTTGGCGATGGCAGAGAGGATGTAACTTCTCAACTTCCTGCTTCTGAACACCATGCCTCTCACCCTGCCATGATGGACTTTTTCTTATCTCTCTGGAAGCATAAGCCAGAATAAGCCTTCTCTTTCTTAAGTTGCCTTTGATCATGGTGTTTTACTAAAGCCCAAGAAAAGTAAGTAATACTGTTTCACAAAGGTGAGTTTTTCACCCCTAATCTCATCACGGGTCTATTGCAAAGCCATCTTTCCAAAGTCTATTTTCTTTCCATCATTCTAAAAGCTTTTCCATCATTGATGTGTACCTTCCTTTTTAAAATTAAAGCAAAATCGTAAGTGGAACTCTGATTGGTAAACTGAAAATGCAGACAGTTAGAGGGCAGAATGGATCTACTCAGTTGCCTTCAAACACCAACAGAAACTGTTGGAATGTCTCTTCAGCAGCCAGTGTTCTGGGGACATGGTAGTGGTTCTGGCTACAATCATGAGTTCCTACTCACAGAAAGACACTCTGATGGGCTTCCCAGAACCTGGGTCTCTACCCCTTGTGTTGCTACTGAAGAATCTCAGCTGGTGCTGTAGGCTTAGCTCATTTCTCACTATTAACCAACAGCAAACAAACACATACCCACAGAAAAGGAGCTACTGGCCTCCAAATTGTATTTCTAGTGATTGGAAGGTACTGGGTTTACTTTCTCAAGAAGACTTAACTTACTCGGCTTTAACTGAGATGATGAGGAAAGCCCAATCCAACATCAGTTTCAGTTCTGGATGTGGTCTGTGCATACCTGCACAGTCACCATCAGTTTGGATCCTCTGTAAACTAAAGAGAATTAAGCCAAGTTACACAGCACAATACTACCCTGTATTACAGGCTACAATCAGGTGTAAAGTGAATAAATTATAAAATATATTTTTTTATTTATTACAATTTATTCACTTTGTATCCCAGCTGTAGCCCCCTCCCTCATTCTCTCCCAATCCAGCCCTCCCTCCCTTTTCTCCTCCCATGCCCCTTCCCCGGTCCACTGATAGGGGAAGTCCTCCTCCCCTTCCATTTGACTCTAACCAATCAGGTCTCATCAAGACTGGCTGCATTGTCTTCCTCTGTGGCCTTGTAAGGCTGCCCTGCCTCAGGGGGAGGTGATCAAAGAGCCAGCCACTGAGCTCGTGTCAGAGACAGCCCCTGTTCTCCTTACTGGGAAGCCCATTTGAAGACTGAGCTGTCATGGGCTACATAGGTGCAGGGGTTCTAAGTTATCTCCATGAATGGTTTTTGGTTGGAGTACCAGTCTCAGAAAAGACCCCTGTGCCCAGATTTTTTGGTTCTGTTGTTCTTCATTTGGAGCTCCAGTCCTCCCCATGTGCAGGGAATCTTAAAAAAGAAGAGGGAGATAGAATATAAATTTAAAAAAAAACTGTTGGAGCTAAGGAGAAGACTCAAGGTAAAGAGCACTGGCTGCTCTACCAAAGTACCCACATTCAATTCCCAGCGCCCACACTGTGCCTCATGACCATCTGTAACTTCAGTTCTAGAGGATCTGATGCCCTCTTCTGGCTTCCTTTGGTTACATGAGGGTTACACAGACATCGATGCAAACAAAATGCCCATAAACATAAAATAATTTTTAAAACAATTTCTAAAATAATAAAACTAAAGTTCTTTCTTATGGGGATTCAGACCTCATTAAAATATAAACTAGAAGCTTTGTAGTTTGACACTTTAATGTACCTGCAGCTGCCTGTGGACTGAGCTTTGAGAAAGGCTGTGGAGATGCAAGATCTTTAAGTCAAGATTGGCCACATTCCCCTCTTAATCTGGCCTTCTGCTGCAAATCAAGTTGGGACCTCAAGATTTCACCTCTCCTCCACTTCCCAGCCCTGCTGGAGCAAGGTAAACCACTGGCAGGAATTCGTAAGCAAATAGGATAGACACATTTGGTTTGGGAGTAGGCGTGAGAGAAGGGGCTCTGACATATAAACAAACTACCTTCATTCAGACCTAAGTCTCACTTGTACTAATGGCATTTAGTTAGTACAAGTTTGTACAAGTGTGGCATTTGAGGAATTACTTTAGTCTAGATTTCCAAGAGCCTCTTATTCAACTCTAAAATAGTTGCACTAATGTGGAAGGAACTGATCTGAGAGTTACAAGGTCTTAATGACAAAGGGTCTGAGACAATGCCTGATGTGAGAGGAACCTCAAGAAAATTTTACCTGTTGTAAGGATCACAAGTATGGACAGAGGGCTCCTGTGCATGAGGGGAAGGTCATCTGCCTGGACAGCCTCACACATGGCTGTTCACTCCATCCTTCCCGAGAAGATAGCCATTCCAGTGGAGGTTGGACGGAGTTGCATTGGAGGAGACAGGAGCTCTGGTGCGCCAACCTAGGGTCACTATTCAGCCACCATTTGGCCCTCCATCCCTGTGTGTCGTATCAGCCTATAAAATGACCTGTAGTTTGAGCTGCAACTAGGAAAGTGCGTGCAGCCCTGTGTTTCTGTGTGGAATGACATTAAAGGGAGTGATAAAGTGATGGCTGGACAGGAAGTAAGAATCAAATAGTCAGAAAGCCAGGAGGATAATGAGGAACAGAATGCGCTTCCAGCTGTGGGAGATAGAAAGATTCATGGGTAGAAACATTCTAAACTTCATTTTAAAATTTCTGAAGTATGAACATTTTCAAGATCTTGAAATCAGGGGCTTTCTTTTTTTAAAAAAAATTGACACTTGTGTAATAACACTTTATATAATATCAAGCCCAAAGAGTCCTCCCCTCTCATGCAAACTTTTGCTGAACACTTATTATGTACCAAGAATAATTGGATGGAAGAAATCTACTGTATAATTAAAAACATCCCTAGCTCCTGGGATTGTTCACCTTTCACTTACCCAGCAGGCACTGGGTGGATGCTTCTGCTGTTCCCAGAGCTCTGGGGATGTGTGGCACTGATGGAGTTTTCCCAACTCACAGGATTCATTTCCTTTTAGGTAAGAGAGTAAGTTTCAGAGCCAAAGCTCTGGGCAGTGTGTCAGCTCAGCATGTCCCACACTTGCTATAGGATGGCCTAGCCTAGGCCAGGAGCTCAGCCTGGTCACAGCCTCACTCTGAGCTTTCTCTCATTGGAGCTGGTACTGTGTCTAAGACCGGCCTAGGCCCTCTGGCAGGTGGCAGAAAACAATGACAAAAAAGCAAATAAAGTGAAGGAAGAGTGTGCCTCTGTGTGCAGGCATGCATGTGTGCATTCAATTGAGTGTGTGATAGAAGAGGATGCAAGCACATGTATGCATCTGTGTGACCACATATATGCAATGGAAGAGATTGTATGTGCATGTATGCATGCATATCTGTGAAAACAGAGGTGTTGGAAGAACAATGTGTGTGCATACGTGTATATGTAAGCATGCATGTGATAGAACACACCTGTGCGAACCCATGTGAAAGTGTGTGTGAGAGACAAAGATGAAGTAGAGAAGGGAATTCTTGGTATTTTGTCCCAGTTTCTGCAGTATTTGAAGGCTATTTTACTCCTACTCTTTCGTTGTCTTGTTATTAAATGCAAGAATGGTCAATACAGAATTGCATTCTCAAGAAAGAGAAAAAATGAGTTAGGAAAATAAAAATGATGTCTGCAGCATTCTAGGAACTTAAAAACAACTTAAAGAGCTAAGCGTGGCTTTCGAACTTGCAAGCACCACAGTGTGCGCTTCCATGTCCACAAGAGTAGGGAAGGCCAGGGGACTGGGCCTTCCCCTGAGGTTGTGTTCTGAAGCACTAAACAGGGCCTGCAAGTCTCTCTTCCAAAATGAATTCCTTTAGTCTATAAACCAGTTCTTGGGAACAAGATTTGGGCACCAACCCACAAAAAAACCCTATTATTCAAGGAAAAAAATGCAATGGGTTGCATGTTCCCCTGCAGGGCCCCATGAAACCATACTCCTGTGACACATGTGACTGAGCGTGTGCTAGGAGTGTCGCATTATGTGTCCAGCAGTGAGCTTACTATGTAGCAAACACAAAACAAGTGCCTGTAAGAGAAGGAACTGGGGCTGCCACAAAGAGCTGGTCTGCTGCCAAGCTCAGGAAATGCTGTGTGCTTTATCCACATGGAGATCGCCAGCACAGAGAAGAAAAGTGAAGAGCTCTGAGTTCAACGAGCAGAAGCAGGCATCCCTTCCTCAGGAATGGGTCCCAGGCCCTTTTCTCACTCATTAGCAGGTTTCACCTCATAGCAACAAAGAGTTCTTCCTACATCCTCTGTCTGGTGTGGAGACCTCGTGTAGACAATATGACTCAGGAGACAAAGTCTTCCCCACAGCCTGGCCCAGGCACACCCTGGAGCTGGTTTATTGGGGAGCTTCGTGTTGCCTAGCTGTATCTGCGTCTCATTCTCATTCCACTTAATGCTACTAGCCAAAGACCCCCGAACAAGGGGTATAGCTTACTAGCTACAAAAGGATGTTTGCATCCCACAGCATCCTACACACACACACACATACATACACACACACACACACACACACATACACGTGTGCTGGGGGTGGGAGATCTTGATCAGAAGTGTTTGAACATTAAAGCAAAGAGAAAGGCTTCCAACCTCAATGTAGCAGACTGGCACAAATTGGGTGAAATTAATGGAGTCAGACACAGACTCTTTGAGTCATTTTTAGAAAATCAGCAGGTTCTCACTGGCATTATCCTATTTCAACACCACAGTGGAAGAAAACTCACTCAATAGCTCTCATGGTCAACACCACAGGAACCCAATAAGCTATATTAATGTGTAGAAAAGATCCAGGTCAGGGCAGGAGGGACAGCAAGCTCATTCTAGGCATGAAATTCTGCCAGAACTCAGGAGCTCAGCTTCTTTAATAAAATCAGATATTCTCTGCAAGAAATTAATCAGTTGCGGTGATTAATTACATCCATCCAAGTTCATCTTTGCATGCAATACAGTAAGAGCTATGTCTAAGAGTTGAATATCAGGGTTTCTTACCCCCAAATACACCAGGCTGTGTGGCAAAAGCAGGGTAAGATATAGAGTTGAGAGGAACAAAAGAAGGAGGGAGATTGTACTGGGCTGCTTCAGACTGCCACTGAAAGCCTTTGTCATGTAGTCTGATGTGATGGGGTTCTCACACAATCCTAGAACTCAGGAGGTTGAGGCAGGAGATCAGGAGTATAAATCCAGCCTGGATCACATAGTGAGACCCTGGCTCCTCAACCTCCACCACCCTCCCTGGAAATTTTTTTATTGTACTCAGTTTGTAAACCTTTCCCTAACACTGATGGTCCTATCAGAGTTGGTCTGTCCCGTGTGTTTTTCTTCATTTTCCCCCCAATTATCTTAAACACTGAAGCCTGAGCTTCAGCAGTATTGCTATACACTAAGTAATAACCAATCACTCCTCATGATTTCCTTTATCTCAGTGATTGGTTGAGGGACAATCATAGGACTCAAGCCAACCAAGCAGAAGGCTTCTTGCAATTGATGTTTGAATTCTGCAAGAAAATAGTTTTACCACTAGGTGAGTTGGATTTAATGTTTTAGAACATTGTTCCTTAGCACCGGGTGCCTGGAACCATCACATCCCTTTTTCTGTAGTTGGTTTGTGCTAACTTGTCTATCCACAACTAGAATCCTGGCCTATACAATAACCCTTACCCTAGCCAGATTATTTAGTTGATAGCAAGCTTATGATTGGGAGAACATAAGCCTGTACCTTTAGACTTGATCCAATAGTTTGACTCTGTGCCACTCTAAAGCTCTCTCTGAGACAGTTAAACATGTCTGTGCTGTGACTTGACAGCCTCCAGTTTATGGTGCCTGGCTGTGCCAAGCTCCTTGTCATATATGCTGTGCTGAAAAATATCATGCT
>CM053744.1:27876143-27894913 GCA_028658305.1 Pachyuromys duprasi
GTCTCTCTCTCTCTCTCTCTCTCTCTCTCTCTCTCTCTCTCTCTCTCTCTCTCTCTCTCTCTCTCTCTCACACACACACACACACACACACACACACACCCTCTCCATTTCTCTTTCTCATTCATTTTTACTCTTAATGAAGCTCCTCTGCAGACGTTAAAGGAAAAGCTCTCTTTCATGTTTCAAGCTCCATACCCTGCATTGTTTCTGTCTCATGTTCTCACTCCCACCCCAAGGCTCAAATGTGGCCTCCAGGCATCTCATTCTAATAAAACCTCATTGAAGGGAGTTGTGCCAGACTCCTTTGTGGATGGACTGCTGTGTGTTTTACTTCTTTTTAACAATGATTGTACCTTCATTCCAGTTAGAAACCAAAGCAAATCTCACTGTTCTAAAGTCAAGGTGTTGGCAGGGATTGTTCCTTCTGGTGCTTCTGGAAGAAGAAGCTGTTCCCATTCACATTAAAGCTTCTAGATGCCCCTTATCACTACCCTCCTCAGCTAGCAGCTTCTGCATCTCTCCAAACTTTCGAATTCTTGGCACATCAAGTCCTAGCCTCTTGCCTTCCCCTTAAAAGGCCCTTTTTGTTCGGTTACATGGATCATCTCTGGTGCAGGGTAGTTTTCTCTGATTTGTAACTTAGGCAAACCTTTATATGCAAGTTTTCCTATGAAGATGTTAAAAAATATATATACTCATCATATACATACCAAAAGACTAAATAAATATGTCATAATTAACATCAGCTGTCAACCTGACACAATCCTTCAGTCACTGGGAAAGAAGGAACCTCAACTGAAGAATTGTCCAGATCAGATTGCCCTGTGGTTGTGTTGATGAAGCATTTCCTTAATTGCTAATTGATACAGGAGTACCTAGTCCACTATTGGTGGTGCCATCTATAGACAGGTGGGCCTCAAACATACAATAAAAGTAGTTGAACAAGCCAGAGAGAGCAAGCAAGTAAACAGCATTTTTGATTGGTTTTTTTCTTCAAGCCCTTGCCATAGCTTCCCTTCATGAAGGACTGAATCTGAAAGTTAAAAACCCTTTATGCAAGTTGCTTTTGGTCAGTTTTGTTATAGCAACAGAAGTCTATATAGGACAAATTGATTTGATGCAAGTCCAACTTGGTGAATCACTGTCTTTATTGAGGCTAGTTACAGTGAATTGGTGAGCAACTATTTATAGAAACTTTAGGGAATTAAAATCAACCTTATTACTGAACAGTCCCACCCCAGGATTCGTAATAATTCATAAAAGTTGTACCACCCATCACCATAATTTCACTTGCAGTCAATTTTTCACCTCTTACATACTCCACAGTATCTAAAATCATGTTACAACCAGGGTCCAGAATATAGTAATAGGGAATCTCACATTGGTAATCTGGTGATCCTCCTCCCCTTGTCTCTCCAAGGGAACACTAACAACTTCATTATGATTCTCATAGCTAGATGTGGCTTGTTTTGCTTATCTACTGCTGCTGAAGCTACTGGACCGCAGTATTCTGTATGACACCACAGCAGCATCCGCTGTATAATGGATGATGGCCATAAAAAGCATGATACAATGCATCATTTCTGCAAGATCCCCTTCATCATGGAAGGTAGAGTATTCAGGCATTCCATAATTAAGATATGGGTATCATTAAAGAGCCATTATTCAACACACTATGCTTAGTATGTAACAAAAAACAATAGAAATTAAATGCATGATATATATATATATATGATCTTCTGAAGGCCCAATATTAGAAGCATCTTAAATATTACAGAAGACAGAATTATGGTAGAGACAACAAAAAATATGGTCTTTCTTCAATGCACTTTATTTAAGTGTAGCTCTTCAGAAAAAAAAACTAAAGAATTTCTCACATTGATAAGAAATACATTTGGGAACCTACAAGGGTTTCTCAGATCCTCTTCCATAATGTTCTTTACTTGGATCTCATTCTTGGGTCTACCTAAGTAGAACACTACAGAATGTTCTGAAGATGAGCCAAGTCCATCCTCTGGGAGGAGGCAAGGCTTCTAGTTTTTAAGAGATCACAATATTGCTCTTGAATGTATGACATAAGCCAATGCTGATCCATTCATCAAATTCCATGACATGGTGGAAAGACACATTGTGGCATACATCAGTCAGTTCTGCTCCTCCTTATTCCCCTCACTAGTCTCCAGCTGTCAAGTCCAGAAACCCATTATTTGTATCAATAGTATTATCTAACATCTATTGACACTTACCAAGGGTCAAATGTATTGTTATGCAAATGTAATGCCCAGGATTTGTTGGCTGCTGTATCAGATTCACTCCTACATTCTTCATTGGCCTCGCAGAATAAAAGCTGTACATATATGTACATAGATATGTATGTATATCACCGTCAGCAGCAGCAGGTGAAACCCCTGAGGTTGATATGGCTGTGCTCTATGAAGACATGTGAAGGTCTATGCTACTTCCCTTTTTAGGATATCTCTTTCTTCCCCTGGAGCATCAGACACCTCCACAATAGATGCAGGCATAAGAATATCATGGAGGCTTGCCTGCAAGAGAATTATGTGGACCTGGTACACATCACTTGCACTCATATCCCATTTTAAGGTCCCAGGCAGCTGAATCTTATCGGGAAGCTTAGAACTGTAGACTGGTTTATGTCTAGCAAGAAAAGAGAAAAGATTTTAAAGAGCAAATAGCATTGTCCATTTCTCACATAACTTCAGTTCCAACACCAGCATGAGGTGATACCACTTGCTGATCCATTGTACATTTGTGTCTCTAAATAATAATAATAATAATAAACCTCACCAGATCCACTGAGGTTTCTCTGCCTCCTAATGCTATGCTTTTAGACAGAGCATTGCAGGAGGGACCATATCTCTATTCCGCTATGCCCTGTAAATTCTTTGCAATAATTCTAGATGTTTTCGTGTGGGGCCCAAGACTGGCGGTATACACTGTCCAGCCTCCTTTGTAGTAAGAGTTAGTTCAAGTGCTTGGCATCTGGTGATGAAATATGAAATAGGGCTAGTTAGATGTCCAGGACAGGCACTCAGTGGAAAGGGGCCAAGGATGATGCCACTTGTCTACAATGCACAGAACAATCCCACAACTAAAAATGGCCTGTCTTCTCATGCTACCAGTGCCTTCCAGACTGAGCAAGGCCTACACGTAACATCACTGTCAGCTAAGATGGGCTTCTGGGAGTCACCCACTGGAAAAGTCCCTGCTGACATGGAATTGCTGAATTTAAGTGAACGATATTTTCCCCCTTTTAACACAAAAGTAAAAAGTGCCAAATTATTTACCTTATGACAGAAAATATTGCTTGAATAAAAATCCATCCTTCAGAAATTAGACTGAAAATAGCTAGAATGTGAGCCAATCCAAGAATCAACTTCAAGCAGAAAAGCAAGGACTGGGTTGAGGGAGCCCCAGGAAATCGGAGGGATTCTTCTCTGCTTTGGTATCACTTGATTTAAGCTCATGTGCCAGGATGGCATTGTGGGCCCAGCAAAGCACAGAAGCCAGGCCATGAGTCTGAGCTGGTTTTATGACAGTGTAGATAAAAAGTAAGATCCTCGCACTGGAGACATGGCTCAGTGGTTAAGAGCACTTGATGGAAATTATGAGGACTGAGTGAACCCAACTTGCATGTAACAAGCCCCACAAATACTTAGAACCCCACAAATACTTAGAACTTTAAGAGAGGAGGAAACAGGATGGTTTCTGGGGCTTGTTGACACATACCTGGGTTCAAAAAGACACCCTGCCTCAGAGGAACAAGTGGAGAGCTTTGGACAAGGACATCCAGTGCCTTCTTCTGACCTCCTGGTGTGTCCATAGGCATGCTCTATGTTTATATATCATACATTCTCATAGACAAATGTGTGTGTGCGTGTGAACACACATAAATAACATAGTAAATGAATGAACACATCTTTAAAAAGTAAGACATTTCTTACACTGGAAAACCTTTTCCTTCACAGCTCTGCACAGTGGTAGGTTGGACAAGAAGGCTCAAACCTTTATTCCCCCATTTTCTAGCTGTGTGGCCTTGGGAACTTTTGTGTGACTTTTCTTACACTCTGTTAAACAGGTCTAATAGTCACATGTGCCTCACAGAGCAGTAAAGATTAAATGATTCAATGACATTTGTAAAGAAATTAGCTCAGAGTCTGGAGCAGTTAACCCTTTAGTGCCAGCCCTTAGCTACAGCCATCCTTGCTGTTTCCTCCCTCTCAGGAGCATGCTGAGCCCTGGCGCAGAACATTGCCTGAACAGATTTCACTGTGGTTCCAAACACCTACCCAGCTCCAGCTTTGGCCCTGCTCTTGCTGTCATGCAGGCTGCAGCAACCAGCAGCCTGGAGGCCACCAATGAGATGGGAAGAAGACCATTCTCAAGGCAGCCCCTGAGCAATAGATATGATGCTACATAGAAGACAGCCATGCTGCCAGAGTGCCAGGATTCAAATACTACAAATCACTATTGGTCAGACATGCTTGCCTCAACTTCCTCTCTCACGAAAGAGATATAAGTCACCATCAAGATGTAAGACCCAAAAGAGTGGGGATCTTGTCTGACTTTGTTAGTGGCTACAACCCTATCACAAAGGATTGGGACCATTATATAGTAAGTGGCCAACAAGTGTTAGTTGAATGAATGAATGAATGAATGAATGAATGAATGGTTATCCTCCCTTAAATAGGATTGTACATGGTATGCATACAGGAAACAACATTACTAATAATGATGTCAATAAGGAGAGAGATAAACAGAGAGGGGGAAGTAGTCATCAACTCTCAGTACACACAGTGTCAGCTTCAGGTTTGAGTCTGCAGAACCAGAACCGGTCATGGGTGTGAAGTCAAGGGAGTCGGGAATGAGTCTTCTTTCTTAGACTCTTCCTCATCCCAAAGCTTGCTGCTGTGGCCCCTGCCTGGGTACTCCATGAATCTGATGTTCATCCCATCATCATATCCTTGTGTTTCTTTGCCAATTAAGTTCTTATGGATGACTCTAACACAGCAAGTCTGACCTCACAGGTCCCTCTACATTGCTCTAGCAAGATGTACTCATGCCAGGGAGTACTGAACATATACGCCTACCTTGTGTACAGCTAGAATCTCTGCTGTAGTGGAGGTCCCTACCCAGCCCTCCATGGAAGTTAATGAAACAACCATTCAACTGTGGTTCTTCCCTTATACTGGTGGCCAGTGGCTTTAAGTGTTATGAAGTTGAATGCTCCCCTTTTCAAACTCCTCATGGCTCCACGCTCTAGGCTTTGTTGGAACAGCACAGGGGTCAGAAAGGGCAGGGAAGCAGAGAGCATGATTCTGCTGGTTAGTGTTGCTAGAATGATTCTTAGTTTTGGTTTTGTTTGTTTTGTAAACAGCAGGACCAGCAGGGATCTAACAAGGGATCTCATTAACCTGATAGGAGGCAGGAAGTAAGACACCACTGTGCTGGGGCCAATGTCTCTGATGGAGACTCCTGATCCTCGTATCACATATAGGTGATGTGCTCAGAGTCCAGATATGGTGGAACATCTCAGTGCCCAGCTTCCCGAGTTCCCTGTGTGAGCCAGATCTGGATGATTCTTCTGGAAGTCATTGCTGAACCTGATCTTAACCCTTCTTATCACCTTCTAGTGGAATTTCCTATAGCTATCTGTTTGCAGCTCAAAACATCAACCTGTGTATTTTCTACCCAGCCATGACTAATAAGTCCTTTCCCGCTCTCAGTTTTGATTTTCAGGTTCATCACCAACCCACCTCACCGTGTTCCTTCCAGGCTCTTAACCGCTGGCGGGCGAGACCTTGCTTCATGGCTAAGCCGGGGTGCAAGGGTCCATAGTCATATAGCAAATCTCAGGAACTTTCTGGGAATGAGAGAAATAAGAACTCTGCTCTGTCAGAATTGAAGCCAGTAGAGTATGACTTTGGGTACCAGAAATGTCATTTACCATCCATCTGAAAACTCTACAAAGAGAAAGCTGAACCGATGAAGAACAAGAGATTACTTCTGAGGTTGCATGAGCTCTCGAATCCAGCCATACCTAAAGTAATATTTACCCTTAGACGATTAGGTCCATAAACCAAGAGGGTGTTGCACAATTCCCCCTTTCTATAAACAGGTTGGGGCTGCAATATCCATCATTTGCCATTACAAAGAACAGATCATCACACTGTGCACTGTACTAATTTGTTCTGTAGGCCTGTGTCTGCTCACAGAAGCCAAAGGTTAGTGCAAATGCTTCCTCAGAAAAAAAACAATTATGTGCAATAGAATGTGCAGACCCTATACCCACTGGCTACCACTTTGCTTTTTCTCTCTACCTTTAGGTTTCCCTCTGCCTTTTCCCTCCTAGTGTCTAGGGACACGCATCCTGAGGGCACTTCTCCAGAAACTGCCAGCCTGGAGAGTCCTTGTTTGTGAACTCAGTACATTAGCTCTGGCTTCTGAGGGAACAGAGACTTTGTTCATTTGTCACTTATTATAATTGATTTGTTTCTCTCTAACTGTGTACTCAGTCTCGATTCCCTTAGCCGTAGGCAGCAAAAATCCAGGGGAGAGATCTCTGGAGAGCCTGCAATAGTGACACATTCCGCTTGTCCTGTAGAAGAGCATGAATCTGGGTAGCTATGAAGATGATGAAGGCTTTGGGAAGAGCAAAGTGGAGCTGGGGTAGTTCTGCTGGAAGGAGAGAAGCTTAAGGCAGGCAAAAAGGAGGAGGTAACATGTGGAAGTCATCAGCTCTGTAACGATGCTCAACATGGTGATCTATGGATGGAAGTCAGAGCCACTATGGCACTCTGGAAGTCACCAGGATTGCTAGAAACAGCCTGGACCTAAACTTCTAAAGCATAAAAATCACTCCTTCTTTGTGAAGGGCTGGATGGAAGCAAGATTATGGTTGTGAGGAACAAACACTAGTGAGCCTTGGTGTGGCCTCCTCCCTTGGGCATCAGAAGGACTCCTCCTGTCTCCTGTCCAGTACCTGCTACCACCTGCTATTCATAGCCAGTATTCTGGCTTCCAGGGCTCAACTCTGCCTATTCTGATTTCTATAAGTCATCACACAAGAAGCCAAGGTGGAAAGAACTCATACATGCTGACATGCATGTCAGCCTTTGTATGGCATCCCTAAGGATGGTTTTTTAGACCACATAAAAGGCCAGGGCTCCCTCGATCTGAGGCAACCTCCCAGATTACATCCCTGGTCTGCACTGGCTCATAGCACAGAATAACTCACCTCCTCTGAGACAGCCAAAATTCCTGAAACAGGAATTCCCTTGCCACCTGTGTTATCAGTGTGTGGCTATCATTCTAACCTCACGTTTATAAACGCCTTTCCCTTGCTCTTCCGAAGAACTTAGTAGTTCTCTCTTATTGTCATTATACAGATGAGATGTCCAGGGACAGAGATGAACAACGACTTCTCAGTAGCTATTAGGAGGAGGTAGAGTCAGGACTCACATTCAGAATTTTTGATACTTACTCTGGCACACCTGTTATTTTCTGCAGTAATTGGTGTCTAATCGACTCACAGTGTGGTGGCCACAGCGACGTTTGCGCCAAGGAAACTTAGCAATTTCACGTGTCAGAGGCTATTAGGAACCCCAGCAACATCCCTTTTCTGGCATCCCACTATGAGGAGTTCAGAGATAAGCCAGGCAGAAAACAGGCATCTCAAGCTTGAGCTCCCCTACAATAGCTTCTTCCTCTTTGAGCAGAAACCCCTAGACATCCTCACAGCTGCTGAGAGAGACAGAAGTGACCACCTTCAGCACCATGATGTGATCGTCGAAGCGAAAACACACTGAAGCCTCAAAACACTGGTATGTGCATGACATCCTCCTGAATGCGTGATTGGGGGTGTTGGAAGTGGTCGTGGGAGCCACTGCCGGTAGCCACGGTGAGCTGTCTGAGAACAAAAGACATAGTCCCACGTGGCTTCACCAACCCTCACAGCCTCACTCTCTGACCACTGCTAAGGGGAGACTTCAGATGCCCCACGCTTACTTCAAATGCACAGGGTCATCCAATGGCTACGCTCTGCCACCATTTTCCCTTTCCCTCTTCGTTCCCTCTCAGTATTAAGATCGAGGCATTGACTGTGCCGCGTTCTTCCTGCAGGATAGAGTGGGATATTACAAAATGCATCTGCAAGCAGCCTAAATCATGATTGACAAAACGAGATTTGTTAATACAATGGTTTGAGGCACTTGACAGAAATTTTTGTCAACAGTGTAGATTAAGGGATTCAGAGGGAAAAAAAATGAAATTTGCAGATGAAATGGCTTTGATGTTTCTCCTGAAAAGCATTTTGTTGACAGACTGGATCAGAGTGGGGAAAAAATGTGCGTTTTCTCAATGCGCGTGTTTTAAGTCTTTGACAAAACACGCATTAGTCTTGCTGTTCGGACTCATCTGTCATCTACTCTATTGGCTTTGCCTCTAACCGCAAAGGGACTAGGACATTAGTAGAAAAAGATTTTTGAAAACAACAACATAAAATAAAAGGAAATTTAAAATAAAATATAAAACGACTAAAATGGGTCTCCTAACGACAGGGTATGGTCATGTCATCATTTCAGGTGCTTCCTGACTTAACTTCACACACACTCTTGGGACCCCGTCTAGTAATTATTCCATGATTCTTGTCCACTGAAGAAAGGTTGTCTGCTATTGATCCACTTAATTGGGGTAGGCAACAGAAACTACTAGAAGGCTTCTGAGCCAATGATTTTCAAGGTGTGGTAAGCAGACTAGCAAGAGTCCACCCCTGGAAATTGCTCCAGACACGAGTACTCAAGCCCAGACCTATGTAAAGGTGAGTAACAGAAATCTGCCTGTCCACAAGCCCCTTAGATTATTTAGAATATACAAAAGCACAAGACATGTTGATTTGAGCAGGAGCTGAAAAAATGATTGGTCCATCTAACTGCAGTATGAGAAGATATGTACTGTTTCAAGTATGGCTGTATCCAGAAGCCCAGGCATAGCTGATATCGGTGTCCATTGCTCATCTTTCCTCTAGAATGGCTGCCTTCTTAGATGACATCTCTCTCTATCATGACAAGATGCCACCTGCTTCAGGATGCTACCATCTCCTTGTCTGTCCCAGAGAGAGAGACAGAGACAGAGAAAGAAAGAGGATCTCCATTTGCCTTGACTGGTCCGCCTCAGGTTTTGTTCTTCTCTGGAGTTATCACAGCACGCTGAAGATGCGTGAGTGGACTTTTTCATCATTTACATGTCAGGGGTGTTTTGAACTCTAGAGCCACCCTCCCTAGAAAAACCGGTGTGGACTCATGAAACTAGATGACTGGCTGCCAGCCAGACATAAACAAGTAACCATGAGAGGCACTTCCTGGTCTTCTAATTAATTCTAAATTAAAGTAACACACACACACACACACACACACACACACACACAAATCTACACACTGGAAAAGGAACCCTATGCCTTTAATAAAACTTCCTCAGTCCTCTATGGCTACTTGGTTAATGGAAAGAATAGATTAGCTCCTATAAATTCAACTCTGAAGCATTATCAACAGCAAAAAGAGTTGTTTGGTTTGGGGTTTGCATTTTGGGTTAAGACATGGTTTCTCTGTTACAGCCTTGGCTGTCCTGGACTCACTTCGTAGGTCAGGCTGGCCTTGAACTCACTGAAATCCTCCTGTCTCTGCCTCCCCAAGTGTTGGGATTACAGGAGTGAGCCATGGCTCCAGGCTTCAAGAATTCTTAGCACCACCAGATGTCCCTGAATACAGAGGGCGTTTTAGAATTACTCAGGAGAGGAGCCTGCATACATCACTTGAGGGGCACCCTTAGCATTCCACTCAGAGAAGGGCACGGGACCATCTTTGACCTTGCTGCATGTGGTGTGGCATCGGTCTCCACAGAGCCTCGTTTAGCCTGCTGTTCCAGAGCAGTGTGTTTTGCTGAGGAATAAAGAACTCATGTATACAGTTTGGCTTTCATCTTCAAACCAAGGCTTCAACTTTGAACTGTCATACATGTGCCATCTCAGCGTCCCAAATCCAATGTTTTACAGAGGCGAGGGAAGAGAGAAAACATTATCCATTCCCCAACAACATCATCTCTAAACAAGACCGTGGATTTGTTTTGTTTGCCTTTGTTTTACTTATTGGGGAACAAATGAAAACTCGCGGTGAGTAATCTCATTCTGACGTGCGAATTGCTATCAAGAACACACATCTTGTCAACTGCGGCTCACACGCTTGGCTGCAGGCTGACTTATTTGTGTGCGGCCATCTATATTGGGATCTCTTCAAAGGCCCTGTGCCTCCGGTGCTTGGCGCAGAGCATGGCACGGTTGGTGCCGAACATAAATGACTGCATTGAATTATGTGACACATAACTCCAGTTTCCCTCCGTTTTCGCTCTCACCGTTAGTTCACTTCATTACAGAGGAAGCGTCACTGTTGCAGCCTTCTGTGAGGGAACAGACACAGAGACAGCGGTTCTAAGAACCAAGGTTAGCTGGTGAAGATGAACTCCACGCGCAGCTCCCTCACATGGCCACGGGAGGGCAGCAGAGAACACGATGCTGGCCAGGGCCATTTTGTCCAGCCTTTGTCTTCGGCTCTCAAGTTCCCTCAAAATTCCCAGCTTTCATCCCTTTGTTAACTTTTGGCTTTTATGGAAGCAAGTTTCAGTACAGGACAGCCTGTTTAGTTTTAGAACAAGAAAAACAATTCCTTTTCTGCCCTCTATCTTTTAAGGTGAATCTTCGGGGTGGGGAGGTGAGGGGCTAATTTTGTCAAAGAGTGGAATCATTCGAAGTTTACAAGATTTACTTTTTAAAAAATGCCCTCTCCTTTAGAAAAAATAGTCTTTTCTACCTATATTAGGCTAGAGCTTTTCCTTGTGGGCACCTTTTCTGTAAGATCTTTAGCTGATCTCTCCCATCACCCCCTCCAGCTGCCATTCTTCTGATTCAAAATCCAGTCTGGGAAAAAGCTCTCATTGGAAGGATAATTAAAGTAGACGAACAAGTCCGTCAGTACCGGCTAATCCCAGTAAGTCCAATTCAGCTTCTATAGATTGAGGAATAAAAGTGCTCTCCCATCAGAGCTGTTCATGTCTGGACTGCAGCCTAGTCTAAGGAATCACTCAGCCCATAAATACAAGGTCATGGAGACCAAGTTTCCACATAAGTAAGAGTCAGTTTGTTTCTGTTTGATCCAATTGCACAGGTCAAGGAATAACTGCCAGATAACAAACAAACAAAAAGCTTCAGAGAGCCAACACACCTGAAACCTTGCCTTCACTCAAAACTTTTCTTCAAGCTCTGAAAAGTACCTGCAAATTGACACACAATTAATTGAAAAGAGCCTTTTAAAATGTCAATTTACCAATGACTAATAAAAATTACCTAATAATGCTTGGGGAGCCAGATCAATGGGTCAACTGCTTGCTGCTCAATCCTAACAACAGTAGTTCAGATCCCCAGCACCCATAAAAGTCAGGTCAGGCAATATGTGTCTGAAATCCCAGCACTCCTACTGTGTGGTAGAAGGTAGGAATAGGAGAATCCCAGGGGTTCCTACTGTGTGAGTACTGGGCTCCTACTGTGTGAGGGGGGAACAAGAGACCTCCAGAAACTCCTGAGCCAGACAGCCTGGCACAGTGGTAAACAGGAGAGCTTGTTGCAAGCATGGTAAAAGGTGAGGGCTTACGTCTGATGTTGTTCTCTGATCTCTACACGCTCACTGTGGCATGGGTTTCACACACAAACACACACATACACAAATAAAATTAATTATTTCATTTTTAGGAATCTACCTTATATAAATTCGTATATGCATGATAATATGAAAGTCCCCACGGAGACATTTGTTATAACAGATAATTAAAAATAAGCTCAATATCCACCAATAGGGAATTGTTTCCTTGTACTTTGGTATAGCCATACTGTAAAACATCTCGCCACTTAAAAACAAAAAATCCTAAAACGGAAAAATGTGAAGCTAAACTAAAACTAGTGTTATCAAAACTGCCTAGTACAAGGCTCGGTCCCGTGAACCAGAAAACATACTGAAGCAGATATGGACAAAAGGAGGGGCAGCTGAGAAATATTGATAGCCATGTATCTAAAATCTCAGGATAGATGGTTTTCATTTTAAAGCACACAGGTATGGGTATAAACGAATGCAAACAATGTAAAACTTCTGTTTACAAGGTCTGAAAGAGTTCACATAAAACTGGTTTGGGGGAAATGTTGTAAATCCAACACAGGAGTTAAAAGGTGGAAATTTTTACCATGTTCTGCTATCACATTGTGCAATTCCTTTTTAAAGAGTCTATAAAGTTGCTTACACAAGTTGGCCCTGATCAGCAGAGTCATGCCTGGTTGCTTATGATCTGCCATGCACTAAAGCTATTGCTTCAGGCACTAGCTAGTATTTGGTCTCCATATCCCCAGGACAAGAAAAGAGTTTTAGGGTTTGGGCTTTTGGAAACTAACATAAGCCTGCTAAGCATAAACAAACAAAGCATATGGAAAGATTGAATACTTGTGATTGCCAAACTAGAAAGGCAGCCAATGTCTTCTGACTACCAGGCCTGCCGAGAAGCAGACAAAAGTTTCTGGAGGGGAGCTTAGGGGTTTGCTGATGCTCCTCATTCACCAATGAGGCAACAGAAGACAGGCAGATGGTGTGACTTCACAGTGTGTAAAGTGGTCATACTGGTCTGAGTTTCCTGTGTGTGGCATTAATCATCTCAAAGCAGAATGCTTACAAGGGTGAGGGGTGGCACCATTCATAACTGCTGTGGGACAGCAGTAAGGCTGGACTGCCCTGGGCTGAGCGGATGGTGACTCTCTTCTACCCCATCCTAGATTCTCTGTGGAGATCTCACTTCACCTCCTCCCACTACGAGGCCTTCCCGAGAGCCCCTTCTGAGCCCCTTTCAGAAGCCATCTAAAAGAAAGCGGCTCTTCGTTATCCTACTAAGTATTCATCTTTTCATTTTTAATGATTGCTTTTACTATTTATTATGGGTATGTGTTAGTGTGCATGCGTGTATGCTCTGGTGTGCTGTTCAGGCCAGAAGAGAGCGTCAGGTACTATGGGGCAGGAGTTAAAGTTGGTTGTAAACTGCCTGCCATTGGTACTAGAAACAAAACTTAGGTCCTCCATAAAGCAGGAGGTGTCCTTCACCTCCAAGGTACCTCTCCAGCACGACTAACAACTATTGTCATCCTCTTGGCTCTTCAGAAGAAAGGAACCAATACCGAATAACGGGGAGAAATAGGGACAAAACAGGGGTAAACATATCCCCAACACAGTAATCCCAGAGCCTCTGTGAGACTATGCAAAAGCCTGGTTCTGGCATTGCCATTCTCCTCATAGGCCTTCCCCAACGTAGAGGTGAGAATGTAGGACATCTAGTGAGGTTTGACTTTCACATGCACATACAATAATTAAGATATTTGTAATTTAAAAAGTCATGTTTATCTGGAATCCAAGTGTGCCTGGGCACCCTCTGTTATCTGATGGCTTTGGTACTGAACCCGTTTCTGGTTTATGTTCCGGAAGTAGTCCATACATGCCAATGAGTCTTCAGATGGGCTTTTACATGGTTTTTCATCCTTGTACTGGCTGCCAGAGACAGACCAGACCAGGGCAGCAAGGGAATGAAGAAATGACAGACACATACTTACAGACAGAAGTATACACAAACAAGAAAGCTGGGATTGGGTGGTCTGGGGACACTGATGGGGAAGCCACGGCACCCCAGAAGCTCAGCATGTTTATTAGACACAGTTGGGTGGAGAGGCGAGGTTGTTGCATACAGCTGAACATGGAAGCAGGGTTACCATACACAGATAAACACGGAGGTAGAGATAGTATACACAGCTGAGCAAAGAAGCAAGTTCAGCAAATCTCAGTAAGTGCAGTCTCTGTAGGGAGCAGGCTTCAGTCTGGAAATATCCTGGGAGAGAAAGATACTATGACATACTGCATTATTGACATTTGCTCTTGGACCCCCCAAGGAAAGCCTGGCTGTCCCTCTGAGCTTCACCTCAGGGGAAAAACTTGGTCGTTTTCCCATGGGTCTGTGGCTAGAGTCCTTGATGTAGCCTGCTTATGTCAACGACACACACTCAGGAGTTCACATACTCAGGGCTTCCTAACACACACACACAAACACACACACACACACACACACACACACACACACCAGCAATCCCAACACTCACACAGCTCAGGCAGGAGGATGTTAAGTTTTAAAAACCAACCTGGACTGCAAACTACATAGCAAGACACTTTCTCTACGATATCAAGAAAAACAAATAACAGATTCGTGCCAGTAGGAAAAAAAGCCACAGAAGGACCTCACAGAAAGTGAAATGGAGCATTTCTTCAGCCATCTCTATCCAAGGCCCGTGGGTACCACCTTCCACTGAACTCTCTCTTGTCTTCAGCTTCCTGAAAGGAGACACGTTCTTGTCCTTCATCAATTGACCTTCTTTCCTCAAGCCCCAACTCATCTACTCTCCCTCTCCAGCCCTGGCCATGCTTCCTACTGTTCCCCAAGCCTCCCTGAACATCTAGACTTCTTTCAGGCTGAGTTCTCTGAGGAGAACTCAGTCTGAGCACACTCTGCTTATCTCACAAGTTGGCTGGATAGGCAATTCAGCCACCACAGTCTCTCTAGCCCCTCACCAGCCTGCTTTCTGATCATCATTATGACAGCCTGGTTTAACAAGCTCTTTCTTTCCTGTTTTCTGTTTTCTCCCTCAAGATAGATATTCCATGGACAGAGAACTAGATTGGTCTTGACAACCACCGATTGTCTAGTGCCTATGAACAGCTGGAGGAAAAATGCACAGATGGAATGCACATCTGCCACAAACCTTTCCTGGCCATCCTTGACATCATAGTCCATTGCTCCTCTTCCAGATGCCCATTCAACCAATCCTTGAACTGAGCATCATAAGAAAGAGCATAGCATGCCAGAGCAGTCCAAATGAATCTCAAAATAATACAGACCAGTCCTGTTGCCTTAGGTAGTTTCCAAGAGGTTGAAGGTAAGCCCCCCACCCCATTGTTGAAAATATCACACACACACACAAAACTCAGATGATTCCAGTTGGATCCGATGTGAAAGCCTCCTTCTTGAAGTCTAACCTCCATAGTTCTCCATGCAAAAGGAGAGAAGCAATAAATAGCCCTATCCAGCCACAACCCCTAAGAACCCCAACAATGGCTCTCATGACAAGAAAGCTGTAAATGTGTAACAGTGGCACTCACGTATTGGTGGTAACCAACAGCTCTCTAAAGGGACTTGGGACTCACTCAAAAGAAGGGAAATCATGCCTCATGTTAGAAACTTAAGCCACACTTCCCGGGGCTGGTGAGATCACAGACTTCAAAACCAAATTTACTCCTGCCACTTTGCTATTACTAGACTAGCATAATTTCTTACTGCATCCCAAATCTAATCCTCATACCCACAAATAAGTGTAGCTACCACCCCTCATTAAAAGGTTTCCTTTACAGCAAATAAAGACCAGCACAGAAAACCACACCCAGACAGAGTGTACAGACCAGCAGATTGTGAGGGGCCCGTCTCTAGCGAATACACACAGATCAAAGTCCTGCCTCTATGGCCCAGAGAACTCACTTGAAGAGGGGTCAGAAAATGTTAATAGCCAAAATACAGAAAGTCTGCTGAGAAATTGTCTCCTCTAGACGTAGCTGCATAAACAAGATTGTGACAAACATATCTGAATAGGAGGGGTAACCTCTTAGAGATCGAAAATGCACAAAATACATCATTAACTTTATGAAATTCCACTGTCAAAACAAAGATGTGTTTGCATGCTCATCAGATACACAGAGAGATGAGAGATGTTGGTGAACACGATACTACCAGTGGCAGTATCTGGGCCCCGGATTACACTGCTTTTCATTTTTCCCACTTTTTTAATATCTCAAAGTTTTTATAATGATAATAACTTACTTGTAGCACCAAGAGTGAACTCTAATGTAACCTGCAGACGTTGGGTGATGAGACATGTCGGTGTTGGTTCAACAAGGAGATCTCTGCTGACACAGGTATTGATAGTGGCAGCAGCTGATGAGGGGAGCATATAGGCATTTCTTTCTCCTGTGAACTTAAAATTACCTTTCAAAAAAGTTATTTTGAAAATGAAATATATAATTAATGTAAAGGCAAAAAAGAAGGCTTGAGCATTGATGAATTAATTGATGATCATGTTAGGAAGAGCAGCCTGAGCTCACGAGAGATCTGCCAAACCCCGTGAAAATGTTGTGACTCCTGGTAGAAGGTGCCCTGGATCCCAAGAGAAGGTGTCCTGGATCCCAAACTTCGAAATCCTGAGACCATCAGCTCATTTCTTCTCCTGCCCAGGAGAGTAGGCCTGTGCTCCTGGGACATTCTGGAACACTGAGCTGTGTTCACATGTACACACCGAGTTCTCCCCCCTCTCCCACAACCCTCCTCCTGTCCTATGAAGTGGTCCAGATCAGCCCGATGTCCACCAGAACTCTGATCATGCAAATATTTAGGGGAATTTCTTATGGATCTATAATCTCTCTTCTTTCTGTCTCTGTCTATCTGTGTATATGTATGTATGTATGTCTCTATTTGTGTGTGTGTGTGTATTTGTGTGTGTTCTAAGTCATGTAATATATGGACATATATGGTCATATATGAATTAACTATTTGTGCAGTCATATACTTGCTGTGTGATTCTACAGCACCCATAGAGTTGCTATTGATCACTATGTTGTCACCATAACTAAAGAACACTGACAAGTCAAAAGGAAGGGCTCAGGGCTGGCTGTTCTCAGTTGCTGGCTAGCTGTGTTTCACCCTTCTTGGGTCTCATTTCATTGTTTATAAGATCATAGTGCTATGCTTGAAACACTCTGTCCCAAATCCAGGCATGCATCAGATTTTTAAGACTAAGGCTTCTAGGATCAGCTCTACTCTTCTAAGTACAGCAGGGAGCAGGAGCCTGGGGTGTCTCTGGGGAAAGATCCTTAGGTGTTAAACTTGGACACAGTCAACAAAAAATGAGTTTTGGCGCTGCAGGATTACACATCTATCTCTGGCCTTTTCCTCACTTCTAACAGCAGCTAATTCAAAGGAATGAAAGGGATGCTCAAAGGACTGCGATGCACAGAGATATTTCACCTACAATCTTGTGGGCCTTATGTGAGGAAACACTGAATAGAGCCTGAAGCCATAGACAAAGTGGACATTGAGAGGCAGTCATGAGGCTTGGCTGGAGGCTTCAGAGGAGATTCATGAACAGCAGACTAGCATGGTGGCCTTTCTCTAAGATTTACAACACACCTGGTCTTTGGGTTGATGAAAAAACACATCCTCTCCCTGGACATTGATCTCAAAAAATTACCCAGTGATGTTAATGTCAAACATGCAAGAGCAAGGGATTTTTTTCTGAAATTTACATGAAAATACAGTCCATGAGCAACACCTTTGAATGGTTATTCATATCAGGCATTCTTCAAGATATTATCACATGCAGGACTCAGAGACAGACTTCAAATGCTGTTGTCGTTCTATTCGAGGAAGTATCCAGTGTGAAGATAGAAGTTACCATTATAAATAAATGCAAGCTGACAATTAATAACAACAAACACAAATCTCCAAGAAAGGGTTTGTTGGCCCCCAAAATTAAATGCCATGTAGTTCTCCCAGAAAGGAAAGTGGGAAGTTTCCATCTTGGGAGGTTCCATCTCTGCACATTCCAATATGACTGTTGACAAGCTTCCTGTAGTATGCCCTCAACAGGAAAACACTTAAGTCTCTTTCCTAAGCCATTGCTCTCCTGAGGGACAAGTTCCACTGAAAAGAAAACCAGTTGATATAAATTGTTGTACCTGACAACTTCACAAGTGAGAATGGTGGAGTCCATTGTTTTTACATCTCTACCATTTGAAGCATTGTCCTGCACTGTTGGGATTGGTTTCTGTCTGGCTTTGTGTATGAGTGGGGCCTGTGACTATTGTCCTTCACCTGTGATGGTTGGCACTTTCCCAAATGAATAGACATGGAACATTCAAGTACGCCTCAGCTTCAATATAGGGAAGGTCATATTCAGAATAAGTACAATTAGCAACAGGTCCTTTTGTCAGATTCTAACTCAATACTTATGCTCACTGTAATGAACTGATTAGAGGGGTCTCTTAGTCACTCCCCACATGTGAGGAAATATTTTAGGTATCAGAGCCACATAAAAGAAGGCCTACAACTCCAATAGAGGAATAGGACAAGGGACAGGTAAGCACATGAGGTAAGATTTGTTAGTTGTTAGCGCTTCTGAAGAAATGAACAGTCAGGATCAAAAAGAGCCCTCTCTGAATTTTGCAAATCCTCAGCTTTCACAATAAGCACATATTTACTGTGGCCAATTCTGAAAATTAGTGTTTTCCTCAACTCTCAGTGTTGAGAAAGTGCCAAGAATCTACTGATCTCCATACCTTCACGTACAAACCAAACGCTCTTGCCAAACAAAAACAAAAATGTCTGAATTTGAACCTGGGCAGAAATGCAAAAAAATACTCATGTGGACCCTAACTGAAACAAATCTATAATTACATGGCATGCAAATCAGAAAAATAAATATTATAAAGTCTGCCTTTGAGGGGTTTTTCATGTATTAAAAAACATGTTTTGAATTCAGTTGCTGGCTCTTTGATCAACTTCCCCTGGTCGGGGGGGGGGGGAGG
>CM053744.1:27895413-27915291 GCA_028658305.1 Pachyuromys duprasi
CTGGTCGGGGGGGGGGGGAGGGGAATGTGGGGGGTGGGGGCATAGTTTTACCAGGCCACAGAGGAAGACAATGCAGCCAGTCTTGATGAGACCTGATAGGCTAGGTTCAGAGGGAAGGGGAGGAAGACCTCCCCTATCAGTGGACTTGAGGAGGAACACGGGAGAAGAGAGAGGGAAGGTGGGACTGAGAAGGGGTGAGGGAGGGGGCTACAGCTGGGATACAAAGTGAATAAATTGTAATAAATAAAAAATAAAGGAAAAATTAAAAATAAAAACAACAACAACAAAAACCATGTTGATTATAGTTTGCAACATTTCTGTACCAAGCAGGATATCTATACTATATTTTCTGATGTCATCCACCATGACCCTACAAACTGTGTAGCATCACCTCATTTTCCCCAGAAGAAAACGTAAGCTTCCTGGGATATTACTCCTGGAAAGCTGCCTTTCAGGGCTGTGGTGAGCAGAATAACCTACACACAAGTTCAAATTTCTGACCCAAACAGTGATCCTTCTACCACTTGGCTACAATGTACCTGATAAACAGGAAGAAAGGTGGGCTTGATCCTCACATGGTTCCTAAGCTGTGAAGCAGGGTGAGAATATACAGAGGACAGCTTGCCTTAGGGCAAGCAGCAGAATCTTCAGAATGAGAGGAAGCCTGCTGTGCTTTTTCATCCCACCATCCATCCAGAGAAGTCCTGAAGTCCATTCAAGCCTTGCTTCCAGATGACTCTGGATTCCAGTAGCCTCTGGTGACCACACCAGCAACTGACCTCTGACCTCCATTGTTGGTTGGGTCTTGGGTTGCTCTTGGGAATGAGCTAGAACACAGACAATGTGTGGACAGAGCTGGGCCTCTCCCCGGACTCAGAGTGGGTGACAGAAAGTGCTGAAGAAGAAGGGGAGGCCTGGTGTTGTGATCTCTGTCTCACACATCAGAAACCAGGCCGTAGACATGATGCGAGTTCCCTGTCACTCAGCTGGAAGCAGAGCTCCATCCAGAAGCGATGGCTCCAGAGCACCAACTACCTCCATATACCCCGTCTCTTCTAGCCCAGCCCACAGGCCTTGAGAATTACCAAAGATGCATCAGATCCCAAGCAATGGATGGGAAAGCTTGACCAACAGTCTAGTTGTGCAATTCAGTAACCTGGAGCCCTTCCTCTGTTCAATCAAGACATATCCATGCACTGCAGACTGTGTGCACACACATATGCACATCCATGAGGCCCTTCAGAAAAGAAAAATTCTAATTATTTTAAACATGTTCTGTGCACCTGGAATGGTGCTAAACATTTTATGTACATATTATTAATCTTCATAACGAGTAGATTTGTGCGGTGTAATTTAACATAAAGGAGAGTGGCTTGCCCAAGGTCACACAGGTGGCAACCGGCAGAGCCAAGATTGCTTCATCTCTTCGGGGAACATTTGCTCATTGCATGTGCTGGCACAGCCCTGAGACACAACAACAAACAAATGAGCCAGGCTCTAATCTCTGCTCTCGCAAAGCTAACGTTTGAGGGAAGAAAACAGACAATGAACCAGTAAACTGATAAATGAAGACGACAATCACCATGGTTTTAATTGCCACACAAGGTAGCATGATTTGGGACGTCCCTACGTAATGGCATAGACCTGACGCAGGAACGGCAAAAGCACAGCTTCGCCAAGATATCCAGCAGAGCCTGCCAGGGGGAAGGGACAACAAGTGTCAAGGTCCACAGAACAGAGCTGTGTCATTGCACTGAAGGTAGAAAGAAGTCCATTGTCTCCACAGATGGATAAGGGAGCCCGGGGACAGCCCGTATGGAGGAGCTACCGCAGAACACACACAATATACTGGCCCAGGAGATATTAGGGTTTTTGCCCTGAGTATTATAAGAAACATTCTAATTTGCAATGTCATAACATGACAGTGTTGAAAAAAAAAATTATCCCTTTTCCCTTTTTCAATAAGCTTGTCTAACTCTGATTTCCAAAGAGGCAGCAGTCAAGAGGTAAGAAGAAACACATTTCCAAGAGACTACAATGCTGCGTGCAGCAATTAGGCTCATTTAGCTTAGACTTGCCTAGGAATGAGGCATTCAGTTAAAAGAAAATATGTCATAGCCTTTTAGCCTACAATAACGATGCACCTTAATTACTTCTGGGAACAGAAGTCTAGCATTACAGTTAAAGACTATACACACAATTAAGATGCGCAGTCTTTCAGTAAACAAGTATTTTCATTTCCTTTGTGGACAGATAAAGAATGAGATAGGAGAGTTTCAAGCAATGGGTTGGTGCAAACTGAAGAGCTTTCAAAGGGTCCCTGGATATTTGTGATGAATGATGTGTAGGGCCACTGGCTATAGGGGATCTGTAGGTAGGATTGATGCCTTTGGATTTTGAGGTCCCTCCCTCTGAAGTCAGAAGCTCTTCTCTACTTAAAGAGATCTCAGCTCGGTGAGGATAAAGGTTGACAAGACCATGTTCAGGGTGGGAAATGACAAGCAATGGCAGAGACAATGCCATAGCCATGCCTGCTTTCTGCCTCCAAAGCAGTGTGTGGTCAGCCCACTAAGTCATTCTGTGTCTTGGGGAGGCAGAATGCCATGGTGAGGATGGGGGTGGGTAGTGCTCCGAAAAGCAAAGCAGCTCATTTCATGATAGAAAGGAAGCAGAGAGAAAGGGGTCTAGGACCAAAGTGAACCTTCCAAAACAGACCCCCAGCAACTTAACTTCCTGTATGTAAGTCCCACCTCCCAGAGTTTTAACTGCCAAAAATAATGTCACCAATTGGGAGCCTGTGAGGGGCATGTCCTTCCCAAATCACAATTCTTCCCATGTTCTCAATATGCATTAATTCATTGCATCTTCACAATTGGCTTGTGGATCATGTTCTAACAGCATCCCACGTAGAACATGTTTTCCAAGGTTCTACAAAGGTGGGGTCAGACTTTTACCTCAGACTCCATGGCTCTAAAGTGGGGTTGTGGTCCACCACAGAAAATAGCTTTCTATGATGACTGATTAAGCAGCAGGGTGTGCCCAACATGGACTGACCCCTAAAGAAAATAACATTATAAATACCTCATGTTTTATTGGGAAGAGACAGAGAAAACGCACACCACAATGATTCTTAGCAGACAACGGACTATGTTCTAAAGGTGAGGTGCTACCTGGGATTATAAGAAAAATGTGTTTCTCAATAGTCAAAGAGATCTTCTAGAAAAGCTGTCATCCAGTCAGGCCTGGAATATAAGTTGAGTCTGTCCTGGTGTGGTATTTTTAAAATATTTTAACAAATTCTTTGGTAAAGTAAAGTGCATGTGTCCTCTTCAATTTGAATAGGAGTCAATGATTCAGTCCTAATAACTAAAATCTAAACTATGGTTAAAGAAAATACTTATAACTTCTCAGTTTAGGTTCTCAAAGGCACTGTGTCTTCCTTCCTCACTCTTGGATAAATTGCTGTTGAGCAAGCCAGGCTCCATATTTGCTAGGTCACCTAAACAGCCTGTGTGGAAACCCACAAGGCCTCTTGTCAATCACCTGCAAGAAATGGATATCTCTTGGCCACAGCTAACTTTCTGAAAGAGAGTCCTTCATCCCTAGTTGAATATCAGATACTTGACTAACACCAGAATCAGTCTCATGCCAGATCCACCCATCAGAGTTCTTCCCAAATCCCTGCCCACGTGAACTAAAAGACACCAAGCATCTGATGCTCTCAGCTGTGAAGTTGAGGGTGATTGGCTATATGGCAATAGATAATTAGTCCAGGGGTAGGACTCATAGAGACTGAGTGGATGGGAAAAATAAAGAAGATGAGGAATAAAGTCAATGACAGAGCCCTCATTTTCAAACACTTGTTCTAATTCTCTGAAAGCTACCAGTGGCAGGTTAAGCTGGAGTTACGTGCAGAGAAACAATTTCTGCAAGTTAATAGTCAGGAGCCAATTTCCCTAAAACTCAGTTGGTAAATTTACGTAATAAGTATCCAGGGTCACTGTGTGCCATCAGGAGAGGTGAATACTAAGCAATCTTCCTCTGGAGGGGTTCTAATAGGCCAAGAATAGAAATATTCCTTCCCATTGCACCCAAGGGCAGTGGAAAAACACCCAGTCTTCTCACGTGCAACCTGCCTTTGTAATTACAACACGGTTGGCAATCATTAAGCACACACCCCACCCCTCAGGTTCCAGATAAGCATCTACCTACATGCACACATCCCCTGACGGCAGGGCAGGATTCATTACCAGGGCTGTGTCCTTCATCTGGGTCACCCATCACAGGAACATGCAATCCGCCACGGTCTTAAAGAAATTATTGCCATTTGTGGTTCTAAATAGGGCCACATTATTTTCTACAAGTGTCAATTTTCCCCAGCAATATTACATTTTCCAACATTTAGTTTTCTAGCATTCTGCCATGACTATCTGTGTAGATTAGAAAGGTTCTTAACTGTTATCTGTAATAGATTTTGCCTGTAGCAAAATTCATGCAGGCATAATAGAAGAACAAAGTGTACTCTGACGAAATTGCACCCATAATTTCCAGATGCCTGACATTTATTGCTTATTGCTATTAGAATTCAAGTGCCTATTTGTTTTCTACTTTGCTTTTATTCTTGCATCACAACATATAATGGAAAAAAGATATTTTAAATGTTGGGTTAAGTATCACAGATCAACACGAAGTACGAACATAATCAATACTACTTAAATATACTCCTAGGCAATTAATTTTTAAAGAATCAAATTGTTGTACCACATCAAAATTCATAATGATACCGTAACGGTTGTAACATTCTTTATTATTTAATTAAAAGCAATGCTTAGCACTCATGCAGCTAACTGTAAAGACAGCACAACAGAACAGGTTCTTGCTTATCCTTATGGGGAGGCAGCTACAGCTGACACTTTACAGTGTGCTTTTGATTATGAAATGCTAATTGAACTCCATTTGCCAGTATTCACTTATCATATTAATAGATGCAATTTTATGAAAGGCTCCAAGAGGACTGGGGATCCATGACGATTGATGGCCAGGAAAATATCAGCATGTGAAGAACAGCTCTAAGGTCGCTGTGTTGACAAGCTTGACTCCGGAGAGGTGCACAGGTTAAGTATGCCCAGTTTCCGGAAAAGATACACGAAAATGAATACAAAAGACGGAGAAGATGATAAAGAGGGTAGAATCACAGTGGGTAGATGGCTCTGAAAATGCTGATCAGGGTATCTGCCCAAGGGAGGGCACTGCATTGGGGTAAGTCCAAACTTATGCTCTAAATAGACAGAAGAACAGGGGGAAAGAGTGCACCTTGCCTGGACTGCAGACTTCATGGAACATTGGAGCTGAATTAAAGGACCCTTTGTCATCAGGGATGTGCAAATCAAAACAACTCTGAAATTCCATCTCACACCCATCAGAACTGCTAAGATAAAAAACTCAAATGACATTACATGCTGGAGAGGATGTGGAGAAAGAGAAACCCTCCTCCATTGTTGGTGGTAGCGCAAACTTGTACAACCTCTTTGGAAATATATCTGGTGCTTTCTCAGAAAATTGAGAATAGCACTACCTCAAGATCCAGCTATACCATTCCTGAGCATACACCCAAAGATGCCCCACCATTCAACAAGGAGATTTGCTCAACTATGTTCATAGCATCTTTATTTGTAATAGCCAGAATCTGGAAACAACCTAGATGTCCCTCAATGGAGGAATGGATACAGAAATTGCGGCACATTTACACAACGGAATACTAATCAGCTATTAAAAACAAGGAAATCATGAATTTTTCAGGTAAATGGATGGAACTAGAAAAGAGTTCCTGAGTGAGGTAACCGAGAAACAGAAAGACACGTGTGGTATACACTCACTTATAAGCGGATATTAGTTGTATAACATAGGACAGCCATATTAACAGCTACAGACCTAAAGAAGCTGAACAACAAAGAGGATGCTTAAATCTCATTCAGAATGGCAAACATGATAGATACCAGAAGTGGTGGGAGAGAGGGAATGGGATGGGAGCCATCATAGAGGTTCTCTGAAAGGCTCCACCCAACAGGGGATGGAAGCAGATGCTGAGACAGCCAAACTTTGGGCAGAGCACAGGGAGTCTTACAGAATAACGGGGGAGATAGAAGAACCCAGAGGGGACAGAAGCCCCAGAAGGAGACCAACAAAGGTAAAAAAAAAAAAAAAAAAACTAACCTGAGCCTTGGAGGCCCTGCAAGACTGATGCACCAACCATGGACTATGTATGGAGAGGACCTGGACCCCCTGCTCAAATGTAGCCAATAGGCACCTCAGTATTCATGTGGGTACTCAAGAAAGGGGAGCAGAGGCTGCCTCTCTCATGAATTTGATTGCCTGCTCCTTGATCACCTGTTTACCAGGCCACAGAGGAAGAGAATGCAGGCAGTCCTGATGAGACTTGATAAGCTTTGGGCAGATGGAAGAGGAGGACAACACCCCCTTTCAGTGGACTAGGAAAAAGAGGCAGGGGGTAAAAGGGAGGGAGGGTATGGCTGGGAGGAGTGAGGGAGAGTGCTTCAATCAACATATAAAGTGAATAAATTGTAAAAAATGAAAATAAAAATAAAATAAAAGATGCCAAGGATACCTGGAATAGACAACTGGCCTCCAACTCTTGTTAATTCCCTCTCACAGACATCACATCTTCAGAAACTCTGTCACATACTGCACCACCTCAGGACTAGCCAATATGGTATTTATGTGGGGGCCACATAGACTATGATTGTTCTTACTTTTGGCAAGGTTGAGGATTTAACCGAGAACCTTGGGCAAGCGAGACAAGTTCTCTACCATTGAGACCAAGCTGTACTACTTCTATTGGCCTTTTTTATAACAGTGAGAAGTAGCTTAGGAGCTCTATGTAGGGGTGCTCAGACCCTGACCTAATCATTTTGTTCTGATACTGGCAACCATCCTGGTTAACTCCAAAGATGGTCATCTTGTACAGCAAGCCATGGAGCACAGGCCTACTTTTGAAAGTGGCTCCAAGAGGGTGCTCTTCTTGTGGGGAGAACCACAGACTAAGAGCTGCTGATAGCTCTGTTTTCCCAGCTCAGGATTTACAAATTTGTACACACTACAGGCCCTGGCTTCCCCACAACTGTTCTCAGAAGTCCACATAGTGTTGGGGTGAGGCTCGGGTGCAAAGGGTACAAAGAAAGGAGGCGCCACTGTTTCCATGAAAGAGCTCATTAAAAGCATGCCTGCGTATGAGAGAGATTGCACACAGCTCTGAAGATAGGGAAAGGAATGTCAAGTGCTGTGCTTTGTCTCGCTGATGTCAGCTACTAATAATGTCCTTATTCAAAGAGTTGGGGAGGGAAGTTGGGGGAGCAGTGTCTGTTTGGCATACACAGGGCCCTGGGTGCTGTCCCTAGGATTGAAAGAGAGAAAAGAAAAAGTTTCAAAAGCTGGGTTCAGCCAGGTGTTATGGCAGGCACCTTTAGATCCAGGAGGTAGAAACAAGAGGATCTCTGTGAGTTCAAAGGCAGCCTGGTCCACATAGCAATTTCTAGGCCAGACAGGGCTTCATAGTCTGAAAAAAATAAGGGGGGGCTTGGTAGGACCCTCCTGTAAATCCAGCACTCTCCTGAAGCAGGAGGAAGCCAAGTTCAAGGCCAGCCTGAGTTATACAATAAAACACTATTTTAGAATTTCAAGAGAAAGAAAGAAAAGAGTGTGGGTGGCAAAGCACTTCCACACACCTTCTCTCCGCATCTCACTTCCTTCTTGCTGGGTTATTTTTGAGTAGCTGTGATCTAGCGGACCCCCACAACTACCACGATCTTACCTCCTGTTAAAAACATTCACACATGTGGCCTTAAAATACTAAAGTAAATTAAAGTATAAATTTAAGAGTCCCTCACCACAAGAAAACCCACAGAGTCAACTCACCTGGGCTCATAGGGGCTCACAGAGACCAAACTGCCAACCAGAGTGCCCGTATGGGCCTGACTTAGGCCCTCCACCACGCATGTTATGATTGTGTAGGTTGGCCATCATGTGGGACTCCTAACATTGGAAGCAGGGCTGTCTCTGACTCTATAGCCTGCCTTTGGGACCCTTTCTTCCTATTGGGTTGCCACATCTAGAATGAATAGGAGAGGCTGTGCCTTGTCTCACTGCAACTTGATATGCCTGGGCTGGTTGATATCCATGGGAGGCCTGCCCTTTTCTGAAAAGAAACTTAGAACCAGGGCAGGGGTGTCAGAAGGGAGATTGGGGGAGGGAGTTGGAGCAGAGGAGAGAGGGAAAACTGTGGTCAGGATGTAAAATTATTAATTAATTTTAAAAAATCAAGAGTCCTATCTGACCGTTTATGTTTTAAAGAAAACTATTATTAAAAAACAAGTAAATATAAAACCACATTTGTGTTGCTTTTGTATTTTAGTTTAGATAAGTCTAATCATGGAGCCTATTCTATGGATTTGTTTGTTTGTTTGTTTGTTTGTTTTTAGCCAAACCATAGACTGTGGGAGTCCTCCAAGGCTGCACGTCCCACTCAGATGCACTGCTTTTGAACACCAAGTAGATCTGCCTTTTCAGGGGATCCTCTCCATGGATATGCAGGTTATCACAGATGGTTTGGTGTTACACTCATGTTTAAATGAGCAACCTCTTGCATACGCATTGGAGCCTGCTTATAAGACTATCTATATTACAAATTCCTAGGTTTGGAATTCCTATGTCAGGGGAGATATTCAATTTTAATTGTAGGAAATATTGCTAAATATCTCTTCAAAATGGCCTCACCAGCTTCAGTTTCTGCCAAAAGTTGTGACCATATCTCATTAGTCTGGTAAATGTAACCATCTGTCTTTGTCATTTTTTGCTTTTTAATTGCAGCGCATGGCTAACTCTCTTCTTATAGGAGGATTGGCTCTTTGTATTTCTTAAATTCCTTCTTTTGCGTATGTGTGTTTGCTGGTCTCACTGTATAGCCCAGTTTGGCCTTTAACTTAAACTTGTGATACCTCAGTCTCCTGACTACATGTGTTCCCTGGCATACCAGGACACACTTCTTTTTTAAATAAACCTGTGGAAACTCAGGAATATGCTACTGAAGAACCTTTATCAAATGATGTCCCTGCTGCTACCTGGAGCTGTTGTTTAGGGGTTCCCTGGGGCTTGCAAAAGACTGAGTTCACTGAGCTGCCATCACAAGTTTACATTGCCTACCCACCATAGCAAGGCTGAAGTTGTCTTATAAATGCACTATAAAAACCAATGGTTTCTCCTTTCTCCTTAACTCTTGAAACACAATAGAGTCACCCCAAAAGGGATTTAATGTCCTGAGAGAGGAGAGGTCTGATCACACAGAGATGGCGGATGACTTTGCAGATTACTCCCCACAGCATACTGAAGAGAAAAGCGGATGCTATCAATGTATTTTACGTGGGCTTCCAAATGCTACTATTCTGAAGTAGTTCTTTTTACGTGTATAAGGGGTGGGCGTGGCTGCACGGTGGCACTGAAATGCATTGACAGCCTCCAGCATGTGTGAGAAAACGGATGTGGCTCACTTAGCTCCTCACATGTAATTAAAGGACTTGTACCCATCCTCACATCCAACCATGCATGACAACTACCTGCAGAGTCTTCAGATGATGTCAGCACCTGGGGTCTACCCCAGACCCACTGAGGCAGGACTCATTGATACCCTTTTATGTCATGCCCCCAGATGAAATTGTAATGTGTACACAAATGTATTAGCTTCTTTGTTAGGGACAACCTGTAGGGTTTAACTGAACCCTCAAGACCTTCGTGAAGACGTTAGCTAAGCCAGGGACTACTCTCTTGAAGCATCATGGGTATGCTTTCCTTTTCAACAATCTGTCAGTCAAATCTGTGCTGGGCACAGTATATATATATATTATATATATGTATATATATACATATATATGTGTGTTATAATATGTATATATATTATAATATGTATATAATATATACTAATATATAATACTTACTTATATCAGGAAGATGAATTTGTATGCAAAAGAACCAGCTGTGTGACATACAATGGAACATTCTAGATCCAAATTCTTGAGGGCTCCTGAAACAATGCATATAAAATCAAAACAAGCAAAACAAACTTGTCTTATTCTACTAATTGGAATCAAAGGGAAAGTCAGTTCAGCAATTTCAGAGTCTTTAAAACATGCTATATACTGACCCATACATTCCACTTTCAAAAATAATGCATATGGAGAAAGATGTAGGCGTGGGTGAGGAAGCACCTTAAAGCACTGTTTCTCACACAACACTGAAAACAGTTGCTCTAATGAGCACTAACTCGTCAAGCTTCATAATCGAGCATTCTATTGCCATTTAAACTAATATATTTAAAAGGCTAATCTATTGATGTTAAATTGGTTCCGAAAAAAATGTCCAAAATATATTTTCAATAAAATGACATGTTGTAAAGTTGCACATGTAATAAAATCCCACTTCTCTACAAATAACATAGCACTTTTATTTTATATTATTTTATTTTGAGCAGGGTATGGTGGTAAACACCTGTTATCCTAGTAATTGAAAGGCTGAGGCAGGAGGATTACTAGGCTAATTCTGGGCTCCACAGTAACATTCTGTCTCAGTAATTAAGTACAAAACAAGCAAGCAAACAAACAAACAAAGACAAATGAATGAGTCTCCTTCCAGTTGCAGATTAATCAATATTACCACTCACCTTAAAAAACCCAGGAATAGTATTTTGTGTTGCTTCATTTTAAATATGGAACCACCAGGACTCATAAAGGCTAATAATATACCCAAGGATCACACCTGGACATTCAAACCCACAATTGTAGAAACCATTTGCCCAGTGGGGACAACTGGGGAGCATTGCCAGGACCTCTGAAGCCACCCAGGCTTGGTTGGAAGAATGTTTTCTCTGTTCCTATACACAAAAGGCGCAAATGAGTAAAACCGCCTAAGGATGAGGACAGGGTAGGGATTCCATTGGACTGGAAAAGACAAATGTTCTCTCTAGTAGGAGATAAACTGTGGGCAAGCTCAGATGAGAGGAGCTTCTCTTCGCAGAGGACAGATGTAACTGCAGAGCCGTGTCAAAGTGCTGACAATAAGTGACTGCTAAGAACTCAGTCATAAGTGGAGCATCTGTGTTCCTCCCTTCCCACCAGTACTCAGAGAACATGGTGGAAGAGGGGATGGAGAGAGTTTAAGGGCACGAGGGAAGGGTGGGATGCTGTCTTCCTGGCAAGACAAGGCTGCAACATCCTTGGACAAACAAAAGCTTTGATTATCTGCTTAAGATCTGTACAAGATTGGCCCCATCAACATCCTGTCATTGCAGAGTGAGTGTGTGTGTGTGTGTGTGTGTGTGTGTGTGTGTGTGTGTGTGTGTGCGGGGGGAGGGGAGGACTCATGTAGCCCCTCCCACTATCAGAGGATTTTTAGACAGTGGTCACTGATGGTGGAAAGACATTTTCTTAATTGGTGTAGCCATTACACACATGCTTATGCTCCTGTAACCATAAGGAGACCCACTAGAGCAACAACACAACATCTAAAAAGGGTAGAAACTAGTTGGGAAGAAAAAAAAATCAACAGGAATGAAAGGAAGACAAGGAAGGATAATGGGGCGGGGTGTGTGATCAAAAGGCATTACATACACTCATGAAAACATCATAATGAACCCCATTTTGTGTAGAATTAATATATGCTAATAAAAACATAAACAGCAAACAAAAAGTAATCATGAGCAAAGCAGAAGAAGAGCAAAGAAGCCAATGAGAGCTGAGACTGGGAGATTGAGTTAGGTTAGGCAGCCACAACTTAAACCATGCTATAAAGAGAGGTGTGTGTGTCTACAGAGGAGTGTTCCCTTAGCCCTCCCTGTCTGTAAACTCTGATGGACAGACATGATTAAGCAAAGTCCAGACATCCAGAGCATACTGCTTATTGATGGAAAGATAGACCCTCTCAGGGACAAGGAAGCTTTCAGATTCAAGTGTTTGGAGCTCAGAAGAACTGAGATACAGAAGGCTATGATGGTGCTGCATCTGTGAAGTCACTTCGTCTGGGGTCACTGGTTGAATGAAACACATGTTCATGCATCTGGCCCAGGACTTTTCCTTTGGGCCCCTCTCTGGAGTCTTCTGGATTCCTGAGCCTATGAACATCCCCTCCCCCCAGCCAATGATGTGAAGTTGGACTATCCTCCTTCCACCAAAACTTCAGTAGTAGGACTGCTTGACAAAGAAAGCTGTTCATCCTGGGTTAGGGAACTTAAATGAAAAGACACACAGCTGTTTGAGCTTCTTTCAGAAGCGCAGTCATTCAAACTAGTGTAGCACCTTCAAACTGTCGCTAATGAAAATGCTGTTCGGATCAGCACCTGATTTATAGCTGATATGTAAATGTGCTTCCGAAGTAATAGAACGTACTAAAACCAGAAGTTAAAATGGGCCCTATTCAGTATTTGAAGTATATCACTCCATTTTATTCCTTCTTGTGGGTTCTGTTTTTAAAAAGACCCTCCCTATCTTCATAGACTCCTCTCACTTATTACTAACAGAACAGGGTTAAATAAATAAGGCTTTGCCCTAGATTTGCTTCTTCTAACACATGCATTCAATGTTTTCACAAGTTCACACTTAGAATCTTGGCACAGGACCATATCTGAGCCAAGAAATGACTGACTTTCACAATCTTTCTACAGCCAGCCCTCTGAAATTAACAAGTTTAGTAGCAATTTTTTTCCTCCCCTGGACACTAACCCCTTTCTCTTTCTAGATATAACATATGATATCTGAGGCTCATAAGAAAATTATGCATGTGTATGGACCCGGATGAGAAAGCCTCACTGTGAAAACTGCTCTCCCACAGTAAGGATTCGTGTAACTTTTTCAACTTCTCATTATTACAGAACATAATTCATTCCTCCCTAAGTTCAAGTTGCATATTACAGCACGTTAATGTTGGTCTTCCTTTATAGCAACCTATCATGTGGTTAGCATTCTCATTTGTAACCTAAATTACTTTTATTTCTCCAGCCATTTCACCTAAGCACTTTGAATCAAAAGGGGAAATGATCCTATATCCCAAATTGCTGAAATATGCTCTAGCAAGAGTTGGCTGGAGTTTATTACCCATCTGTGAGTGGATATCCATCTCTGGGGATGGTGGTCCTCCTGAATCTGTAACATCATGTTTCGTCAAAGCATCCTTCCTCCATTTAGATGTACTTCCAGAAGTGTGTAGAGCTGAGAACCAGCCTGTAGACGCTAGCTTTTAAAACCACTACTTTATTTTGGGGTTCCTCCAAGCTTATACTTCCCTTCCAACCCCCAACCCCAGGTAGGGGAAAAAGAAGGTTGTAAGACAAAGAGGAGATAGCCCTTTTAATTTCATCCTGCTGGGTAGGGAGAGTCGTAGGATTCTTTTGGGAGCAATACCAATATCCTTTGTCAGGAAATCCAGAAATCCAGATAGCCAGCAAGCCAGCAAACAGTCCTCTGTCTCTTCTAAGCCACTGCACCTTCTTCTTCTGTGCTAGCATATTTACACCCCTCAAAGTCCTCAGAATTCAACTAATTTTAGCTGGCAAAGGCCACGCTTTGCACGAGACAATTAACTAAAATCCCCCACTTGGGATTATAGCAAAAATATGTTTACATGTCATAAACCAAAACGTCCACAAGATCAGCCTTTCCCCCATATAAATTGACAGGCAAACATACTTAAAAGTGGGAGTAGCCAAAGGAGTCCCATTTATTCCAAGACAAATCTTAGCCTTTTCAGGGCTGCTGCCTGCCTGTCTGTCCTTGTCCTGTGTCATTTGGCTGTGACCACTGAACAACAGTGGTCTCCTTTCCATTCATTAATGAAACATGTCCTTTGCATGTTCAGTGTCTTATTTCCTGGAGTGTTCCTCCCTGCCAACTGCCTTGCCTCTTTTTTCAAATTCCAATTCATTCATGGATGGGTTCTTCAGAGCTGTTTTCCAGCCTTCTCCATCAGATCATTTGCTCTAGTATATAATCTTGACCAGAACGATTAACTGAAAGGTGTTTGATACATATACCATTATCTGCTTCTTTCTCACACTTCAGGCCTAAGCCTTTTGTTTTTTCCTTACCTTATCAACCTTTGTAGACAAGGAATCAAAAGAACACAGCCTTTGCAAGCAGTTACAATCCCATGAAAATGAGAGCTTTGACATCTTAAAGGAGTTAAAGAGATGGTTGGGGGTGAGTGGGTATGAACAGAAACATGAGAAACTCTTGAAGCTGTGGAGGGCTCTGTTCCTCAGCAACCCCTCCCCTCTAAAGACATGGCATTACAGCCAAAGGTATTGGCACAGTATTTCTAGAGAATTCCTTATGAGGCTAATAGCAGCATATCTCTGCCCTTTGAGACACCCCTGCACCAAAGGAAACCAATCACAAACAGTGTTGGAAATCGGGGGAACTCTTTTAATTATTCAGGTATATTAGAACAGCCTAGGTATAAGGTGACTAGGAAGCATAGGTGGCTCTAATGTGGGTAGAAATAGAACTTCCAAGCTGCTCAGACATGCAAGAACCAAGCTGAGTTGAAATGGAGCATGCAGGATTTACATGACCATGTTTAGAAATTATTGTTCACAATTATTATTTTTTAAAATTCTCTTCCTGGCTGTAACTTTTAAAAACTTTATTTAGTCTTACATTGTTTACTCTGTGTGTATGTCCACGTAAGTGCAAGTGCCCCAGGAGGCCACAAGGGGGCATCATCTCTCCTAGAGTAGTAACAAGCTGTTTTAAGCCACCCCATATAGGTACTGGAAACTGAACAAGTCCTCTGCAAAAGTAGTATGTATTCTTAATTTCAGAGCCATCTTTCCATCCCTCTGCTCTATCTTTTAACTCTCATATATATGAGGTTTTTTTTTAACTTTTCAAACAAATGTTTTGTTTTGTGTTTTCCACTGATGCCTTTCTTCTCTTCTCATCTCTGAACTCCATGGAAACATGGTTGCATCTCAGGGTTGAGTGCAGAGCCCAACACATCACAGATATCTATAAGTTCTTTTCTCAGATGTCACTGCATACAATCAAGTGCACAGGTATTCTGGGAACATTTAGAGCAGCCGTTCTCAACCTGTGGGTCATAACCCCTTTGGCAAATCTCTATCTCAAAAAAAGAAGTATTTACATTACTATTCATAACAGTAGCAAAGTTACAGTTATGAAGTAGCAACAAAAATAATTTTATGGTTGAGGGTCACCACAACATGAGGAACATTATTAAAGAATTGCAACACTTGAAAGGTTGAGGACCAACGATTTAGAAGAACATTTAGTTAAGTGTCTGTCGTCACTGAAGGTCATCTTCCCAGAGTTTCCTTTTTCCTTATCCAGTTTTGCCCATCTTTCCACCAGAGGCAAACACTATTCTGACTTCTGGACTCACACACTACGTTGCTTGTCCTTTAACACCACGGTACAATATTTTATATCCTGATTGACTTGGACTCATGATGTCTTTGACACTTACTCACATCTCTACTTTACTTCTTTTGCTGTATATTATTTTACCACACAGATTTACCTCAATTTGCCTATTGATTTTCTTGTTAATGGGTAGTTAAATTGTTGGCTTTTATTTTCTTTCTCTTTACTGAGACATGTCACTATGTAGCCCAGGCTTCTTCCCTTTCCTCCTGAGTGCTGGATATTAACTATTATGAATAATGATTTTATTGCAATAATTATTCTACACAGGTCACTCTACACATACACACACACATGTATATGCATACACACACATACGATTGAAACCTCCTCAGCTCAGTTTTTGTATGTTGCTCTGTAATCTGTTTGCAGTAAACTTTTGCTATGACATGAACCATGCATTGAAGGTTCATTTTACAGGTTAAATGGGCAGCTATCCAACACCATTTGTGAAAAAGGTGTTCCTGGCAACTTTAAACTGACTGGTGTTTGCTTCAAAAATCAATTGACTGTGCTGTGTGTCTTTTCTAGGCCATTCTTTCTTACTCGATTGAACTACTTGTCTGTCTCTCCATCAGTCGGTACTATTCTGTCTTAGCTACTGTGGAATTATAGTAAGTTTTAAAATAAGGTAGACTAAATCTTCCAATTTGGTTCCTTTTTAACTGTGATTTTTGACTATCTGGTTTTCTTTTTTACATTTATATGAACATTTTAGTAGCAGCTTATCAAAAAGGCATGATAGATTTGTGATTGGAATTACATTAAGTCTTTATCAGTTTTTTTGTAAAATTTAATATCTTTACAATATTGAGTCTTCCTACATGTAAAACCCTATTTATTTCTGTGTTTTCCTCACAGTGTTTTATAGATTTGCAAGTAGAGATCTTTTGATATTTTCATTCATTTTATTTCTAGAAATTTATGGATTTTTGGTTTGAGATGTGTGTGTGTATAAGTATGGACACCATGATAAACACCTGGAGGTCAAAGGTCAACTTTAAGGCATTGGTCCCCCCTTGTTTCTTGAGGCCACATCTCTCGTATTCCTGGCTAACTGGTCCTCAGGCTTCGAGTCACTGCTCCTGTCTATATGTCCTCCCTTGCTGTAGGAGTTTATAAATGTGTGCTCTGGCATCAGCTCTTTGTGTGAACTCTGGGAACCAAAGTCAGGTCATCAGGTTTGCATGGAAAGCCTGCATTTACTCACTGAGCCATGACACAAGCCCCACGTTTGTTGTTTTTAGGCTTGTTGTGTTGATTACTGTTCTCATGGCTGTGAAAAATTACGGAACAGAAACAACTGGACAAAGGACTTCTGTTCCCAGCTTCTGGGGATGGTGTCCACTCTCACTTGGCCCTATGTGCCTACAAAGAACATCATGTAATCAGATTTGTGATGTCTTCCATCTACTGAGAAGGCAGTCTTGAGGTTTTCAACTCTGACTGTGGATTACTTAATTTCCCTCTTTATTCTATCAGTTCTTATGGCGGTACTTTGATGTATGATTAACAGACACATAGGCTTTTAAGATTGCTGTGACTTCTCAAAAAAAATGTCATAAGACCATGAAATGCCTTTCTTTTGGAGAGTAATAGTTTCTGTTTTGAAGTTCATTTGGCCTGATATTCACATATGTATACCGATTTCATATGACCCTGTATTAAGCAAACACCCACAAGCGAGGGCTGTTTGGCACTGGGGTATGAAGGCTGCTGGTGTAAGCCCCAGAGTCCAAAATCCAGAAACCCAAAATTTAAATGTCTGAAGCCATAAGCCCCAGCTTCCAAACCAGGAGGGAATTCAGCCTTCATTCTCCCTTTTGTTCTTTTGAAGTCTTTGACAAATTGAAGGACGTTACCCACACTGCTGAGAATTCTTCTTTGCTAAATGTTCTAATTCAACTGAACCACCTTCACAGACACACCCAACAGGAACACTTTCCTAGCTCTCTGACCATCTTTTCCTCCAGTTGACACACAAAATAGCTACCACAGTGTGTATGTGTGTACATGTGTGTGCATGTGTATGTGCCCATGTGTGTATACATGTATGTGTGTACACTTGTGTATCTGTATGTACTGTATATGTATGTACATGTGTGTTTGTGAGCATTCGTGACTGTTCATGTGTATGTGTGTTGTGTGTGTACGTATATGTACATGTTCATGTATGCTCCATCTACAATTCACTTGTCTGTCTGTCTCATAGCCACACGTCTTCTTTGGCTCTGCTTTCAGATTTGCCTTTAAACATTTAAAGCTCTGCAGGAAAACTTGCTCCCATCGAAACCCTGTGGCAAATTGAGTTCTTTGGAGGACTTTTCATGAACACAGTTGAGGCTCACTGGATCAGGAAAGGTCCCCTGATTCTGGAACCACTCTTTCACTCCTCGTGCCTTCTCAATACCCTGATGTGGATACAGCCCTACCCTTCAGCCCAGAGAGTCTCTCTATTTCCATCTTGATCTGAAGATCTCATTTGATTACACCTCTCAAAGGCTTTGGCTACTGTGAGAAAGACTGAAACAATGCTGTCACCCCCAAACCTATACAATCCAAGATTTTAAAAAGTTAGAAGAAAATCCTCACTCAGAATGATTGTTTCCAGCTCCCACCATTTGCCTGCGAATTTCATGATTTGCTCCTTTTTAATTGCTGAGTAGTATTCCATTGTGTAAAAGTACCATAATTTCTGTATCCACTCCTCGACTGAGGGACATCTGGGTTGTTTCCAGGTTCTGGCTATTACAAATAAAGCAGCTACGAACATGGTTGAGCAAATGTCCTTGTTGTGTCCTTGTTGCATGTTTTGGATATATGCCTAGGAGTGGTATAGCTGGGTCTTGAGGAATCACTATTCCTAATTGTCTAAGAAAGCACCAAATTGATTTCCAGAGTGGTTGTACAAGTTTGCATTCCCACCAGCAATGGAGGAGGGTTCCTCTTTCTCCACAGCCTCTCCAGCATGCGTTGTCACTAGAGTTTTTGATGTTAGCCATTCTGGTGGGTGTAAGGTGAAATCTCAGGAACATTTTGATTTGCATCTCCCTGATGGCTAAGGACATTGAACATTTCTTTAAGTTTTTTTCTGCCATTCTACAATCCTCTACAGAGAGTTCTCTGTTTAGCTCCGTACCCCATTTTTTAAAATTGGAGAGGATCCAAGATGGCTGCCACGAGAGAACACTGTGTCTGAGGAGTAGGAGAGCAGAAACAACACAGAGACCAGGAGACTGAACTCTGGACCTAAAACGCCAGCATTGTGAGTGCCAGGTGAGCGGAACTCCTACAGTGAGAAAATCAAGCTGGAAAACCCTAGGGACACCCAGTTATTACCTGGAAAAATTTTCCGGTGAGCAGAGGCGCACAGCTCTGATCTGGACGAGCAGCCACTCTGGGCGCCCGCACCCGCCATTATAGACTGGATCGCACAGTCTCGCAGGCAGTCTCGGGAGGAACCGGGCGCCGTTTTCACTGAACTGCACCCTACGAGCTCACACTGCACCTGGGATCTGCTTCAACCCGCGGGTGTGCAGCGAGCACGAACTGTTCGCCTGAACCACGACAGACTGAGTGGATTGGGGGACCTTTTTGACCAGTCTGCACACTGCGGGGGCGCGAGCCGAACGCTTCCGCCAGCAAAAACCACAATATTAAAACTGAAATCACACATTGATCCAACCACCCTGATAGTGGGAGACTTCAACACTCCACTCTCACCAAGGGACAGATCATCCGGTCAGAAGCAAAACAGAGAAACAAGGGCACTCACAGACACCCTCTATCAAATGGACCTAATAGATGTCTACAGGACCTTTCATCCTAGATCAAAAGAGTATACCTTCTTTTCAGCTCCTCATGGAACCTTCTCCAAAATAGACCATATAGTTGGTCACAAAGCAAGCCTCAGCAGATACAGGAAGATTGAAATAATCCCTTGTATCCTATCTGACCATCATGGTCTAAAGCTGGACCTCAACAACAATAGAAATAGCAAAAGGCCTGCACATACATGGAAGCTGAACAACTTGCTACTCAAGGACAGCTTGATTAGGGAAGAAATTAAGAAGGAAATTAAAGACTTCCTAGAATTCAATGAAAATGAAAGCACAACATACCCAAACTTATGGGACACAATGAAGGCAGTGCGAAGAGGAAAGTTCATAGCACTAAGTGCCTTCAAGAAGAAATTAGAAACATCTCATACAAGCAACTTAATGGCCCAACTGAAAGCCCTAGAAAAAAAAGAAGCAGATACACCCAAGAGGAGCAGACGGCTGGAAATAATCAAGCTCAGGGCTGAAATAAATCAATTAGAAACAAATAAAACTATTCAAAGAATCAATGAAACCAAGAGCTGGTTCTTTGAGAGAATCAA
>CM053744.1:27915791-28004955 GCA_028658305.1 Pachyuromys duprasi
TCTACAATCAAGGACCATGTGTGGATGTGGCCTGGAACCCCCGCACAGATGGGGCCCATGATAGCTCGGTGTAGGACTGAAGACCCTATTCAGGGAAACAGGGACTGTTTCAGTCATGATCTTGATGGCTGACTCTTTGACCCTCCCCCATACAAGCCGGGGAGTGACAGACTGGCTAGATCCCAGGGGAGGACATTGCTGCCAGCCCTGAGGAGACAGGATAAGCTGTGGTTGGATGGAAGGGGAGGAGGTCCTCCCCTGTTGGTGGACTTGGAGGGGACGGGGAGGAGGGAGATGAGGGAGGGAGTGGGAGGGTAGGAGGGACTGAGGGAGGGGGCTACGCCTGGGATTCAAAGTACCTAACCTGTGATTGAGATAAAAATAAATAAATTTAAAAAAAAAGAAAGTAAAAAAAAATAAAATAAAATTGGATTACTTGATTTGTTGCTTTTTAACTTCCTTAGTTCTTTATATATACTGGATATTAGCCCTCTGTCAGATGTAGGGTCGGTGAAGATCCTTTCCCAGTCTGTAGGTTGTCGTTTTGTTTTGATGACTGTGTCTTTTGCTTTACAGAAGCTTTTCAGTTTCATGAGGTCCCATTTATTGACTGTTGATCTTAGAGCCTGTGCTGTTGGTGTTCTATACAGGAAGTAGTCTCCTGTGCCAATGAGTTCTAGGGTCTTCCCCACTTTTTCTTCTAACCGATTTAGTGTGTCTGGTTTTATGTTGAGGTCTTTGATCCACTTGGATCATCCTGAGTGAAGCATCCCAAAAGCTGAAAGAAGCACATGGTATATACTCATTTATATAGACCTATAATATAGGATAAACATACTGAAATATATCCACCTAAAGAAGATAAACAAGAAAGAGAACCCAGGGTAAGATGATCAATCCTCACTTAGATAGACAAATGGGATGGACAGTGAATGTAGGAGAAAACAAGCAACAGGACAGGAGCCTACCACAGAGGGCCTCTGAAAGATTACCTTGCAGTGTATCAAAGCAGATATTAAGCCTCACAACCAAACCTTCCACAGAGTGCAGGGAATCATATGAAAGAAGGGGGAGTTAGTACGAGGACAAGAGCTCCACAAAGACCAAATAGATCAGGGCACAGGGGTCTTCTATGAGACTGTTTCTCCAGCCAAAGACCAAGTATGGATATAACCTAGAACCCCTGCTCCGATATGGCCCACGGTAGCTCAGTATCCAACTGGGTACCCTTGTAAGGGGAACAGGGACTATTTCTGTCATGAACTCAATGGCTGGCTCTTTGACACACACACACACACACACACACACACATACACACATACACACATACACACATACACACCCTGGAGGGAGGAGCAGCCTAGCTAGATCCCAGAAGAGGACATTGCAGCCAGCCCTAAAGAGACATAATAAGCTAAGGTCAGATGGAAGGGGAGGAGGTCCTCCCCTATCAGTGGACTTGGAGGGGGGCAGGGAGAAGATGAGGGAGGGATGGGGAGAGTGGGAGGGAACGAGGGAGGGGGTTATGGCTGGGATACAAAGTACATAACCTGTGATTAATATAAAAATAATTAATTTAAAAAAAGAGAAAATCCTGACAAAGGGAGGCTCCTGGAATGTGAAGCCTGTGTACATGAAACAAACTAGAGGCATATATTGCGGTCCCTAATGAGATCCTGGGTGTTCGCTCCTCTCCAGATTCCTGATGATGTGTGCACAGTGCAGAGGGTGTTCATGATGCGCAGTTTCAACCTGCTTCTACTACTCCTCTGTCTTTGAGTTGAGAATTACACCATCAATTTTGCATGGCCTCCTGAAAAGTCAGCAAGTGCTCTTGTTCATAAAAACAGGACCAGTACATAGCATCTGTTTAGAAGTACCCTGCAGCTAGAACTCAATTTGCCCACCATTAACAGCTCCCTCATCCAAGGGGGGAACAAGGCCTTCACATGCAGGGCAGAGGATGAGCCTCTGAGAAACAGCTGTGTCTTGTGAACTGTTCTCATGAGCTCGCAGGAAGGCCGGCTGAGAACATAGAAAATAAAATGGCTCTGAGTACCTTAGCAAATGGAAGACCCCTAGGGATGGGCTGATTCTGGTCTCACCAGCCCACTCTGTATACATGTGTGGATTACAACCAGGTATCCTTTCCTCTGGGAAGATCTGTTCTCTAGGATCTTCCCTGCACCTGGTGGCTCTGATGCCAAGCGCTCTGACTTTGTTTGTTCAGGAGAGCCCCCCATACAGACATTTCCTCTTGAAAACCCGGAAGGATGGAATTCTACCCACACTCCCTCATGGCAGCCATTGCTGAAGATGGTGCGCAGTACCCATTTGAGATGGCTGCATGCTCTTCATTTGGTCCACCCAGTGTGCCTATTTCCCTGTTTTCCTCCTTCACTTGCTGAGCATTGAGGATTTTGAATGTTTTTTGTCACTCTTGGGGTCTTGGAATCCTTGTGATTTGACCTTCATCAGGCTTAGGAGTCCCTTCTTCTCTGCTGAAAGAACAGAGAATGGAGGTTCAGCAAGAACCCATAAGGTTCCCATAATCAGCAAGAAGAGAAGAGAACAGAGGCCCAGAGACTCCGGTAACAAGCTGTGGGCTCCTTCCTACAAACAGCACATGCCATCCTCTATTTCCTTGTGTTAGTAAAGCAGGTAACATGTTCTCATCGAACTTAAAGGAGGGCAGGGAAGTTCAAACCTCCCATGTTGCTTAGAAAAGAGAACTGAAAATGTCAGTGAGCAGCACTGATGCAGTTTTGGTATTTTCTCAGCATAGTTTATTTACTCCTAAGGAGAACATAGTGTTGAGCTAAGTAACCCGGTAGAATGATCTTTTGACTGTAAGTTTTATACTAAAGACAGAAAGAATTGTGTATAATTATTACACTCAAGTTGGTAACTTATTGATTTTGTGCACATAGACTTACAATTCTGCACCAATGTGCATATTAAAGTTGGACAAAAGAATAAAAGGGAAAGTTGTGGGAGACAGGCTTTTAGTCTCTGAAAAAATGTTTACAAATAAATAAGGGGAGAAAGCTGTAAAGATCAATTAGCATCAGAGATAACAGATTATACTCCTAAATAAGACAGATGTAGAAACACGTATAAACACATGTCTATGCAATGATTAGTGTATATGACAGTAGTATATACATTGATGTATTATATATAATTGTATATGTACATTAATATATGTGTATACATGATTCTCTAGCTCTGCCCTCTGAGAACAGCCACAAGTAAAGGCATTCCAGGTAACAATGGGCATATCCAGACCCCAGACCTTGCTGTCTAGATCTATTATTCATTGAAAGGAACCAAGGCTCCTGGAGAAACAATTGATTGTAGGGATTAGGCACAGAAAATACAAGATGAATTTGACCACTATGTAGTCTCAGAAGTTAACAACATGTCCAAAACACAACACGGGAGAAAGTGTGTCTGAACAACATAAGAACCAATCCCAAAGGACAATCCAAGGCCAAGTCTGAGAAGCTTAAACAACAAAGTTAGATAGATTTAAGTGTAGAGCACATATGCATGAGTCCATACAGACGTAAGCAAATACCTGAATAGGTAAGTGCAGGGGGGAAAGGAGGAAGTCTTTCACATTGAAAGGTGTCCAGATTTGATGTGTAGATACAGCACAGTTCCCTCCCTGTGAGCACGGGCTAGATTTAGTTACTTAATTACAAATTATAGCCTATGGGAAGGGAAAAACAGCAGATAATATAGCATATATAAGAAGCAAGAAGGAAACATTAATATAACCAGTGATGACTCAATAAGATATTATGGCAGGATAGAATGGCATATAATTTATTATAGCAGAACGTATTGTAATAGAGATTAAAATCTCACTCCCAGCTCTGAAATTGTCTTATCTGTGAGACTTTGAGTTTCTCTAGGCCTCTGGTTCCTCATCTATAAAATGATAGAAACAGCAGATCTCTTCCATAGGATGAATGATTACAAATCAATGTGATAACTGGATCCTTTGGAGTACCGCCTGCCACAGTGCTCGACAGGCATTGGTGTATGTTTGGTTAATGGCTGGGATGCTTTCTGAGAAACTGGTAATTGGGCAATTGCGCTCTGCTAACAGCATAAAGCATACTTAGATAAACCCAGACAGGGCAGGACAGTCACTCTGTGTTCTCCCAGTGTGCTCAAGAGGCCCAGAAAGCACAGAGTATGTGAAGCAATTGCTAGCGTCGACATACTGTCTTGCTTTTTTCTTACTGAGTAGGAAGGTATACTAATGTCACAATTAAAAGTATAGCACAGTAAATATTTAAGCCAGTTCAGACTTACTTAGGAGCGTTACCAAGCATTTCATATTGTGCACAGCCAGCTGTGTTCTCCTTTTATACAACCTACACAGAGGGTTGTCTGGAATACCGTCCCCATAGTCAGCTGAGTGAAGTGTTGCCCTGTGCTACACAGATTCTACCACCATGACACCATTAAGTGGGAGTTTTGGACTGAACCGTCTCTCTGAGAGACCACAGCCATACACACAACTTCGTTGTCTCAGTGAACGGCATGTCTGAATTCTCTACCCTTTCCAGCTCCCAGACTTTGGATGACCCTCAACATGCCTGAGCATATCACTTGGTCCGGATGGGATTATTTTCATGCTCTAACCAATTTCAGAGGGCAGTCTCTACATCTGGCAGCTCCTGGGTGAGATTATCCAGGCATCTTGTCCTATATTGAAGAAGTCTGTGTATTTACTCTTGCAGCTAAACGTGAGGGTTAGTCTTTGGGATACAGAGAAAGGTATGATTAGCTGCATGATTGATTGTTTTAACTCCTCTGAGCTTCTTTGTTAGTAAAATGGGTATAATATCATTATGCATCTCAATGGTAATTCAACAGCCCACTCAATAAACTGCCTGACACATAGCGAATGATCAATAATTGTTTGCAAGATAAGAAAACTGGATCTAGCTGCCAGTCTGGAGAAATTCTCTTTGATAAAATGTGTGCACAAAACCCTTCTCCAAACCCAGCTAACAGAGTTCCTGGAGTCTATAGAGACCTCAGTGGTGAAATGGGAGACAAAGGCTCCTAATCAGCTCTGCTGCTTGGGGTGGGGCTGGGACTGAGCCTAGAGTCTTAGCCTTGGCATCTGGGTCTACTGCCACCTCCGAAACAGCTGCTCCACCATTGCCTGCCACTCAAAGGCCGGATGGGTCAAGGGAGGTACATCTGAATGGATGACCCCTGGGACCTAAAGGTCAGACATGGGCTGGGCAAGGGGAGGGAACCAAGGAGCAGCAGCTGCTGTTTGCTGGACTGGGTCCTCAGGGGATTATTTGTTTAAGTTTCAATAAAATGATCTTAATTTGCTGTATCTATATTCTATGTTTAGTTTTTTTTTTCCAGAAAAGATTCAATCTGCAGTTTATTTCAGGAAAGCCGTCGTCCTCCCCTGAGGTTGTTGGTAGTGGTGTAAGGATTCAGTAATTTGGTCTGATTTGAGAACAATCGTTAGGGGTCACAGATCCAACCAAACAGTCACAGCATCAACTCCAAGACAGTTCCTTCTGCTTTTGTTCCTGTTATATTTTGCTTTATTCGTTTTAACAACTGGAGAATCATACAATTCAATTTCCCCATCTACCAAGGAACTTCTCTCTACTTTTTATCCCCAGGTTCATGCAAGGGGTGGGGGGGCACATATTTTTTCCTGATTCCAAGTTTGCTATTTCAGAACCTTCCAACCACTTTTATGCCCAAGTAGGCTAGTATGTGAATATACACAATGCCTGTTCATTTTCTGCTGCTCCTTTTAACAAAGAGCATTTCTTAATCACCATGAAAGTATTATTATACTTCTGTTTTTGCTTCCCCATGTTAGGATATTTAATTTAGTGACATTTAAAATAAACTAGTGTTTTATTACTAACACCTGCATTCACTTCTTAAAAATGCACTTGGGGTTTTTAGGAGCACCTATCCTATGTGTACCACATGATGACTAAAAGGAATGGGGTAGCCTTATCTATTGGCACCAAAGAATCTACTAAAAATAAATGAGCTCCTAAATAACACATTGTATAATGATACTGTTTATTAAAATACTGACCTCCAAGTACTCTAAATTCTCTGGGTGTTTACATGAAAGCATCCAACATTCTTTAAAAAGTGATATGTCAAATCAAGAACAAAGAGAAAGGAAACAAAATAGATGGGGGTCAAGGGTGGATGGTCAAAGGGGCCATTTGCAGAGTGTACACTGCCCTAGAACAGGCCATTAGACAGCACTTATTGTGGGAGGCTGCACCCATCTGACTGGCCAGTACATGGGCCAACTGTTGTTGGGTTATTTGAACATCATCCTTGGTCATCAGCCTTGTCTTTACTGTTCAAAAGACTTTAAAAAAGCAAACTCACATGTTTCTCTTGAAATTTAAATGTTATACATAAGAAAAAATTATATGTGAAAGCATATGTATTTTCTCTACAAAAAAGAGCCCAGAGCATATGGCTTTTCGCTGCAGAGACTTATACATGGATCTGTTTCACAATCCATAATTTAAAGCCAAGGAAGGAATCCATGCTCTTTCCAGATGGACCCAACCTGCATCTGGAATTCTAGCTCCAGCCTTGGAAGGGCCCTGCTCCCTGTGCTAAGACTGACTCTTTGTCAAGTCCTTCTCAGCCTGGGCCACTCGGACACTGTGCTGGATAGTTTAATGTCAACTTGTTATAGGCTAAAGCCACCTAAAAGGAGGGAACCTCAATTAACAAAATGCCTTCGTAAGAACGGGCTTTAAGCAAGCCTATAGGCCATTTCCTTAATTAGTGATTAATGGGGATGGGGATACCTACTGTGGGTGTACCCACTCCTGGCTGGCGGCCCTAGCTCTGTAAGAAAGCAGACTGAGCAAACTATGGGAGACAAGCTAGAAAGCAGCAGTCCTCCATGGCCTCTGCATCAGCTCCTTCCTCAGATTCTTGTCCTACTTGAGTTCCTGCCCTCACCGCTTTTGATGATGAACTGTTTTATGGAAGGTGAGTGAAATAAACCTTTTCTTCCCCAAGTAACTTGTGGCCATGGTGTTTCATGACTGCAATAGAAACCCTAACTAAGACAGGCACTGAGAAGCATTGAAGTAAATCCATCTAGGGTCATTTTTAATAAAAGGTTACATCAGCAAGGACTGTTGAACAGTCCTGGCAATGCACAAGAGCCAGCCCTGAAGAACTAGATAGCAAATAGTTTAGGGTTTGTGGGACAAATAGGGAAAGTATTCAACCAGGTCATTGTGGCACATAGACAACAATATGGGTGAAACCGTGGCTGTGTGACAATCATTCTTTGCTGACACTGCCTCACTCAGGTGAGACTGAGAACTACTACCAATATGGTGTCTATAACTGTTCACTAGACCAAGACACCCAAGTCCAGTGCCAGGTGGAGCTCCTGAACTCTACATAAGAACATTACGAACATAAGAACACCTTACACATTAAGATATCTGCACAGTGAAATGGCCAAAGTGATTCCACCTAGCTCACCCAGTGATCACAGATAAAGGACTTTGTGGGGATATATGATGTTCAGTTACTCACATTTTAAGGGAATTTGAGTCCTGAGGATGTACAAATTCAGTCTACCCAAAGGGAGGGGGGATGACTAGATCAAGGGGGCTTGATGGAGAGGAAGTTTCACTTTGGAATCAGGAGTCTTTATTTCCCTGTACCTTGAGCACTTGTCTTTGTATTTAAGTAGAGCACTGAATGTAGAAGTCAGTCACAGATCCCACCTGGGTTAGGCAGACTTTCCTGATAAGACCCTATCTATTGCAAAGCCCCAGCGTCACACAAGAAATCAACCTTTCTCTTAAGTAACAAGCATTATGCCAGTAAATCTTTGGGTGGCAGGTGGACACATCATTAAACTAACACGTGAGGATTTAAAAAAAAACAAAAACAAACAAACAAACAATAAAAGCTCCATCAAACCATCCGAAACTCCAATTCTTTCACATGTCACAATGCAATAAAGCCAGTTCGTATGTCCTGAATTCAGCCTGACCAGGTGAATTATTTCACTTTCTCCAAAGTTGCCACACCAATGGGAATGCCTGTTTCAAAAATGCTATCAAGTGAGGAGCTCAAGGGAAAGGGAAATGTAACAGGAATAGTCACTGTCAAATCCTAGAAATCATTGTAAGTTGTTTGTGTTTTTCCCCCTAGAAAAAAGAGAAGTATGGAGATCTAAGCATCTCGATTAGCGTGCTCCTCCCTTCCCTTCATGCTCCCAGTTAAAAGTGGGTTCTTCTTTTCACTAGAGATGTGCAATTATTAAACCATGATGTCTTTCTTTAAAAAATAAAATACCAGTTTATAAAAAAGGGCTCCACAGTGCTGCCACTTCTCTGAGGTTGCCTATAATCGCTCCAGCCAAAGCTTTGACTAATTAAATCACACAAAAGACTGTTTCTTAGTAACACACCTGGTCCAGGCTTTGTAGCTGGCTTTCATTTAAGCGCTGTGTCTCATGCTGCCTCGTCGCATGAAAGGATATTAATCAGGTAAATGGCCATTAAAAGTCATATCAATATTTGCTGTGTGGCGATTGTTTCCTTAAATCTTGAACAAAGGAGGTGTCTTTGAAATTTTCAGGGCTGGTCTCCAACCACGGAAGAGAGCAGCCACATTGAAATGCTGTTTTTCAGCTTTAGCGAGAAGTAGAGAAAAGGGAACAGAATGTGAGGTGTGGCCAGAGTGAGATTATATTCTCTTTGTTCCTGGGAGCTGTTTGGAGCCAGGAGACACAAGTTGAAATCAGTGCGGAGCAAATGAGGGACCCCGGACAGGAAGCCTCTCTAATGGCTCTCAAAAGCTTCCATTTTGGAGTCAATGGTGCTAATTAGGTTGTGATTTGGAGCACTAGTTAGACATGCAAATGCCCAGGGAATCAAGTGTTACTTTCATATTCAGTTAACTGAGAAACTGTCCCTAAACATTCCCTTCTATCAACAAAGCACCTTTTTAAGGATTTGCTGAAGGGGTACTGTGCTTGCAGTTGGCAATATGGTCCCAAAGCTTGATTACCCTCCTGGGCCAGCCTTAAATCAATACATACTTATATAGCCAAGCCCACATCCAATGGAGCAAACATTCCATTCAGGAAGGAAAGAGCATGTTAGCTACATGCTCTTACCTGCCAACAGCATCCATCGATAGTCCTGTGTTCTGCAACCTTGTTCACCTTCCACCAATGGACAACAGTGCTCTGTATTGAGCATGTGGCCCTGTGTAGAGAGCTGCCTCGCCTTAAAGATGGTGCCGGTTTCGCCTTCCGCCATCCCGAGGGCGAGTGCTCTTGTAGTAAACAACTCCTTATTTGGCTGTGCTGTGTCTGATGATCCACCTTCTCTTACATGTACCTATCCGCACTTCCCACGTGGCTACCCAGGGTTGGCTGGCTCAGGGGTACTTATTCCTGCGACAGGCTCTCCTCAGGGAAGAAGAGGAAGAAGAAGAACAATAATAAGAAGAAGATTGTTCAAAATTCCTGAATAAACTGCTTGAAGAAGAGCTCGTGTGCCGTGTCTTTCCTTGCTGGTCAAGGTGGACGCGACAGCCCTGTGCATGTTAGGATGCAGCGTTCTGCAGGCCTGGGAATACAGAGTCTAGAGTTGCAACCCCACCTCTGAAACTCTATGGCTGTGACTATGAACAATGTCTTTAAATCCCTTCATCTTGATTTTTGCATGCATGAAATGAGCAAAAAGCCAAGAATAGCTTCTTATGGCTATGCACAAATAAATGAGTGTATTATACATTATTTTATTTATAATATTTATATATTATAAAGTCTGATAGGAATGCATATACACAAATATAGTGACTAGCACTTATAATTTCCCCAATATCTGTTAGATAGAACACTCTTGACAGCCACCAAAGTCTTACACAGTATTTCCTCTCATTCAATGCAGCCATTGTCAGAGACTGAAAACCACTGCTCTGTAGGTCACCCTTTGTGACAATGAGGGGGAAGCAAGCTTGAGTTGCTGTAGTGAGAATTTTGGGTTTCCTTAAGAACACAGAAATGTTCTGTAAATATGTTTTTGTTTTGATCCTAGTTGTGGGATATGAGGCTGCTTCATATTGTCCATAACAGCTAACTCTGATTTGTCTCATGGCAGGGGCAGGATTTTGCCAGCTGAATTTCATTTGGAATTCTGGAGACTCTTCCTAGGGTTGATAAATGCCAGAGCCCCGAGAGAGGTGGTGGCTGCTGCTTCCCCTGCTGCTATGATTTATAGAGTAGATGTGAGCAAAGAGATGAGAAGAAGAAATTGGGCATCCTGATGATGATCAACATTGTCCTCAGTGAACTTGATGCCCTAACCAGCAGGAAGTAGACTGATATTGACACTGCTTTTCCCCTCTGACTGCTTTCTTTCCTACCTAGTGTTGGGGAACAGGAAGAGTAGAGAAGGGTGGTAGGGAGCAGAACCCAATAAAGTAGACCAAAGTACAGTTACAAGTCGGTTCTCACCAATCAGCAAACAGACTGAGTCAAAGCAACCAGTTTGGGGGGGCTCTCTTACAATGCTCTCAATGTCCCCCAACACTATATTCAGTAGGACCCCACTTGGAATGACCTCCAGTTAGATGTGTGTACTGTTCCCCTCCCCTGAAAGATGGAGGAGATACAAAAACAAAATTGTGAACCTAAGAGAAAAATCAAAATGAGATTCCCCAAAGCATAATGATATGTATTTGCAGCTGGCAGGGCATGGCGGCGGGACTAAACATATGGCATCTTCGGATGTCTTCAAAGAGGCTGAGGCTAGGGACAGTTTTAAAGGTAGTGAGAAGTATTAGATCAGGTGTTTTGATTCAGTAATCTTTGGTCACAAGGATTATAACAGTACTGATGACTGTCTGCAGTTGAGTAAGTATTGCTTGCAGTTGTGTCTTGCTGGAGGGTTTTTTGGTTGTGTGGGGATGCACAGGCCCGTGTGGGGATGCACAGGCCCGTGTGGGGATGCACAGGCCCGTGTGGGGATGCACAGGCCCGTGTGTGCAGCTCAGGTGCCAGCAGTCCTTTGTGAGAGTCGCTGTCTTGTGAGAGTTACCCTTCTGTGAGCGGCACTCTTCGTTTTGGTTTTCCTAGACAGTGTTTCTCTGTGTAACCCTGGCTGTCCTGGACTCTCTTTGTAGACCAGGCTGACCTCAAACTCACAGAGATCTACCTGCCTCTGCCTTCTTGAGTGCTGGGATCACAAGCACTACCATGCCCGACTATCAGGTACTCTTATGCAAGAACAGTTTATAACCTTCACTTTTCTTTACTTGCCAGAGTTGACAGGATTGCATTTAGGCTTCATATTCCTTTTACAAAGCAGAGCCTACACCCCATTATGCTTGGCTCTGGGTTGCGTCAGCCAGGACCTTCCTTTGGACAGACGTCTTGATATCTTCTCTCTTCAGTGCAACCATGGCTGCCCTCACCAAGAATTTACTTATATTTCTCAAAAAAAAAAACAAACAAAAAAAAACAAACAAACAAAAACCCAAGCATCAATTCCGCCAAGATGCTGAATTGTCGCAGAGAACAAAGCACATTACCTGAAGAAGCAAAAGAGGCTTAGTGTTCGAATAACTGGAAAGCTCAGCTATTCCTCTCAGCTCCTCCCGTTTGCTTATGTACCTGCAGCTACCTTCATCTCCTACTGGTAGGACCCTATTGTGTAAGGTTGGCTCTTGACACTTGGGATCAGATGACAGACAAAATCTCAGGCAGGCACAAGCTCCTATAGGACCCACGGGGACCAGGGAAAGTTGCTGTTCCTTGGCAAGGGACTGTGTGTCCCACCTGTTTCCCACCCTCTCTGGGTGAGTATTCTAATAGGCCAAGTTGGGGGACCAAAGGATTAGAAATGGCTTCGGTGTGGCTGGAGTTCTCTGAATCTCATCTCAGAGAGTGCAAACTTCAAGTCGGTTGGCTAAGCAAAGAAGCCCTGAGATTCGGACACCAGAAGAATGGATGGGTGTTGTCTAGGAGAATCAAAGGAGAAAGAAGAACATGTAATGAAAGTTGAGAAAAGAAAGAGGGGTCCAGAGATGTCTCCTCAGGACGATTAGATGCTATCCTGGTGTTTCTGGAGAAACCTGCTGGTTTTCCCCTATGATGATAATGTCACTAGGACGTCAGGAGCACTGAAACCTCAAAGGCTATCTCCCTCTTGTGCTGACTGCATATTAAAATCACCAGAAGCACTTTACAAACATCTCCATGTGGAACACCAACTCCAGATAGTGTGCTAATTGAAGGAGGGAGGCTGAGCATCAGTGACTCTGTTGGAAGTTGTGTTCGAGACCCCTGTCCTGGGACATATATTTGCATTCACTTTTTTAGTACGATTCTTTCTGAATGGGGAAAAAACAATATTTCAAGAATCCTCATTCTGGCCAGCCAGTCCATTTTCTCCACTTTGGGGATAAGGCTGAGTCTAGGGAAACTGAGATTGGGAAGAGACTGGTGTCTGTTCTGTACACAAGAGACGTACTAATACGTGTGCTGACAGTCAGGATGTTAAGTTCATCTCTGCACCATTTTGCCTTCACATTTTGCCCTCAAGGGTCCTTCTATCTTAACCTTAACAGCCATGATGTCACCACACAGGCTTACAAAACAAATTTCTACAAAGGTGAAACCATGTGTCCAGAGAAAGAAGTCATTCTCCTTGGCTTTATCCTTCCTGCCCATCAATGGTATTTTTGGTACTTTTCTCCAGTGAGAGGAGGGTTCCCATTACTGTAGGTTACAAAGACATCCCAATAATGTTTGCATGAGCTCTTGACAGAAAAAGTCACCATTTGAGAAGCCTAGACCTGCTATCTGGCCTGCACATCTGCTGGAAAACTCCTCCCACTCCCAGAGGCTGACACAACTCTGCTTGGCATCTAACTGGCTTTGACTGACAATGCTGCTAATTTTCCTGGTTTTCAAATCTGTTGTTTTCTTTACTGTTCAACACGCTGGAGAGATGCTTAAGTGTATTAAGAGAGGGTCTACAAGCAACAGAAAGTTCAGATTACCTTGGATGTGGCTTGGGGACATTATCAATGTGGATGACTGTTCTAGTCACTTCCCTTATTCATCCCTCGATACTGAAGGCAGCCCTAAGAACATTGCCAGGAGACTTCCGCCCCTCCCCCCCAACCAATGCAACAATTTCTATATTATATGTTAGTGTTTAGAGGTGTCCCTCTAAGCACCCACTGTGCTACCTTCTCCCTGTGTTTGCAGGCCCCTCCCACCCTACCGAACACCTCTGTCTGCTGCTATACTTTGATGCTCACAGCCACCCAGAATGAGAAGCGTGTTAAGGATGATTGCTGTAACTGAGTCTGTTCTGTAAGTGTATGTCTTAATTAACCAGCAGATGCTTGATTCCAGTGTGGACTTTCTTAACGCTTTGACATATGATCGTGTAATAATAATCTACCCTCGTGGACCTACAACACAAAACACAGCTTTTGGCTACTGGGTATCATGTGTTACACGTCCCCTCAGCTGTTCTTTTACCTCACCCTCCCATTAAATAAGGATCAAGCTGAAACCCTCACAGGGACTAGCAGGGAAGGACAAGCACATAAGGGCTAAGTCAGACTGTGGCAAACCCAGAGGCTGGATCCGCTTGCTGCCATGAGAAAGGAGGGCCGGGCTGCCGGCTGGGCCGCTGTCTCGGGGGAAAATTAGCCCAGAGCTTTGTGCCACAGCCCACTCTCAAGTGATAACCAATATGTTTTTAACTCCCCTTTCAAACCCTGTGAGCATGATCCTTGTGTGATCTCTGCGTGTGCATGAGTGTGCATGCGCGTGCATGTGTACATACATGCATCTATGTGTGTCTGTGCACATATTTATGTTTGCATGTGTGTGTTCGTGTGTCTGTATTTATGTGTATGTGTGTATGTTCGTGATTGTGTGTTTGTGTGTGTGCACATGTGTGTGAGTGTGTTTGTGCGTGTTTTCGTGTGTATGTGTTCATCCATGGGGGGGGTAGTTATCCACCTCGTGAGCGTTCCCTTGTCTCTCCTGCTTACTCTCATTTCTGTCATTGGTTTGCTCTCGATTGGTACTGACAATATCTTTTGCTCAGAACAGCTCAATCACTATCTTTAGGAGGATCAAGAGAACAAATTCTCTTCCGTGATGCCTCACCATCCCCATGCACAGGATTGATTACTGTCTCTCTCTACCACGTTGTGCCTTATACACAATTCTGACACTCACTTGTGGGTAGGACGATTTATACCTCTGCTTCTAAAAGGAACAAATTTGTTGATTTAAACAAGTGAAGGAAATATCCCTACGATGCTGCGTGTAATATAGCACATACAAGTATTCATATATATATATATATATATATATATATATATATATTCCACTCTGAAAATATCATTCCCACAGCAGATCCTGTGTTCAGCTTGTTGGGGATGGAAAAGCCCAGGCTATTTATAAACAACATCACAGAGTGTGGCACTAGGGATAGATGAGGTGGGCAGCCACTGGCTCTGAAATATGTATATTGAATTCTTGGGCCCATTTGTCTGCCCTCCTCTGGGTTTACACCACTGATCCCTATCCTGGTAGGTCATCCTGGATCTAACCACAGGAAGTGGACATGGGCCCCACATCCCATGTACCTCATGATTTCTCCTTGTATTCTATTCCCGGCTGCCTCCACCCCAGATTTTTTCCTCCTCCAAATGTTTACAGTCTTTGTAATCCATCTCTCACACCTTGACCCCCTGCTACTGTCATTCTTTTCCACTTTAATGTGTGGTTGCAGCCCAAAGAAATATCATTATGAAAAGGACTGTTTGAAACCTGTTGTTTTCCTGGAGAAAATGGGAATTATGAGATCAAGAGCTTCATATTTGCAGGAACAAAGTTACAGCTCTTGCACAAATTTAAGAACAGATGTGCATGGCTATAAAATGTAAATACCACTGAACAAATATGACCATGGAGTATGTTTAACTCCTGCTCAAAGCCCTTTGTCTTTCTAGCATACAAACACTTGGAGACTTCTTCCCCTTCATTTATTCATTTAGCAGAGGTTTCTACGCCCCTACTATGTGCCACTCACTGGTTTAGGTGCAGAAGGCATAGACACAAGCTACAGTTGGTATCTCAGCCTCCAGCTCTGTCATTGGCATGGCCTTACACTAGAACAAGTAAACAGATTCAAAGGGCAATTGAGGCCACAAGGACAAAAGGCCAGCAGCTTGGTGAACACCTGTGCCCATGACCAAGGGAACAAGTGAATGCACAGAAGGCTATGTCCAAAGCCACTCACACACAAAGGTTCTGCGCTGAGTGCCATTGTTTGTTTTTCCACCTAAGTGGTTGCTGATAGTTCTTAGATTCTGTCTAACTTTACTCTTAACACTGTAGCTGGAGTATAGCCTCCAGGGACGTTCACAACCGGAAGTGAATTCTTCCAAGTGAACACACCCAAACCAAGGAATTGAGCTTCTAAATAGCCACCCCTCCCTCCAAGAAGCCCACTTGGTGCATGTTTGTTATTTAGCCATTTTTATTTTATCACTACAGATCAGTCTCTCCTGGTTTTTAATTTAACTAAAGAAAATCATAAGTAATGTTTGGGATCCAGAGTTACATACATGTCCATTATTCTACACTTGGGAGACTGAGGCAGGTGGATCATGCATTTAAGACTAGTCTGGACTACTGTAGCACAGCCTGGTTACTAAATAAAGTCACCCATGACTTAATATGCTAAGGTTCTGTTACTCCATTCTGCTTTTTCCTCTCTAGTTTTTTGCTATTAGAACTGAGAGGAGAACTAAGCACAGTCTTCTATCCTTAACCAAGATGCTATCTGCAATTGACACCCGGCATTTCATTTTATAAACGACATGAATAGTGCATTTGATGAGATGGTCTAGAGTGGATGTTGTAATCTGCCTCATTTGGAAATCATGTATGTACCAGGCCACAACTGGGCCCCTGGCCACCTTGTTGATCTTCCAGAATGGCCTTGAATATCTACATAAGTCACTATGTTCTGTAAGGTTTTCTCTCTCCCTTCACTAGTGTGGAGCTTTATAACTAGTGTTTGTGGCTGCACTGTCTTTTCTCCCCGCTTTGGTGCAGGCTGGTGCTCTTTCCATCTGTGATGGTTTGGTATGGAGTGTGCCTCCCACCCGCTAAGTGTTTGAGCGCCTAGCCCCCAGCTTGGGGTGCTATTTTAGGAAGTCGCGGGACCTTTAGGATGGGGCAAAGAGGGCTGTCATGGAAGCGTAGCGGTAAGCCCCCTTCCTCTTCTGACCTGCTGGCTGTTTCCTGGCTTAAAGAGATGTGCACTAGAGCCTCATGCCCAACTTCTAGCACACAAACACTTCCATGCCTTCCCCTCTTTGAAACTGGGAGCCAAATTCTTCTTCCCCCGAATGGCTTCTACCAGATAGCTTCCCATGCAACAAGAAAAGTGTCCACCCTACCCCATCTTTGTAAGGTCCTTTGCCAGGATATTAAGTTGTGAATTTTGATGGTGCCTCTGGTTCTATAGATGCTGCTACTCTGCAAAGCTCTCATGGACCGAGCACCCACAGAGCACCGGCCCACACATGAGCTCTGTTTTCTGCACACTGATAAATGTTGATCTCACAGAACTTTCTGAGTAGCTACCTTTTATCCCAGTGCTTCTTTGCTCAGTTTATTTGGAACTCGACTCATTACTTGTAGGCTTATTGGTCAGAAACTGAGAACAAATCCCGGAGGACAGGTGGCACATGTCCTGCAAGAGAGAAGTGCATACAATCTTCAGGTAACGGGCAACAATACAGATGGGCACTGACTTGAGGCTCAGAGGTCTGGGAAGAACTCCATATGCAAGATTTTAATATGGTTTCATTCTCCTCCTTCCTAACCAGGACCCGGGCAGAGCAGACACTCCTAGGTTTAGAGGTTAATGTCCTGGGCCTGTTGCTTAGCATCTATGATATTAAGGCCTTTATATTCACTACCAACGAGGCCTTCTGAATGTTTTAGCTTTGACTGACAATTAATGACTGTGCATTAATTACAATTAATGCAAATTAATTATCTCAGCATTTCTATAACTGTTTTCAAAGCAACAGTGAAACTTAGCAACAGTTACCTACAGCACCATTTTTTTTATATTGCAATTGTCCCCATGTATCCCAGAGATCACCCATTGAACACGCTTACAGATTTCCTTCTCTAGTACGTGACACCTTATTGCCACGAATACATCTAATCAATGCACTGTTCCTCTATGATGGTGTTCTCTGTTCTACTTGCCTCTGAAGATGACTCCTCACTGCCACTCACGCTTCAAGAGACCCAGCTCCAAAAATCCCATCTTTGTACCTAATTTCTACAGCCACTTCTAGAACCAATTAGCAGGTGCTGTTCACCAGCAAGCATAAATCTAAAGTGGAGTTCAGTGGAGTTCACTGGCTTATTGGGCAGTTTTGAGGATGGGCAGCCATAACAGAGATGGACATGATGGTATGGTCCCAGCAAGGCCTAGGCAACTGTGTGTGGATTACTAAATTGAATCAAGAGTGCTAGGACTTTTATTATTTTTATCCACAAGTCATTGGACACGGCTACCCCTAAAAGGGGCATCACCTTGGACAAAGTGGTTTTCTTCCCCTGCAGAAGTTATAAATGCTGAAAACACTATCTGCAGAGGGATCTGGGCTCTTAGTCCACTTTCGAATATAGTGCATGCAAAGCAGAATGGCTTGACACCTTTATATCAACTTTCCAGTCCACACATTGGGGTTTTCCTGTCTTCCCTTGCTGCCCTGGCACTCTGCTGTGGAGAGAAATGCAGATGAGAATCAACGTTCTTGTCTCATTCCTGACTTCAGGGAGAAAAAAACAATTGCCCTTCCCTCTCATATTTGATGTATGTGTTTTTATATAAGCATTTTGCTAGGTACTAATTTCTATTCTCCTACTACCTTTTAAACAAATACATGCTGAATTTAATTAAATGGTTTTGTTTCTGTTGAGTTAATGATGTAATCTACTGAAGTTATCACCTTCCCCCCTCTAATTCTTATAGTAATTTAGAGTGACTTTAAAATGTTAAAACAAACTTAAACCCATGGAGGAAAGCCAACATTGTTAGCATTTACCTTTTGAGGTCATTTGTTAGAATTTTACATTAAGATATTTTTACTTCTGTGGTTTTGAGAAATGAATCCTTGTTTCTTTCCTTACAACAATTTCTTACATTTTGCTTTTGAGGTCACGCTGATGTCGGCAGGAAAACCAGGAAGGTTACCTCTGTTTCTGTAAGACCGGTATTTGGTATTCCTGAGCAGACCTGAGCAGCTCATAAGTGACCTCCCTAAGGCCAGAGTCTGATTGTAGGAAAATGTTTTACTTGACTAGATGTAATACTATTCAAGTCTTTCTGCTGAGGTAAATTTTAATGACTCATCTTCTTACAAACGTACTCGTTTCGTGCAAATCATCCAGTGTTGCTTTCTTTTCATCCTTGTGGGAGCTTCCTTTTGCCATCACCTGCTTGTTTTTCTTGCTGTTTGAGCTGCACTGCTTTGGAGGTAGGAATTGCTTTGAGCACAAAAATGGCTCTAACTATGGGCTCATTTCTCTGCACTCCTTTTCTCCCAGGCTATCAGTTCCTGAATCCCTTCCATCTCGGAGATGCTCCAATCACTTCAAACAATATATTTTTTAAAAAACTATTCGTCCTCTCTCGTTGTTCATGGCACATAGGTTTGTCTCTCACTCACCACAGTGGTTTGGATCTTAAATGTCCCCCAAAAGCCTCTGTGGTGGAAATCCAGGTGAACCTTAGCTTGGTGCTGTGGGAAAGAGGTAAAGACTTTTTTTTGTCCTGTGTTGCGTTGTTTTGTTTTGTTTGAGACAGGATTTCTTTGTGTAGCCCTGGATGTCCTGGAACTAGCTCTGTAGACCAGGGTGGCTTTGAACTCACAGAGATCCTCCTCCCTCTGCCTTCTGAATGCTGGGACTGAAGCTGTGGGCTGCCACCACCTGACTGAGGTAAAAACTTTTAACAGATAGGACTTAGTAAGGCATTTTAAGTCACCTTCATAGGGTGTCCTTGAAGAGGATTGTGGGACCCTGATCTGTTTCTCATTCTCATACTGGCCTCCCATGCTACAGGATGAAATCTGTTGCAGAAGCCACAAAACAATGGGGCTAATGGTCATAGACAAAAGGCTCTAAAGTGTGAGCCCAGATTAATTGCTTTCTTTATAAAATGGTTTATCTTAGATATCTGTGTGTGACTTACACATCCATGCTCATGAGAAATAAAAATGGTCTCCACACTATTAAGATAAACATCAGACTGATAGGTATGAATTGGAGTCTATAACCTATTTTTGTCTGGATATTGTTATAAGTATTTGCACCGTGGGGGAGACACAGGTCCATTTTTATATAGCACTCTATTTCCTCTTAGAGTTGGACACCATGTATTTCTGAATAGAGATATTTGAGTTCAGGTATTCCATACTTAGTGAAGTAATTTGAAAACACTAAAAGTGTCACAATTTCAGCATAGCAGGGTTCCAGGTGAATATAACCTGTTACTATCATTATTATAGAAGTGTGTTATGATGCTTCTAGATGATGACCATCAGCAAGAAGAAGTAACATTTCCTCAGCACTACAACTGTCTTAGAATGGCGTAGATGCTTAACAGTCATCACACTTAGTTTGATGAAAAAGAGAGCGAGAAGAATACATAGTGTATAATCTTCACCACTTACCTTAATCTTCTTATTAAGATCAAGAATGACCAGACCCATGCATACGAGAGTGACAGCCATAAAACTCAAGAAGGTTTATATCAAGAGGTGGAAATGTATCTGCTCAATTCGAAATTCAGCCAACCATCCAATCACTCCTTTGGAAGAAGGTGACTCCTGAAGACCCCAGTGTAAACTGCTGTTGTCTGAATCCACCCAACTTTTTAAACTGATTTCTGCGTTTCTGTATGGTTTGGGGAGCTTACAGTTTCAAGGAGCTAGTACCACTCTAGTGGCCCCAGGGATTTCAGGAGAACTTTAAGCACGTGGACCAAACTTTTTAACAATAACCATAGTTAAGGCATTTGGATAGCTAGTAGCTACAGGTAGAAATGACAGGGCTAGCCAAACTCCAGCCGTGAGCTGTCCTGGTTAAACTCCCCCCTGAAACGCCTTTTAACTAGATCTCTCTATTTAGGACTCGATTACCCTGTGTTTAAAACAAAGGCAGCCCGCTGAAAACAAGCCGTAATTGCAGTCTTTCAGCAAAACAGCATTTACTAGAACACGCCTTTCAGAATGGCACAATGTATCACCCCCATGGTGCATGGCACACAATTACATCCGTCACTGCTCTAAGGGGGTGTTCCATGTCAGCAAAGGCTCATCAGCCCCTGAAGTTATGAAACATGAATGCCTTACTACCAGACATTAAAACGTGCTCCCAGAATAAAAGTAAAGATTAGCTTATTTTGTGGGCAGAATTGGAGCTGTGCTGGGGAGAAACACTAATCCTTGTTTTGGAAAAATAATGATGCATTTATTTATTGACAGTAAGATGATTGCCTGAAATGCTTCTTGTTACCCCGAGATCTCAACTGAGTAAATCACTACCAGGTAAAGCAAGGTTAAAACTACACTTACATGTGTAGATTTTAACAAAGTGTTAGGGAAGCGAGTGGAATGGTAATGATAATAAATAAAATAAACAATGCTCATCACTAGCAGAGAATTGTTAATTCAGAGTTTTTTAAAAAAAAAGAATATTTGATCTGATAGGAGCCTCGGTCATCACTTAAATTAAATTAGGTTTCAGGAAATGAATATTTCATTTTTGAGATTCTGTTGCTTAGAGACCCAGAAGGAGAAGGCTGGCAGAGCCTGAGACAGGAGAGGCATGGTGAGGGGCAACGTTCCCTGCTCATGGAAACTGCAATGAATGCTTAGAAGACATTACAGGAGAGACGGAACAGTGACAGTGGTCCAAATGGTTTCATTAGAAAGGCCAGGATGTATGTCATTTCTTCCAAATCAGGAAACCTCCCTCTACCATCCACCATTATTACTCACACTTAAACCAGCAGGTCTGATGCCATTAATCCAACCAACACTTTGTTTAAAAAAAACAAAAAACAGTGAAGAAAAGCAGTATCCAAGGCAAAGGAAAGAGTGTGTGCCCCAAGGAGGGATGGCCAGCAATGGCGGGGGAGAAGCTCAGGTGGGAATGTCAGCAGAATCGTCACCTCCTTGGCTATGTATGTTTTAATCAGAGTCACAACACTGAGCACTCTCTCCATTCTCCACCATTGAAGGCAGAGTCGCTCCCAGGTGTTTAATGAGTTCCAGAATCGGTCACAACAGGGCTCTCAAAGCAGCACCTTACCTGTGCTCAAGATTAAGCGAAGGCTCGCTTGTAAACCAGGGTTGCCATCTGACTATGTGTGGACCGAGGAGATGAAGCTAGACACTACATGTGTAACATAAGGGTCAAGATTTTTACATCAGGACTCTTGTTCACTTCCCCCTTCTTCCTTCCTGAAGGTTGGGGTGTAAATGTGATGATGAGGCCCAGATTTAACTCTGTGAAGCTACACCTAGGACAGGGTGACAAGACAAAATTAACCCTGGTTCTTAGGTGAACACAATGAACAAAGAACTCAGCAATGTTTACCAATGCCAGACTATACTAACAGAGAGAAACAATTGTATATCTAGTTAGTCTGTGCTTAGGGATCCCCGTTTTTCTTTTACATAGAAGTATAGCTTTTATCTCAACTGACATTTTAGATCTCAGTAGACACTGTCTCAAGACATTTGGTTTTTTGGTCCTACAAGCATTTCTAACTTACTCTTGATTCTTCCTCTTCTTCCTTCATTCATCAAGAGACATACAAATTGAAATCACAGCCAAAATTTATATGCCTTATTTGAACATCTCTTTTATTTTTTTCATTTGTTTCTTTGTTGTTGATGTTGCTAGCTCCTTCTCACACTTCTCAACCCGGCCCTGAGTTCCAGTTTCAAAGTCAGGTTTGCTGGGCCATGACTATGTTCTCGGCATTGGAAAGACTGAGGAAGCAAGAGTCCATCCTGAGCTACAAGATGAGACCTTAGTTAAAGAAAGGTATGGAGGAATAAAAGGAAGAAGAGATAGATAGATAGATAGATAGATAGATAGATAGATAGATAGATAGATAGATAGATAGATAGTAAGGTAGACAGGAAAAAGGAAAGAAGGGAAAAAGGGAGGGAGGGGAGAAAGGAAATAAGAAAGGAACAGAGAAAGGAAAAAAGGGACAGAAGGAGGGATGAAGGGAGGGAGGGAGTGAAAAGACAGAGGGATGGAGGGAGAGATGGAAGGGAGGAAGGAAGAACAGAAGTAAAGAAAGAAGGAAGGAACTGGGCAGGGAGAAAAAAAGAAAGGATTCTAGTATGTGTTTCAAGTGTGAAATTCATCCAAATAAATGACCCTGACTCCATCACCATAATGATTTGTCTAAAATATAGACCTGTGACCCAAGCTGGAATGGTCAGAACTCTTTCCTAGCATGACCCTAGAGAAGTGCTAAATAGTCCCTTGATTCTGTGTATACCTTTTACAACTGAAAAGAATGACATCAGTGTACAGATAGAAAAGGAGAAACCTCAGTCCTTGTCTTTAGTTAGCCTAATCTAGGACCCTAAATTTTATAGGCCATATGAGCCGATTCCTAAAGAGGAAAAAAAAAAAAACAAGAAAATAACTATTTTGTTGTAGACTGGTGTAAAATGGGTGCTGAAATTGGCATAAAATATTACTGACTGATATTCTTTTTAAAGTAACAACAGCGTCTCATTTTGCTTTGAAGAGGTTTTTGTTGCTCCCTCCCCCCATAAAGAAACATCAAAAGTAAAACAATAGAAGGTTAAGAAAACCCCATAGTGTGTAATATCTGGTCACAGATTCGTATCTTATATCTAGTCAGATTTCACTCTTCTTCCATGCTAAGCAAAAGATACAGATGTCCACAGATGCTGCTCTGTTTTTGTTTCCTCCAGGCCCCAGCACACAGTTCAAAGCAAAGCAACAAGATCATCACAGAGAAGGACCTTTCTGTTATCTTACTGCGCACATGACATGGGGGTCATGTCCACCTTTAAAGGGGAGCCGGGTGTGATGCTAAACCTAAAGAGCATATCACTCCACCAGAATGGCTCCTGGGCTGGGCATCCTAATGCCATATGAGCATGATCCTGGCTTAGTCCCCTAGCGCTACAAAAACAAAAACCAAAAGACACATCAAGTGCTAGAACATGAAAAAGCTGACCAGCCAGTGTGTGCATGCTGTGAGGACATCTCACAAACCAGCTTGACGGAAACACTGATCTCAGCAGCCTAAATGAATCTTTTTAAAAAGATGCTCACCACTCAACAAGAGCATTTGTTCAACTATGTTCATATCAGCTTTATTTGTAATAGACAGAAACTGGAAACAAACCAAATGTCCCTCAACCTAAGAACGGATAAAGAAACTGTGGTCCATTTACACAACGGGATACTACTCAGCTATTAAAAACAAGGACATCATGGAATGTGAAGGTAAATGGATGGAACTAGAAAAGATCATCCTGAGTGAGGCAACCCTGACCCAGAAAGACACACATAGTATGTACTCATAAGTAAATTTTAGCCATATAATATAAGATAATCATACTATAGTTCACAGACCTAAAAAAGCTAAGTAATAAGCAGGACCCAAGGGAAGATGCTTAAATCTTACTCAGAAGGGGGAATAGAATAAAAGGAAACTGGAGGACGAGGAGGCGGCAGCCACTCATGACTTTCAAACAAAGTTCTAGAAAGGCTACCTTGCTGAGAGTGGCTGTTACCACACTGCCAATGTGGTATATGTAAGTATTTGGAAACCTGCTTCTGGGTTGTCTAGCAACCTATGATGTCATCATGTCGCCAGCTAGGTGGCCACACCTGGAAGGCGTGGTTACCTTCCTCCCAAAAGGACCAGCCTGCCATGTGGTCCCTCTCTTGGCTCTCTTGCTCCTGGACTCTTGCCTCTTGCTCCCCCTCTTGCCCTCTTGGCCTTCTCCCCTTTCTCTATCAGGGTGCTCCCTCTCTTTCCCACCCCCATCATGTCCTGTTCTCCCTTCTCTCTTTCTCTTCATCTCCATCTAATAAACCTCTTTCATATAAAATCTGTTGTGTGCCTAATCGTCATTATTTAATTTGTCCCCCAACAGTATGGCCAGATGACATAAAGAACTCTGAATAACTCCCAGAAGGTAATCCTTCCCACTCAAAACAAAAGACAAAACAAGGGGAAAAAAAAACTTCCTCCTGGAGAAGGTATGGGAGCCCTTGCTGAGTGTAAGAGCATGCACCCTTATATTTTGAGCAAAGGATTTCCTGCATGGTCTTTGGCAGCCTTCAGTAATTAAAGCTCTACCGTTTAAGAATCAAGTAGACAACGATTTTTATGATGAACAGGAACTGATGTGGACCACTACAACAAAAAGGTCCTCCCTCCAACTACCATTCATACCTGACTGACAAGGTAGGCGGTCCCTGTTGGTAGACCCTCAAAGGCAAGCTTGCTTTCAATCTAACATCCAATCAGAACGTGTCCCAACCTTTCTCATCATTTTTAAGCTCACAGTCATATTCTGCTTCCAGCAAGCACTAAGAGATGCTAACAAGGAAGAAAGGTAGATGTGGGAGAGGAACCCTTCTTGTTTATTATAATATGGAATTGTTCATGCCAAAAGTGTTCTTTGTTTGTTTGTTTGTTTTGTTTGTTGTGCTGCTATGTGTAAAAGCCAGTGTACAATGGACTATCAAGACTCATCTCTTCTTTAATCCGGTAATGGCAGATGGTGATGGTAATGGTAGGTTTTATGCAGAGGGGTAATAGAGCTGTTAGGGTGGGAAGCAGGAAGGCAGCTTCATTTCTAAGAAATGTATGGTCCACTTGAGGAGCAAACAGAACTGAGAGTCGGGTGGGCAGCAGCTGCTTCGAGTGCACCCCACAAGTGAAAGAGGCCAGACTTCCTCACTGTCACTCACATGCTAGATAATCTGACGTGTTTCCCTGTTGCCACTATTTTAAGTCATCCTTACTAATCATCTCTACTCATTGGTGTCATATGAATAAAATTATTCATCTTTTCTTAAATAACCCACTAGTCAGAGAACACTACCAAAAGTGGAAACCCTCTACCATCCACCAGAGTTTAGAAACAACAAAGAATGAGACAATGACATAACATCAGATAGGTACTTTTTGCCCACAGAAGGCTGAGAATTTGCATCTTTTTAATCCTAAGTCATTTCATTTCACCCTAAATGCCCTTGGTACCACCAAGAGTGTGTGCCCTCAAATCACAGACATGCTGTTTGGGAAGAAGAAACAGTCTGTGGACCAGCTGGGGACCTGCTGAGGACTGAGGTGAGATCTGAGAACATCTTGACTACATAGTCAGAGCTGCCTAGCTGCTGGACCTGGGAGCAGCAATAATAGGGTCTTTTTTTTAGAGAAGAGTTCAGGCATGTGAATGGGTGAGCAAGCATACTAAGCTTTTGTATTAACTCACTGTTTATCAGCCTAGGACTTAAACAGTGGTAGACAGTTTAGCATTCACTTAGCATGCCCACTCCCTGGGCATTTCAACATTTCAACATTTCCTCTTTAAATCCTAATAACAGAAGGAAGTAGCTATGGTTCCCCATTTTACAGATGAAAGATCCCAAGAAATGAAACTAATTTAAGCTTTGAACATGGCAGAGGGCTAGAGAGATGGCTCAGAGATTAAGAGCACTGGCTGTTTTTCCGAAGGTCTTAAGTTCAATTCCCAGCAACCACATGGTAGTTCACAACCATCTATAATGAGAACTGGCGTCCTCTTCTGGCCTGCAAGCACACAGACAGGCAGAATACCCTATAAAAAATAAATAAATAAATAAATAAATAAATAAATAAATCTTTTTTTTTTTATAAAGAAAATGGTAGAATTGTGGTTTCTGTCCAGAGTCTTTTGTTTCCAGAGCCTATACTTTTCCACACTATTTTCAGGAAAACGGAAATGACAAGTTTCATTAAAAAGTTGATGCTAAGAACAAAGAGAACAGCTGGGTGTCCTTGTGTAATCACGTGCTTGGGAGACTGGGGCAGGAGGATGTCCAGTTTGAGAACAACCTCAGTTACGTAGAAAGACCCACCCTCCCTTCACAAAGTTGGAAGGATGAAAAGAAAGAGAAAGAAAAGGGTTCAGTGTTTCTGAACCCTTCAAAAACGGAAGCATGTCAATGTTTCCTTCTCTTCTGTAACTGTAATTAGTCTGTCAATAGTGAAAACCAGAGCTGTGAGGTAGACCTCCCCACTCTGAAACTGGAAAATATCAGCTGTGCCTATCATCAGCATCAGTGGCCAAAGGCTGACCTTGCTGAGTTAATCAGTAGAGAAACTAATCAGTTGGAAAAAATGCAAATTTGTTTTCTGCACAGAGTTGGAAACTCATTATACTGAACCACTTCTTAAATTAAGTTCAGAGCAGCACTGAAAATCTGGGTCAGATAAGAAACAATGGACGCCTGTAATAAGCAGGCCTGGGCTGTGGGCACCGAATCCTGTCAGCAACAGCATTGGTGTTAATTTCCCCTTAGCCCCTCTACTGTGGTTGCAGAGCAGAAAATGGCTTGCTTTATTTGGATCGGGTGTCCTTTTCTAGTTGGCACATATATAAGTGGATGAACATTTCCTTGTGAGGGAGATTCAACATAGAGTTTGACCAGTGCACCTGCTCTTTATCCCACCAGTCTAACTATAAGCTGCTTCATCCTTCCAAATCAACAGTAGATTGCTGTGCTGTGCAGTGCTGCAAAGGGTCACAAGAGTCCATAGCTGAAAACCCCATGGACTTTCTTTCGCTACCAAGAACCCCTGGGTTACTCAGCCTGAGAACTCAAAACTGTGTTGGTTTGATTTTGCAAATGTCAATTATTGTTTAAATCCAGTGCCTGTTGTTCAGCATCCCAGAAGGCCAAGTCAAAAATGGGCCTCATTTCCTTCTCTCACTCTTCCCAAGTGATTAAACAACCTGGAGAAAATTGGCTCTGTTTCTCTGGACTCTGGCTAACGGCCCCATGCTTTAGAAAACTGTGATCAATTCATAGAGAAGGCATTTATTTGCCTGGAAGTGGCATTAAAGAAGGAGAGACACAGGCTCCCCTGCTTGGCCTCAGGGGATGAAGATATACTCAGTCCAGTCCTGATGTGACTTGATGTCCTGGGAAGGTTGATACAGGGGAAGGGGGCTGCCCTTTTCTGGGGGGAAAGGGAGAGAGGAAGGAAGAAGGATGATATGGGGGGGGCTAGGAAGTGAGGAAGGAAGGGGAACCCTTGGGATGTAAAATAAATAAACTTTTTTTTAAAGGTGGGAAGCTTTCCAAAAAACAAAATAGCCTGGGGCTTACATGCAATATAAGATTCTATAAGCTAACATGCCTTTCTTATGATGAAATGATCACCAAGAATCACAAACTAAAATAGCTAATTTAAAGTAAAATGTGGTTTTGATGAACACAGCCATTCTTCTGTGCAGCCAATAGGTTCCTGGCACTGAGACAAATTGCTAGAGCTTAATTGGGCAATATCTCAAAATAAATAGATAGACAGACAGACAGACAGATAGATAGATAGATATTTTTTAAAAAACTTAGGAAGGTAAATGTCTTAATCAGTGTGCTATTACTGTGAAGAGACACCATGACCACTGCATCTCTAACAAAGGAAAACATCTAATTGGGGCACAATTGCAGGTTCTGAGGTTTAGTCCATTGTCGGCATGGCCAGAAGCAGCCATGATGCTGGATAGGAACTGAAAGTTCTACATCTGGAATCAGCAGGCAGCAGAAAGAGAGAGACACTGGGCCTGGCTTGAACTTTTGAAGCCTCAAAGCCCACCGTCAGTGACACACTTCCTCCAACAAGGCCACATCTCCTAATAGTGTAATTCTCCGGTGACCAAGCATTCAAGCACAGGAGTCTTTGGGGGCCATTCCTTTTCAAACCACCACAACAGGTAAGCCATGATCAACAGTGAGCCAAGTCACAGGTGAGTCTGTGGGACCAAAAGTAGTGACAATTTGTATTTCTCTCTCAAAAAGACCTTTAAAGTTAACAATAACATAGGCAAGACTCTATAGCAAGAAGATGAAATGATGGCGATGCTGTGGCTATGCACCACTGGGGAGAGTTGAGGAACTTACACAGAAAAGATAGAATAGTATCCCTCTGCATAGCTCAGGAAAGTTTATCTGGTTATAAATATGGAAAAGACATATTTTGTCATCAGAAAGGACTCTCCTAAGTAGGGCATTTGTGTAGAAGCTGGTGTCTCTGGGAATTAACCAGTTATTCTATTTTATGCTACAAATGGCTGCTCATTCTGCTCTTCACCTGCTGTGCATGCCTCTTGGCTTGATCACTACCCGCTTCTCTGGGAATGGCTCTTTCCATTTTGCCCTGTGCCAAGACAAGCCCACCAGGCCTTGCGGTATGCTGCCATTACACCCAGTCTGGCTAACTGGTTGGATCTTGAGGCCAGCAAGTTGGGCCTTTTTCCATGGGACTTTGAAAGAAGAGTCACAGAAATGTAGTTGGTCTGTCACCTATCAGACTATGTCAACTCTGCAGACTTATGACATGTGACACCATTGAGTTATGGACATATAGACTAACTCAAAGAGATGTCACCAAGAAAACAAAGCTAGGACAAACCATGTGACTAAAGGATAGAAAGTGGAGCAGTTTCCCCTCTAAAACCGAGGGTACTCTTTTGCTTCCACTGGTTCTAATGTCTAATTCCTAAGGGGCTAGCTATGTCTACGTTTACATGTCTAGTCCTTAAAATAAGCCCCCTTTCCTCAACTAGCTCCAGAATGCATCTCCCTACACAACCAAGCTCTCTTCTCAAGCATTAACACATGTGAGTGAATCCATATGCCTCTGCTAAGAATTAAACACCATATGTGCACATCCTGCCTGATAGGTTAGGCAAAAGCATACTGTAATTAAACATTGTGCCCTTGACTTTGTTCTTCTGGTCACTTTTATATGATCTCCCACTCTTTTGTTCCTACAGAAGAGAAAAAATTCCAAGAGAGCAAAGAATGCTGAGCCTCAGATTTCTAAGATTCGGGCACTGCAATTACAGCTCATATCGTCATACTGTACATATATTATCCATTGCTGGATGAGTGTCCTTCCTTAAAACGGCCCACGTTCTTTCCTCATTGTGAGGTTATATAGGTTATTTTCTATAATCTTCAATAATTCAAAGCATAATGCTAGTGTGTGCACTCTTGTGTCTTTTTCTTTTTTCAAGCCTCCACTGAAATCCAGTGCTAAATGTAGTGACTTGAAAGTGCCATTTGTTATACTGTTGCTTTTTCAACATTGCAGCTTTCTCTTTGTATAATGTTCATTTGAAATACCCCATCTTGGAGCCAGGTGGTTGTGGCACACACCTTTAATCCCAGCACTTGGGAGGCAGAGGCAGGAAGATCTCTGAGTTAGAGATCAGCCTGGTCTACAGAGAAAGTTGCAGGACAGCCAGGGCTACACAGAGAAACCCTGTCTTGCAAAAAGAGAAAGAATGAAAGCAGAAAAGAACAAAGAAAGAAAGGAAGGAAGGAAAAAAGGAAGGAAGGAAAGAAAAAAAGAAAAAAAAAGAAAGAAAGAATCCAACTTCGAGGCAGGAAAGATGGCTCACTTTGCCTGCTGGGGTGAGGACTGGAATTTTAACCCCCAGACCCAGATAAGAGTCTGGCTGGTGTAGGGGTCACCTGTAATCAAGACACTTGTGAAGCAGAGACAGGGATTTCCCATGGCAAGCTGGCTACACAGACTAGCTAGAATTGGCAAGTTCTAGTTTCAGAAAAAGGTTTGCTTTAATAAATGAAGTGGAAAGCCATTGCAGAAGACACCTGATGTCAACTTTGGACCTCCACACTCATTCTTATATGTATATGCCACCAACTCACATCTCAACAGGCATACATGTACACAAAGGGGGGGGTGAGAAACACACCTTCTCTTAGATTTATGTTGTATATGTACACTGTTGCTATACTTTTAGTTTGATTTTTCTGCCTTTGCTCTGTTTTGAAAGGGTTTTCTGTTACTTTAAGGGCTCATTATTTCACTATACAGCTGTTTTGTGCCTTCTATCTTTAATTTGTGTGACATACGGTTCCTCTGAACTCTTTTCATCCTCAATTACCCCACATCTTTTGAAGCATGGGTGAGTTGCTCTTACTTTCAAAAACTATTACCCAATCATAATGAGAGTCACGTCTTAAAGTTTTAGCTTGTATTCCCCTCTCCCCCATTGTATCAGTTTCACCTAGCTATAGAGCATGAAAATAAAGCAGAGCAAGTCAGAAACTGTAAGATTCCTATCGCCTTGACAGGAAGGAGAAACAAGTTTACAACACTGGGTAAGATGAAGCCATAGCAGAATGTGTTCTGCCTCCTACTGAGCACTGAGTGTGACTGCAATCCATGCAGGCTGGAGTCAGGACGAGGGGACCCTAAGAAGCTCAGATGGAAGAGGAGTAAACTAACACGCAATATCATAAACTAATGATCAACCTAGAATGCTTTGTTTTGCTATGTTTCTGCTTAAATGAAGACCAAAGAAATATGGTTTTGGAAAGACAAAGACTGAAAGTGTTTGATAGAGTTTTTCTTTGGATTATTTTTGCTTTTGCTGTTTTGCTGTTTGTGGAGAGGCGCTCCCACCTCCCACCCGGCCTCACTCTGTAGCCCCAATTGGCTTTGAACTTGTTATCCTCTTGATTCGACCTTCCCATGTCTAGGATGCTGGTATGGGCCAGCACACTCTGCTCCGATGGCTCTTTACTTCCTTACAGGAATGCTTTGCAAGCATACTGTGTCATGAATGTCAGCCTTCAAATGTGTACGAGGAGCCTCACACTCCCAATGCTGGATATTAACTGATAATGTATTCAGTGTGTGGCCTCTAGCCAGTTATGTGTGAAGATACGTTAGACTAAAGTGCATATGCATTTTATGCAAGCCTATTTGCATATATTGGTATAAAATATTTGGGTATATATGTATGTACATACGTGTATTTTAAAATGTGATGTTCAGTTGTTCGCATAAGAGATGGGAGATATTGGGGCTGGAGCCGTGGCTCACTGGTTAAGGGCACTGGCTGCTCTTGCTAAGGACCCAGAGTTCAATTCCCATCAACCACATTGCAGCTCACAATTGACTTCAGTTCGAGGGGATCCAGTGCCCTCTTCTGGCTTTGTAGGGCACTGCATGCACATGGTGAATAAGCAGGCAAAATAGCATGTACATAGTATAAAAATACACACAACTTTAAGAAAGAAAAGAAAGAAGGAAGGAAGGAAGGAAGGAAGGAAGGAAGGAAGGAAGGAAGGAAGGAAGGAAGGAAGGAAGGAAGGAAGGAAGGAAGGAAGGAAGAGGATCTTTAAATGATTGGTGCAGTGGTGGCGCACACCTTTAGTTCCAGCACTTGGGAGGCAGAGGCAGGAGGATCTCCATGTTCAAGGGCAGTCTGATCTACAACATGAGTTCCAGGACAGTCAAAGTTACACAGAAAAACCCTATCTCAAAAAAAAAGTAGCAAAATGTCCTTGTTTCCAGATACAGCCCTCTTTTTCTGTACATTTGAAATGTTCCATATTAAATACGTTTTAAGATTTCAAAGTAGAAAGTCAATGGATATGCTCTTATAGAAGCACAGACTCTGGAGATCTGGAATTGTCACCGGATGCTCTCTCTTGGCTCATCAGCTCATTGGAGATGGGAGGTGAGATAATTTTTTTTAAGTTCTACATAGCAATACTACCTCCTGCAGTTAATATGTATATACACATATATATATATATACATGTATATATGTGTATACATATAACTTTTAAATCAGCTACATATCCTTGAAAGCTAATTTCCCTGTACTTAAATTTAGCTTTCCTTGAGTTGAAAGTCTTTTATGGGGGATGGGGGACACAGGTTGTGGGGGGAGGCTGCATTTGGCAAGAGGATTGTCACAAGAGAATAGTGAGCAAAAGCGAGGTCTGTCGCTCCTGGTGAAGGGACCATCTTTAACAGTCTTTTTCCTTGGATTCATAAATGGATTTCTGCCTCATCTTGCAGTAAATCTGAGAGTAAAAGAATTCATAGGGCCCCCTAATGCACTTAATACAGCGTGACTGATGAAATGTGGCAGGCACAACACAATATCTAGTTTTCTGAAAACCACACTGAAATGAACCATCCTGGCCAGAAAGTTGAAACCATACACATACTGCAACAACCAGCAAAGTTATTTTCCTTGATTCTTTCGTCTGCTCAGGTCCTTTGTGATTTGGATTACAAAGCACTATCTGTGTATTTTCTGATGGCAGGTGACAGCTACTGTTTATTCCCAGAAACTCAAATTAATGGTTTTGTTAAATCGACTTTCAGCACTGCACACATAAGTCATCCCCCGGGGATCTGTCTAAAGGTCCAAGCCAGCTTTCCTGTGCTTCAAAAGGAGTGTTCTTAAGCAAACAGCAAGAAAAATTGGTTACCTGAATCCTGAAAGTCAATTGAGGTGCCGCCTGCAAGGACATGGGAGGGTCAGGAGAAATAAGAATAAACTAGAGAGAGACTTCATTGGCCCTTTCCTAGCATAACAATCATGCCAGTAAAATAAATGGCAGCTAACAGCATGCTGGGGGCTGGGACTTAGAAGACCTAGGTTCCTGCTTGCTTTTTTCAGTCTCTCTTGGCCCAACTTGTCTGATCTCTAAAACAGGATCCTATAAGGGACCATGAAATGCGCTAATAAAGGCTGGGTTGTAGTGCGGTGGTGGGGTACTGAGTTCGAATGCATGAAGCCAAAAGTGTGAGTCTTGGCACCACATGCAAAATACAAATTTGAAAAGACTATGTAGATGCAAAACACCATAAGTATGAGCAATTGAATTACCTTTTAAATACTTAGTTGAATTTTCAAATCTTTGAGTTCCGGTCGTTTATTCATAGAGGCAAGAGATGGAGCCACCTTTGATTTCATAGGGTACAGCAGCAGTCTGTGTAATGAGTGTCAGTGACGGATTAAATGAGAAGCAAAAGAAAACATGTACATGGCCATGTGAAACAGAGGGGACAGGTATCCAGAATGATGAGTACTCTGTCACCCATCTCAGGTGCCTGTCTCCAACAAGCTGAAAGAAGGACCAATCAGATAGCAGCCATGGCTCACCATTTGCGTCAGATTGCTTTCAAATTTTGCAGATATCGAGTAGAATTTGTGAGTTTTTTCTTTTAGTTTTCTTTCCTTCCTTTCTTCTTTCCTTCCTTCCTTCCTTTCTTCTTTCTTTTGTATTCATGAGTCTGCTAGAAGAATGTCACTGTTCTCCATTTCCTTTGTGACTGACAGTCAGAAATGAAATGATTAATCGGCTGCAGGAACTGCCAGCTCATTTTGGAAAGATTCTGAAGATAACATCATAATGGAAGTTATAGAAGTTAGGTAATGGCAAATTTCTTCTTTAAGTTGAAAAGATGTGGGGATTTCAGGATGAACGGTAGGAGGGGGGTGCTATAAATTACCCAACTAGTGGCCTGTCTAAAACACCTAAAAATCAATATCATCTACTCAGGGCTCCCAAGAAGGAAGACAAGTGGTTTATATTAAAGCCATAACCTACTGTAAGCACTTGAAAACTAAGAGACAAAAAGCTAAGATTGACAAGAATTTGATTCCAATTTAAAGCAACAATAAAAAAGCCATTCTCACAGTGAAGTGGCAACAAGAGCATAAGGTTACAGGTCACTTGTTAGACAGACACAGATGTTTAACACCCAATTTGCTTATTCTCCTGAAAAGTGGGGATGATACCTCCATACTCATTCTTTGCTGAACAAGGCTGTAAGATAGACATGAGGTCTCAAATGTGTGAGGCCCTGTGGAAGTGCAAGTGCGCTGGCTTGCATTATCATACAGTTCAAGGAGTTGCTGTTTATTTCCCACTCCGGGCTGGTCATCAGAGTAAAGATGACTTCCAATGGAAAGGCAGTTCATCAGTTCCCACATAGGATATGCACTGAGACTCTTCCAGGAGATTTGTGTAGCATACCAATGGGCCGTTTTCAAGGTCATTTCTAGAGACGGTTAGATCATATTAGATCCTAAGAGCTCTGACCTGATCAAAGACTTGATTCCTGGTTGGATTTGTAATGCCGTACATTAATGGGAAGAAGGCAGGAGGAGGAACCTCACTGGAGGACATAAGTCTGGAGTTGTGGCCTTAGGTCTCTTCCTGCACTCTTGGCTCTTTCTGAATATCTATTTCTTTCTGCTTTCAGTCTAGCAGGAAATGTTTCTCTCTTACCTCCTGTTGGCATTGCTATCATGTTTTGCCCAAGCTCATGAGGTCAAGAGACCATGAATTAAACCCTCTGAAACCGTGGGCATAAACAAATCTTTCCTCACTTAATGTGTTCTGCCAGCCTGTGTGCTCACACCAGAGGGAACGCTTATACCTCTGTGGTGGCAATATTTTGTGTGCCTTTTCCTAGAGCCCTCTACTTCATGACCACAGTCCTGGGAAAGGTCCATGGTTTCTCTTCAGGGTGTTTCTATTTCTTCTGAGGTCACATTATTCATATGTGTTTATGTATATGGATGCATAGAGACATATATATTCAACTATATATATAATATACATATATACATATATAAACTATACATTTATATGCATATATGTATATAGTCAAGATGTGCATCCGGGTGCTTCCATCCAAAGAATAGCATGTGTTTTTATCATTACCACAGGTCCATGCCCCAAAAATTTTCTATTAACAAGAGACATCACCACTTCCACTCAGTAATCTATCACCTACATCATCTGCATTTCATTGTAATTCTTCCCATTTAAAAAAAAACATTTTAAAAATTAAAACTTAGATCATATATTCCCTCAATGCACCTATTTTTGTAAAAAGCTGCCATTTCTTTGCACTTCCATCTTATTTAACTTACAGACAGTAAAACATCAGAATTTCCATGAATGGTGGAGTGTGACTTTGCCAACCAAACCCGAAGATAAGTTAACGTGCTTTTGTTTTTTATTTCACTTTTTAACATCCCACGCCTTTTTTGTGCATGAATAAATTGTCATCATTGTGCTCAGTATAAAAAGCGTACTGGATAGTTGAAAGCCAGATGTTTCCATTGCGGTCTTCATTCAAGATGTCCCTGCTTGTTAGACACCTGCATAGATGACTTCTTAATAGCACGCTGACCACAGCAAACTTGTGAGCCATGGCCACAGGCTCTTTGCTTTAGTGACAGTCATCTCTCATTTTCGCAGGGGATTCTATCCCTTTCTCAAATCTCAAACCAGCTATGTCTGATAAACATGCACCACATTTGCTTCATGGATTCTCAGTTCAGTTTTACTGAAGTCTCAAAATGTCACCAAAACGCCTACGTTTCATTGCAGTGCTGAGTTCAAATTGCTGTGTTTACTATGAGGAGACATGGTTTCCTTCTATTCACTCGTTACTTGATAAATAATATATTTTTGTTAAGCAAGGCTGACCACCTTGGAAGCAGCTGAGCCCATGCAGTAAAGACAAGCCTTGAAAAGGACCAATGGTGAAGATGTAACACGAGCATCTTCAAACACTTCCTACTCTTGTTCACAGTAGTCAAAACAGACTTTCCCATGGCTTTCTAAGGAAAACAGGCCAGGGAAAATGCCACCATCTGGTTTTTGTTTTGTGTTATAAGATCTCGTGCAAAGGCTTCAGCCTTTCCTTTGCACTATGCAAATCCTCAAATTGTCCAAGTCAGTGCAGTGGACATTAATTGATTTTTAATGCTCTTGTGCATTCCGTGTTGTTCATAATAGCTATACTTCACTTTTTAAAAATGAAGTTTTTTGAAGAAAAAAAATCTTTCACAAAACACGTATTTTCATGAGTTTCTGATCAATTACTTTTAAAAACTGTGGGAGTAGGCCACATGGATGCGTCCTTCAGCTGTCTTCCCATAGAGCCTCAGAGCCATTTTTCACACATGTGGCAATCAATGAAAGGAAAGAATATAAAGTGTGTTTAATCATTTATTCCTTAAATTCCACTATGCATGCGTCAGTGCTTGGCATGCAAATACCTTGGTTTGTTTTGAAAATAGACATACCTGGCTCACATTCAGAGCCCAAATAGCAAACGGATGATTATGTCCCCACGTTTTGATGTATTTATTTTCTCTAAGTGTAAATATATTTCTCTCTGTGTGTACATGTGTAATACACACACACATTTAAATAGTCAATCATGAGAAAATTTAATCTTGCACCTCTTTTGTTTCCACTTTAAACCAGAAGGTTTACTTAACATCTTCAGTTTAAATATTAGAGCTGTACCATGAGAACACGGAGCACAAGAGAGTTCAAAAACAGTTGCTTCCCTCACACATTCGCTTCCAAAGCTCTTATCTAGAGCTGACCCCATTGGCTGAAACCGGCTTCTCTTGTGCATTGTACTTGATTCGGTGTGTCACCTGCCTCTTGTTTGTCTGTAGATTAGCACAGAAATGTCATTGCAAGCGAAGTGAATAGGGCCCAGCCTCAGCACCTGCCACTTTTAAAACTCTTTAGACGATCCCCTTGTTTATTTTGTAGGCACCCCGGGGGGCACCGCAATGGCTGCATTGAGATAAACAATACTGCCGATGATTAAGGAGGGCTTTTCACATGAAAATTCACTTCAGAAAAATGTTTTGCAGATGTACTGAAGAACACTGTATCACTAAGAACCACTCAAAATACTTTGGTGGACCAAAACACCTTTATATTTCTTCTGGCAACCTGCCAAGTTCACTGCCGGCTTGAAAAGAATTCTATAGCTGGAGGCTAGAGCAGAAACTGCAATGATTTAAAAGAGAATTGGCTACAGTAGGAACGATAATGCCCTATATCGTTAAAATGCAACTGGCATCTTAGCCTCCCTGCAGCTCTTTGAAAATGTGCTTACTCTTCAACTATTTACAAGGAAAAATGCGGAGACAATTGAAATCACAGGAAATAAAAATTATTGTAAAGGGCTGAGACGTATTTGTCAAATGATTTATCAGGAGTGCTTATAAAATAATAGCATGTTCTCAACTGCTAAATGATTAAGAAATCCTTGCAGAAATCCTGCTCATTATGAAACTCACCCAGAACACACACACACACACACACACAAACCATTTTCGTGATGCCCTACATTAATTAATGCGGACTGTAAACACGAAAAAACGTTCACTTAACATTAAGACATGAATGTGAATGGATGGTGCCCTCCCCCTGCCCCCACTCCCCACCCTGTATGACTGGTTTCTCTTAGCATTTGACAGAAACAAAGACAGGGAATTACTTATGCTTTCTGGCTGATTTGGACAGAACGATGATTTGGTCTGGCAAGCTAAGGAGAAATCAAACAGTCCAAAGGCTACACAAAAGGGAATCTCCTGAATGTTTTCACAAAAAAACAAGAGAACATCTGTCCAGGGGTTTCCGTTTATACGCAGCAGAGGCATGCCTACAGATCTGGCTTACAGTGGCCCCTTATTCCTTTCTTATGTGGAAATGACTAAAACTCTTCTTTCAGTGCAGACAAATACCTCCCCATTTAAACTCGCTCTCATGAAATGTCAATGGGGATGTCAGGAACAATTTGCTACAAAGCTCAACATGGGAACTGTGGAGAGGAAGTACTCAATTTTGCTCACCAACCCCTTATCACACGCCAAAATTTAAATAAATCATGCTGCTACCTGGCCTTAAAGGCTTGCTTGATGCAAGGAGCACAGAAATAACAGCTGCCTAAATATATAATATTAGCCTAGGTTAAAAAAAAGAAAACAGAGTGTCATGGAAGAGAGCTAGTACGGTGGGAACAACATAGGAACACATTCTTAAAAAGGAGTTGGGACTTTGATATTTACAACCCAAACCCCACACTTCTATTCCCAGTGGCCACACCATCTTTATCATTAAAAACAAACAAACGAACAAACAAAAACAGCTCTCAGTCACCCGTGGCACTATTTAGAGACTTCTTTCCACAATCATGTGTCATTGTGCATTTCATTATGGCTTTTCCTACATGTAGATAATGTATTTCCATCATAGTCTCTACTGTTCTTGTCACCTCCTGCCTCCCTCCTACCCTTGGTAATCCCCTTCCTCCCAACTAGCTCCCCTCCTAGTTTCATGACTTAAGGGGGAATGAGGGATGCGCTATTGAGTTTCATTAGGATTTATAGAAGTCTGGGTAAGAGTTTGTCTCCAAGAGTGTGGACACCTTACCAGTGCTTGCAACACTGAAGAAAATGCCTGTGTGTCTCCCACCAACCATTAACTGCACAGAAACCTTCAGGGAGGGGTGAGGCCTTACTAGCCTCTCCCCTTTCTATAACAGGATGTGTATCAGTCTGGTCTTCTGCATGTACTACTAGCAGCTGTGAGTTCAAAGTGCAACAGTCATGTCAAGCCCAAAAACCGGCTCTCCTAACCTCTCTCCTACCACATCCCCTGGCTCTTCCATGCTTTCTGCCTTTCTTTCCATGATATTCCCTGAGCCTTGGCAGGGCTGATATAGATTTCCTATTTATGGCTAGACATTCAATAGTTACTTATTGTCTGTACTTTGGCAATGAGTTTCTACAGTCACTGCTGGCCATTGCAAAAAGGCTCTTCTCTGACCAAAGCTGACAGAAACACTATTCTTTGGCCATAAAAATTGTTTTGGAGGTTATTTGGGACAGACACATCATGTTCATTTAGCAAAACAACAGTGGCTTCTCCACTAGGGCCTATGACCTCCCCAGCCATGAACTTTTGACTAGGTTTACAGTACCAGATGTGAATTCCCTCTTGTGAAGTGGCTATCAAATACAATCAGAAAGTGTTTGGTTACACCCATAATATACCACTATTTTACCAGTGGGCTCACCTGGCCTGGTTAATTAGTATTGTCAATTATTTTCCAATAGCATGCATAGTGCTATTCTGGCATTATAAAGGAAAAACAGCAGAAAGAAAACTTCTAAACAAATTCAACTTGACTTCTCTATGCCTTCAGAAATAGGGTCTTACCAGCTAGTTCTTGTGTGCAACCAAAAGCAGTGGCAATTGCCTTTGTTGTTTGAAAGAGTCTCAGGGGCCTCCCTGACCAACAACTCATAAGGAAGTTATCTGTGTGTGCCCTGGGATTTTCACTTATTGACAGTAATTGACTGTGTTGGGAGTTGGTCTGGTGCTATGTATTCTAATGCTAATTACTGGCCGTCCAGATCAGGTTGCTACCCAGACAAATGCATTCTCATGTACACTGGTCTTTGTTGTGTAAACCTTACTGTACCTAATTTAAAATTGATTAGTTAATCAAGTTGCTGAAGTCTGTAACTGGGCAGGTGAGAAGAAGGTGGAGCTTAGGTTCCCAGGCTTGAGGGTTTTCAAAGGGACCATGCAGCTGAGGGAGAGCAGAGGGAAGCAGGAAAACAGTAAGAGAGAAGGAAGTCACCATGGGCAGTATGGCCCATGAGCACAGGGCCATGAGGGCTGGCCTGATAGAACAGAAGCCTACCTGACAGCACCCATTAAGGCAAGTATCATGGGATGTGTAACTCGGAAATAGCAAAATAGCTCAGAGTTGATTCCTTCCCAGTTACTGTGCTTTGAAGCTTTTATAAATCCAAGAGGTCTCTGTCTTGATTATTTGGGAACTAGTTGAGGTAAAGAAGTCCTCTAGAGTCTAATATCTATTTTCACAGCAGCACAGATTCTACAGTCTTCACCCACATTCTTCTAAAAAATTATTATTTTTTTAATTAGCTCATTATGTATCTGATTTTCTCATGGCTTTTCATACATTGTTAGATTGGGTTGGTTTCCCCTTCTGCGCTCTCTCTAATTAAATCTTTCCTTCCCCAGTTTCTAACTTCCCACTCTCATAACACATGTACTCTACTACCACCACCTCCTACTTAAAGAATCATGGATTTGCTGTGTCATGATGTGTCACACAGTACACCCTTCTGCCCAAAAAGCTTTGGTTTCTAATGAGTCATTGGTCTGGTGTGAGGTCTCTGACTTCTGCTCCACCATCAATAATGGGTCCTCACCAGAACTCTCAGATATCCTGTTGATGCTCTGTGTTATGGAGATCCTGCCACTTGGATTCTACTGGACCTGCCCGTTCAAGCAGATATGAAGGACAGGAAGATGTGGGATTGGGGTGCATGATGTGAAATTCACATGAAATCAATAAAGAGTTTATTTTTTAAAAGATGTGAAGAAAAAAGTCAATAAAACTATAAAAGTGAAACAAAGAATCACAGATTCCTTTCTTCTTTCCTGATTTTTATGCATACTCACACCCACATAAATGTAATTGTTTAATTAGAGACTATTTGATGCTTGTCTTTTTGAGCTTGAGTTACCTCATTGAATATGTTTTCCTGTAAATGTCATAATTTTATTCGTTATAGCCAAATAAAATTTCAGTGTGTAGGCAGGTTTGGTGGTACGCTGGAAGTGAGATGCAGGCAGATCTCTAAATTTGAGGCCATCTTTGTTACATAGCGAGCCCCAGACCAGACATGACTACATGAGATCCTGTCTCAAAATAGGAGAAAATAAATTCCAATGGGCATATGCACCATATTGCCATTATCCATTCAGTAGTTAATAGTCCACCAGGCTAATTCCATTTTCTTGAAATTATGAATTAAATAGCAATAAACATGAATGTACAAGTACCTGCATGGTAAGATGTAGAGTCCTTTGGGTATATGACCAAGAATGGTATACTGAGTCATAGAGCAGTTCTGTCTTAGTTTGTTTTGAGAAAACTCTACATTAGATTCCCAAGAGACTGTGCTAGTTTACATGCTTCAGTAAGTGAGGGTTCCTCTTTCCCCACATTTGTGTGAGCATTTGTTTTCTTTTTTGGTTTGTTTGTTTTTCTTTTTTTTCTCATTTATATTTTATTCACTTTACATACTTGTAGTCACTTCCCCTCTCCCCTCCCAGTCCCATGTTTTCTCCCTCCTCCCTCCCCCTCTTCTTTTCCTCAGAAAAGGGGAGTTCCCTTTTCCATCTGTCCCAGCTCATTAAGCTGCATCAGGGCTGAATGTGTCCTCTTCCCCTGTGGCCTGTCAAGGCAGTCCTATCAGGGGAAAGTGATCTAAAAGCTAGCAAGTAAGTCCATGTCTGATGTAGTCCCCACTTCCCCTACTATAGGACCCACTTGAAGCCTAAGTTGTCCATTTTTTAGTGGGCTGAGGTCCAGTTCATGCATAGTCCTTGGTTGATGCTTCAGTATCAGCAAACCCCTCTGGACCCTGCTTGGTTGGCTCTGTTATTTTTCTTGTGGAGCTCCTGTCACTTCCAGGTCCTTTCCTCAAATTTGTTTTCTTGATGATGGCCATTCTTACTTCAGGGACATGTATTATCAACTTGGTTTCAATTTGCATTTCTAAGGATGGTGAACACTTACAAATATTTATTGACCATTTGTATTTTTCTTTTGAGAACTTTCTGATCAGCTCCTTAGCACATTTTTGGAATATTTAGATTTCAGTTTTCTTGATGTTTAGTTTCTTATATTCTTTGTATATTATAGGTGTTAATCATCTGTCAGATGTGTAGCTTGTAAAGATTCTTCTCCCATTCTGTGGGCTTCCTATTCACTCATTAACAGTTCACTTTATAATACACAAGCTTTTTAATTTCACAGCGCCTCATTTGTCACTTTTTGGTTTGACTTGGTGGAGTCCTACTCAGAAATTTTTTTCTTTCAGCACTTTCAGATCTTACACTAAGGTCTTTGGTCCATCTGGAGTCGGTTTTGTGCAAGGTAAGTGATAAGGATGTAGTTCCATTCTTCTACATGTCAATATTCAGTTTTTCCAGTGCAATTTTTGGAAGAGGCTGACTCTTTCCCAATGTGTATTTTAAACATTTTTTGCCAAGAATAAACTTGCCTACATGAGTGTGGGCTTTAATTCCAGTCCTCCATTTTACTTCATTAATCTATGTGTAATTTAGGGCCAGTACCATGACATTTTTGTTACAATTGTTCTGTAGCACACCTTTAGATCAAGTGTGGTCATAATTCAAGCACTGTTTTTGCTTAGGACAGTCTGCTTATCCAGGGTCTTCTGTGCTTCCATATGAATTTTCAATTGCTTTTCTATTTCAGTGAAGAATGGTGTTAGAATTTTGATGGGGATTGTGTTAATCTATAGATTACATTTGGTAGGATACCATTTTCACAACATTAATTCTCCCCATCCATGAGCATGAGAGCCATGCAGATTTTTAATTCTAGGCAAACTTACTGTTTCATTATCTCCTGGTGGCTTCAGTTCCCATCAGTGTGCTAGACCCAGTCCCAGAGTTTTACGTACATAAATTTGACTTCTTTCTCAATTACTTAGTGAATTTCTCACACCTGACAACATGTCTCAAACTGAACCTATGATCTCCTCTAATTTCAGTTAAACTCAAAACTGTCATGTAATAAATTACTCAGAAGTTTGCTAAGGCCAGCCTTTGGACATCATTCCTAGCTTTCCTGATTTGTCTTTCTACCTCATTTCCAATCAGTTTCCTGTTGATTCTAATTTCTTAATGCCTTTCATATACATCTTTTGCCATTGTGGTGGTCTGAGTAGGTATGGTCTCCATAAACTCATGTGTTTGATTGCTTGGCCCATAGGGAGTGGCACTATTAGGAGTTGTGGCCTTGTTGAAGTAGGTGTGCTCTTGTTGGAGGAAGTATGTCACTGTGGGGTTGGGCTTTGAGGTCTCCTATACTCAAGCTACATCCAGTGTGGCACACAGTCTCCTTCTGCTGCCTTCAGATCAAGATATAGATCTCTCAGTGCTTTCTCCAGTAGCATGTCTGCCTGCACACTGCCATTTTTCCCTCCATGATTATAACAGACTAAACCTCTGAAGCTATAAGCCAGCCCCTACTAAATGTTTTTATAAGAGTTGCCGTAGTCAGGGTGTCTCTTCACAACAATAGAGACCCAAACTAAGACAGTGTTCATCCCCACTCATAGCTTGGCTCTGTATCCATTGCTCGATTACCACAGTAGTCTCTTGATTTGATTCCCAATTTCTCTATTGTCTTAAAATGGATATACCGATAGCTAAATAATCCTTCTAAATTCAGATTGGGCTCTCTGCAGACTTAAATCTCACAAAAGCTGCCTATTGACCACACGAAAAAGTCAAACCTTTTTCTTGAGTCTCAAATAGGACCCTGGTGCTCTAAGTCCTAAATATTTCTTTTCTCAGAACCCAGGTACCATTCCACTCAGCAAGACCACCTACAGCTCACTGCTAAATCCCTTGGTTCTTCAGATTTGCCATCACTGTTTCTCTTTTGAACTCTTTCTAATTCGCATGAGTCATCTATTCCTGTGTTTACCAAGATCTTTACAAAGACCCCCAATTTGTTCCTGGGCTACATTTTCTTTTTTTTTTTTATTGTGTACATTTTATTTTTTTCTTTAATTAATTAATTTATTTATTTTATTTATTTATTTTTATCTCAATCACAGGTTAGGTACTTTGAATCCCAGGCATAGCCCCCTCCCCCATTCCCTCCTACCCTCCCACTCCCTCCCTCATCTCCTTCTTCCCCACCCCCTCCAAGTCCACCAACAGGGGAGGACCTCCTTCTCTTCCATCCAACCCCAGCTTATCTTGTCTCCTCAGGGCTGGCTGCAAAGTCCTCCCCTGGGTTCTAGCCAGTCTGTCACTCCCCTGCTTGTATGGGGGAGGGTCAAAGAGTCAGCCATCAAGATCATGACTGAAACAGTCCGTTTCCTGGGCTACATTTTCAAGAACCATTTTAATATGTGTCTCTAGTTTCCAAAAGAGTTCTGAGCACACCGTAGGGGAGAGGTTTTGGAACACACGAAACTATTTTTAATCAATGCTTCATCTATGTGAATTATGTTAAAAACTATACTTTTCAATAGAAATAAATGAGCAAATTCGTGTGCCTATATAAGAACATATTATGAGAAATGTGCTGTCAGGCAATGTCACCTTGGAATGGATTTCATAGACTTACACCAAGTAGGATGGCTACAATATTACTATATAATATCACCTATGGAGCAACTATAGTATCTGAGCATGTCACTGTCCAAAATGCCCTTATATGGTATATGCCCACATCTACAGACACATATATTTGTACGTATATAGATATGACTATTGCTTATTAGAAATTCCAGGCTGAATGATAACTACAGAAAAGAAAAAGCTAATCTGGAGAACAAGAGAGTGTTCTAGGAACACAGAACCCTAATTAATTCTAATTAATGTTAGAATCATTAATTTTAACACCTGGCAAGGGTAGTCAAATAGAGTCTTAAAATCTTACTTTTGTGTCTTAGCACTTGAAATCCCACCACTGGAGATTGATTCTAGTCATAATAACAATATGGTGAAGACAGACTAACCTATAGAGAAAAGGGGTTAATTTTTATTTCCTTGTGATCCTGGAGATGTGAGATCAAAACAACCTAGTAAAGGGCCATCTGCATCTGTCTCCTATCAGGGTGAAGTGAGCACACATACAGCTCTGTGTGGTGTCCCTTCATGTTCTTATAAAGCCACCAGGACTCCATCATAGACCTCCATCCTAGTGACCTAGTCTAATCTAATCACTTCCCCAAATTCTATCTCTAAACACTATAGTCCGATTAAGATTTCATCCTTTTAATGCCACGAGCACACGACTTTGGAGATTAAAGTCCTGTAGGAGTCAGAGGGAACAAATGATACTCAAACCCCAGCAGGAGTCCTGGGGTTCCAGGGAGAACACAAAGGGAACAGATGCAAACCTTGCCTGCTCTATAATTATATCCAGACATGTTGCTGCTAAGGCTGCAATCACTTTCAAATACAAGGAATTACAAGTGAATATATAAAAATTAGGGATCAGCAGAAGGTTGCTGCTTTGTTTTAACTTTGCTGAGGTCTAACTGAATCATGCTAAGCCGTGCACATGCAAAGTGTGCCGTTTGTTCAGTTCTGAAATCTGTACCTGCCTGTAAAGCCAGCACAGCGGTCAGGCAACATTTTCATCTCCCTCCAAAACTTCAACATGCCCCTTTATAATGCATCCCTCCCTCAACCCTATCCCCTAGCAACCATTGATCTGATTTGATTTTTGTGTCTCTTTCTAGAATCCTAGAATCCTATATAAATGGAATCTTGCAGTGCTCACACTTTTTTCTTTTGCAAGGTTTCTTTGCAGTGATTTTGAGATTCATCCATTTTGTGTTCTTCAACAAATTTACTTCATCAAGGACTAATTAACATCCTCTAAACTGGTTTTTTTTTTCTGCTGTCATAATCATTTCATAAAGAAAACGTGTCTGAACCATCAGATAAAAGACATATTCTGAAGTAAGAAAGAAAAACAGACAATCTTTTACTAACAAAGAGTGGGGTCTTTAGGTAAAATTATGTAAGCCCCATTACCCAAAGCCAGTTCTCCTGGCCATGAAGGGGGAAGCATTGCCCCTCACAAAGCCCTCTACTCCTCATTCAAGAAGGGAGAAAAGCAGAGCCCTCTTGAGACCTGTTTCCATAGTAACCAGCTAGCAACTGACAATGTGGCAGCAGTTGGGCCTCCTGAAGGGGAAAAAAAAAATCTTCAACAGAGACCAGACCACAGAGTGGTCCAAGAGGAGACAGCTCATACCCAGCCTTGTGGAGGCCCCAGGAATCACTAGGCTGGCCTTTTGTTAGAAGAATTTCTAGAGAAATGGATGAAGAAGGGAAGAGGGACCCTTCAGAATCAGCCTGGTCCACAAATGGGTAACTGGCAAGACTGGGATAGCACAGCATCACAGGAAGAGGATGAGTCTGGTACGGCCACACCCTCCTGCCCTACATCTCATTTTAAGCAGTCTCATTACCCACTCTAAAGCTTCGTGTCCTCCAAAACAAACAAACAAACAAACTAATTTAAGGTGCATAAGGACCACTAGGTGCCATTAATATCTCACCATGGAATTTGCCTGGAATGCATCCTAGAGAGTTTGCCCAAGTAGTGCATAATGTACCCCAGGTTGAAAGAGAAAGGGGGAGTTTGTGTGTTACCTTTTAGGCCTGGAGGGGAAAAGTTACAAAGCAAAGGAGATATCTCAATGAGTGAGGGGCTTAAATCTGGGAGGCCCTCATTCCTCTCCAAACCACCCTCCAGAAGCCACACTTCACCCAACCCCTGCCAGCACCTGCAGCTTTCTGAAGAGCAGGAGTGTGAGGCGTGCATTTCAACACTGTTTCTATCCCACCCAGCCTCTAGCTAACAGGCTTTTACTCAAAGACAGCCTGACTCCAAAGCACATCCAATTGCAAATCCTGGCTCTGCCTTTGGACAACCAGATAATCTTGGATGAATTAACATTCTTAAACCTCATTTGCCAGATGGTAATTTCCACTCAAGTGTTACCATCAAGAATGAGTGTGAAAACCCACACAGTGTTCAATAAATCCAATAGTGCTCAATAAATACCAGTTGCATTGTAACACTCTGACGTCTCTTGGACAAGAGAATTTTTCTTAGAACCATTCTCTTTACTCACAGACCAGCCTCAAACACCTCTGACATGGAGTCTGATTCCCTCAATGTAGACTGGGAATCTGCCTAATGGTAAGCACCACCAACCAGGACAAGGCTCCTTTAAGAAGTCCATCTACATCACTCTCAGCAGTTCAATACTCTGATGTATAAGAGCTTTGTGTTTGGTCTTGGATCTGGTTCTTGACGAGATTGCCCCAAATCTTGTGATTTCCAAAGCTTAAGAGCAATCAAGGTAAAGGGAGCATCTTTTGGTATCCATAACAATATGCCCTCCCTACTCCTGAGTTGTTAATGATATGACATTTGGGAGATCCCTAAGAAGGGGTGCTGGTTGTCAGGTGTGATGAGCACGAGGCTAGAGAAGGGGGAGGGGACTTCTAGAAAAGAGAAGAGAGGTGAAGGTTGAGTGGATCATCAATGGCCAGTGACAATCCATCATGTCTGAATAATGTCATCTCAAGGAAAAAAGCCTCTCTTGACAAAGGTTCATAGGACTTTAGTGTTGTTAAACATATAGGGGTACTGTACCTGGGTTTTGAGGGCAAAAGCCTGGAATCGAGTAGTTGTGCAGGCTAGACTCAGCCACCTGTCCCCATACAACGCTGGAGAAGACTATTACACAGAAAAGCAGAGAAACGAAATTAATTCATCCATGGCCACACTGGGAAGAATAATGATAAAATGGCCTGGTGACCACTGGGTCCATCTTTGGAAACTGATGTAAGTTTTAAGTGGAAACAAAGCTAGAACTGAGCACTTAAAGAGGGATATACCTAATTAAGTACTATTGATCAAGACTTGGCTCCATCCGCCGTCACTCAGAATTGCTTGGGAGAGGGCTGTGGTGTGCTTCCAGGATTACTTCTGCTGCATGTTGAAGCCTCACTCTAATAGATGACTGCCTTCATGTGAAAGGTAGGACTAGTCCTAATGATGAGAAGAGGAGATAGAGACCGGCTCGGTAGTTTAGGAATAAGGACTTTGATTCTTGTCTGGAAGCTGGTTTGCCCTCAGTTTTATCTTGGCTGCTGACCAGAAACACCAGAACCAGATTCTTGTTCCTCATCTCTCTCTCTCTTCCTACATAGGCCTGAATGAGCCCAACCACTTGGAAGCTATAAACAGCATGACTGAAACTGATAGGTGCCTGACCACCTCACTGGTGGACACACTTTACTGACCAGTTTACCCCACTGCACTTCACGCAGTTTCTACTTATTTTTTTTAAGCCCTATATCATCAGCTTGATGGCACCAAATTTTCTGGAACCCTACCTCCACCTCTGGGCTAGATAGAAACTGTGCCCTCTTTCCTTTCTTCAGCTCCTTTCTAATCTCAGCATGCATGAAGTTCATTCTTCAAGCTCTCAAGACAAAGGGCCAAGAAGCCACCATCTTGGGGTGGCCCTGGTGATTGCTGATTTGTCTAATTCTTTAGCTTCTGAAATGGGACTGCCTCTGTCACTCTCAAGTACTCTCTTTTCACTGTGCGGTCTTGTTCTTCCTAGAATCCAAGTTGACTCCATGTTTAGGACAATGACTTTTTCCTTTGTCTTTAGCCTTGGAGCTAGATTAGGCAGAGTGTCAAACAGAGTGAGCCAACATAAAGGAGAAAGATGCAAAATGAAGGCAGAGATGCCAGACTTTTAGGCTACCTTTGCATTGTGAGCCTAAGTGAGGCGTCATTGCTGTGTTAGCGAAAGCAACCTCTAAGCTCCTGTTCCAGGACTGATAAAGTTTAAGACCATAAAGACCTTGGGAGCTCAGCATCTTCCCTATGCCATGCTGTCTCCTCATTCTATCCAAATGTATCAGAATTAACCCTTTAAAAATAAGTCATTAATGTAGTCAGCAATTTTTTCCTGAGTTCTGTGAGCTGTTCCACTAAAAGATCAACCCCATGAAGGAGCCATGGGACCCTCTACTTGATTGTCCAGATGCACAGCAGGTAGCCTGAATTTATTTGGTATCTGAAGAGGCAGTGAGACAGGAGAGCAGGGCAGAGAGTAGAATCCATAAGGCCTTGAGCATATTAAAAAAGACGAAAACAAAAACAAAACTAAACAAAATGAAAAACCAAGCTGACAAAGACAAGGCTGATTAGATATTCTATATCTCAACCTGTGGGTCATGACCCCTTTACAGGTCAAATGCTCCTTTTGGCTTAGACCATTGGACAACACAGATATTTACATTACAATTCATAACCATAACAAATTTACAGTTATGAAGTGGCAACAAAAGTAATTTTAAGGTTGGGGGTTACCACAACATGGAGGAACTGTATTAGGAAGGTCACAGCATTAGGGAGGTTGATAGCTACTACTCTAGAGTATCTGGAGGTGGCAAAATGAAAGCACAAAACCTGGGCTGAGATGAAAATGCATGAGATGTATGCAGTATGATGCATGAACTTGCATGTAGAACTCCACACAACTGCACATGTGCAAAAAACCTGTGCTGTTTGTGTGCTGTCAGACATAGTATTTTGTGTGGGCTCCTGGGCTGCTGAGCCTTCTTTTTGATGTGTCTTGTTTCTTCCCTTGAAAGTTTACTCTCTTCTGTCTCTACTACAGCTGTATCTGCTCAGTTCCTCCCTCTAGGACACAAACCCTGGAACACTTCAAGAAGTGTCCTCCAAACTACACAATCAACTACTGTCAGGAATGGTCTCCTAGGCCTGAGTCCTTACCCTGTGGTGACTGATACTCGCTTTGACACAGTTTGCCCCATGGGTCAACTCAAGAAGGCCCACTACAGAACGTTTATGATGAACTTTCAAACTCATTCTCAAGGTGCAGATAAACCTGTTTGGAGGTTTTCCTAATAAAGCTAAGGGACTTGCTCCAGGCTAGGAACTTAGCAACCCACACCCACCCCCACGTATACGTGACTCTCACCTCCAGAACCTACAGAGTTCTTGGCCATTCTGGAAGGCTTCTTAGACTTTTTCCTATGAGGCTGATCAATAAGGCAGTTGGTGACGTACGTTTGGAGGGCTTCATAGTTTGACCTCTTAGTGTGTCACTCAGCCTGTGAGTTTCCCCACATGATTAGCATATTGTCTATTGAGGGAATGGAGTTTAAATCGGCAGCTGGTACACTTGGTGCTCAACAAAACCCCCCTTCTCTGCCAAGGTGTAATAGAGATGCTCCCTAGGTTGGCATTTATGTCTCGCTTCCTTTGCCCCATTACAAGGTCATTGCCTCCTCTGTAATACAAATCCTACCTAAATGGTTAACGGGTTGGCCTCTCTTTGCCCTTTGTATCTGACATGAATACAAATAGGCTCTTCTGAAAACTAACGCAAGACAATGACAAGAAGACCTTTTGATTTTACCAGCACTCCTGTTCAGAAGAGCGCTTTGAGTTGAAGGAGGCATGAACCTGAGGGGAGGAAAAGTTGGTTGTGAGACAAAAGGAAGAATTAAGTGGTTTTGACCTCAGGAAGAAAAATAGAAGAAAGGAAATAGAGAAGAAGTGGAAAGGGAGAGGGAGGCGCTAGGAAAGAAAAGGCAAGATGATGAAGCGTTGGTTCCTGGGTCTCTCTCTAGACACCTCCAGTTCTTTAACAATGTTACTAAATTAATCAGATGCTTGTGCACACATGGATTTTTAGTGGAAACTAATGAACGTGAACTTTATGCTGGATTGATATAGAATGTAGTAAGCTGATGGCAGTGTTGCTCAATGAGGAAGACATTAGTATGGAAACTGATGAAGAGTTAAATCCTAAAACCTCCTCCAAGTTCCGGAGGAGGTTCTAGATTCTCCTATAATAATATAATTAGATGTTGACTAAAGTTAACTAAATCACTAATTTTGTTTTTCTTATTCTTATTTTTATTTTGCTAATTTCTTGAGGGTGTCATGTGATTCCCGAGTTATGCCCTACCTCACAAGTTAAAGCAATAGTATCAAGTGGTAGATTAATTTCCTTTTTTTAAAAAAATCAATAACCAGCTCATAATGCCTTTGATAGAAACTCAATGGCTAACATAAGGTTTTACTTTATCAAGAATCAGAGCTATTTGTCAACAGCTGTCCAAGAAGGTAAGTGATTCAAAATCCAATTGTCAAAACATTCACTGGATGCTCACTGCATGCAAAACAGCGAGCCAGATGCTAGGACCCAAGTGCAATAGATGCAGTCTATCTCTAAGGGAGAAACGTCAACATACAACATGGCTGTAGGACCCAAGAAATCCTGAATGCATTGTAGAGCAAATGTGCAAATCTCATGTTATCTAGTCAGCAGGATGAAACTGTTAATAGGATTAGAGAAACTGCTTTATTCCAGAGACCCAAATAAGAAAACTGTTGAAGACTGAATCTGGAAGTAGACATGATCTTCAACCTGTAGTGTTATTAAGTTATTGGGTCATGGGGATGGTAACCTCATCAATAACTGAATGGGTGTTTAGGTGGGGCACTGCTTTGGGGAAGGAGGTCACTAGAAGCATGTCTTTGAAACACGCATCTTGTCCCTGGACCTTTCCTGTCTCTCAGGTTCTTAGCTTCCACAAGGCAAGCAGCTTTCCCTCTACCACATCCTTCTTCCACATTTAGTCCTTAGCACAAACCCAAATCAGTAGAGCCAACCAACAAACAGGCTGAAATCTCTGAAGTTATGAACCAAAATCATTCCTTAGATTGTTTTCCCAGGGATTTTTTCCCCATAACAACAGCAAAGACACTTATACAATGCGCTACCAAAGTAATGTCAATCAGGAATGAAGGGGAGGCTTCACCTCTTTGGTGGACAGTCTAAATGTCTTCTCCCTAGGATGAACTTCTTCTATAAGGAGGATGAAGAGTAAGAGCTCCTGAAGGGGTCACTAACTCTTTAGGCTGAGAGTGATACTTGGAAAGCCACTGCCAGAGGCTTTCTGTTATTCTCCAAAAGACTTTCAAGGGAAACTAAATTATGTTTCTTAGTCAAGAGCCTGACGTTCTTAGTGGCCTAGAAGGCATCCTGAGAATTGTATAAGAAAGGAGTAATTGGTGGTTTTCTCAAATCAAATCCACATCCCCCCCTACCCTGGCAAGAGTGAAGAATCAAGTACCCATTGGCACATGATGTGTACTTAATAACAAAAAAGAATTTATAAACACAGAAACAGAAATACGATCCAAAGCATCACTTGAAAATGCAAAGAGATGCCATTTACCATTTAGAGCCAAATTCTATTCATGGTCTCACTTTCAAAAGCAGCAGCTAGCATGCTTCTGAAACCATTTCCACAGGGAGAGGAGCCCAAAGATTCTGAAAACATATGGAAGGCAGCAGCCAAGACCAGAGGCAGCGATAAGTGAAGTGATTAACTGAGGAGTCGGGGGCTGGGCTTAGACACATCTCAGCTTCTCTCAGTTCCGTGATAACAGAACTTTTCGCCAAATGAAAGGTGATGGAGCAGACCGGCTGTCACTGATCTCAGGAAAAGCACAGAGACAAGCGATACAGACACGGCTTTCAGGTGAGGGTCCCGAGGGTATTGAGCTAGTGGAAGCAGCCCCCAAACCCTGTGGGAATCTCACTCATTTCTGTAAGGCTTGAACAAGAAAGACTCTGTGGGCTTGTGAACCTATGCAGACAGACATTTACCAGGGAAACAGGGAAATATAAGATTTGGGCGTGTGAAAACATGTTGAGAAATGGAAATATTGCTGTTGGTGGTGATGGCCCCGGAAATAAAAAGCAAAAGAAGAAGAACAAAAACTGCAACTATAATTCTTTTCCCATATGAGAAGGTTGAGCCTAAGACAGATAAATCGGCTTACTCAGAGTCCTGCACCTAATTAGCAACAAGCCTCTCTCTAAAGTTGCATGTAATAGCTCATCCCTGACACATTACATATTTTCTATTTGAATATGATTTCTATTAAGACAATACTTTGACTGTTTGTCTATTGCTTTTATACCCAGGATCTAGAACATATGCCTGGCATCAAAAGGATATTCCATCAAAGTGTTAAGTGACACAGTGATTTATTCCAGTATCCAATATGTAACACTGTCCTTTTCTTCACACATGGAAGACCTTGAGGCAAATACTTCCCATGCACTCACCATATGCCTAAACTGCACTAAGTTTATGAAGGGTTTCCCACATGCTTGGGACGGTGAGTACTCTGAGAAGCAAGATGCAAAATGGCAGCTGAAGTAGCTGTAACTTAAATTCATGTAACTGAAAATTTCAAGCATAATGCTTTCAGGAACGACTGGATCTAGGTCATGAAGAGAGTTGCTTGGATTCTAGGACTCCCACCACCTCTTGCTGCTCAGCTTTCCATGGGCTGGCTTTATTTTTGGAGCATTTGCACTTCCAGATTCTATCCTACTTAGAAGAAAATCCCTTCAGCCTGTCAGTCCAAAGAAAGCCCAAGATTGTATCCTTATTAGTCTAACCTGGATCATTTACCCATGCATACATTAATTTTTCTGATTAATAAACTATAATAATCTTCTTATCCAGGTTTGGGTAAGATATTGAACTATGGACTGAGGGACGTCATCATCTCTATTCAAACTACATGAATTGGATCAAGGGTAAGTTTTCAGAAGAGAAATACGGTGCTCCATGCAAAAGAGGAGATGAGGTGAAGGGCAAAAATACCTGTTCCTCTCCTGTGTAGAAAGACTGGAGGTTGAAGCAATAAGAAATCCCAAAAGCATAGGGAGGTACTATTTTGATAAGGAAAAAACATGCGCTAATTTATAAATAATAAAAAAATTAAGTCTGGCTGAGCTAGGCTTGTTTGCAGCATGAACATATCGCTTACAGCCACACAACTGCTGTAAGACCCTGGGCTGTGTACACAGATACACAGGAACTACCTGTGATTTGAGATTGACAGGGCTGTGTTAGGTCCTTCATAGCTGTGACAGAGTACTGGAATCAAGCACTTGAAGGGAGGAAGGACTTGTTTGATATCACAGCTTCGGGGAATTCAGACCATGGGTAGCTGGATCCATTTCCTTGGGCCTGGGATGAGGTAAAAGCATGGCTGGCCAGAGTATGTGCCAGAGGCCATCTACTTCATGGTGTCCAGGAAGCAGAGAACAGGTCGGGGAGAGGAGCAAGATACATTTCAGATCAGGGTCCTCCAGCAAGACCCCTCCTCCAACCCGTACTATTTTCCAATAATGGCATTAGATTGTAAACCTAACACGTAGTGAAACCATTGATCAGGTCAGAGCCCTCCAGATGCAACACTTTCTAAATCCATCAGCTGGGAACTACGTCCCCAGGAAAGATCATTTCATATTCAGACCCTAATAGGATCAGGCAGTGGCTGTTGTCCAAGACACCCCCTAATCAATCAGTGTACTATTGCCACACAGATTCAGGCTTGCTTTCATATGTTCACAGCAGTGTTCACACAGACTGTGATTGTTATTGCACGTTGCATTAGAAAAAAAAAGAGAGAAGGAAAGGCACAGGATAGGGTTATAAACATTGTCTCGTGGTGTAGTGAAGTTCAAGCATGAGCAGCCTTTGGTGTGGCAAAAACTACATACTCTGCTCTTCAATTTCTTTTTCCACATGAGAAAGCTGGCTCTTAGGAAGATAGAGTGCTCAGAATCCCACACCTGGTTAGCAGCAAGCCTCTCTCTACAGCTGTGCATAGCACCTCGTGGAAGTAAAGGAAGACATTAAAGAACACGTACCAGACTCTCAGGAAATACATTTTTTTCAAGCTCTTGTCATCTGTCTGCCTGGCGTACATATGTCTTTCAGCTCTCTCTTCCATGTAAAATGAGAGAGGCTCCTCTCTGAGCATAACGCCCTACATGCTGTACCTGTTCTTAAGCAATAACGATGCACAGTATTTGCTACATTTCAAAGTACCCGTACTATCGCATTTTCCACTTTCTTCTGCTTTCCTTCAATATTTTTAAAGTTATTTAGCACAAACACAAGTGGGATGGGCAGGGAGCAGGATCAAAATACAGTATGCGCATGTGTGAAAAGATCAAGAGATAAGTGAAAATCATTAAAGCCCTCAAATGTTATTAAGTTCTTCTGTTTGTTGCAAAACCATATGTCTAAGACCTGCATACTTTTGCTTAAATGCAAAATACCGTGCAAGTACAGAGAGTTGATAAAGACATGATTGCCCAATCTGAAATCTTGACACAGATTTAAAAAACAATCTTAATTTTTTGTTGTATGTGTATGTGTGTTTTACTGGCATGTATGTCCATGTACCATATGTATGCACCACCTCTGAAGGCCAGAAGAGGTCAATGCATTCCTGAAACTGGATTTACTGACAGCTGTGAACCACCATGTGGTTGCTGGGAATTGAACCCAGGTACTCTTGAAGAACAGCCAGTGTTCTTAACCACTGAGCCATCTCTTCAACATGGTGGTCCTTAAATTTAAAGACAAAGATTAAAGACTTGGAAGTAACAACTTTCCTCCCTGGGGGATATCGTTTCATATTATGCTTGTGAGCTGCCTGCAATTACCAGAGGGCCCAGAGACTGAGAAGGAGCCCAGGGATGGGGAGTGGAGGACAGAGCAAACAAGGGGATTTGTGCTTAGTCTCCCAGAGTTTGAGCCCTTCTATCTTGCTGTTGTAGATGAAGCCACGTGTGAAGGCTGTGGTCATAGGAGGGGCACAGGGTTACAGGGTTAGCCTGAAGAAGTAATGCGCAACCCAGCTAGGTATTCAAACAACTTGTCGGGAGGAGGGAAGGGCTCCTACTTTACCTCTTCTTCAATATTTTCATTTCCTTGTTACTTAATCCCTGTTCCCTTTCATTCTGTTTAACCTTTCTTTTAGAGAACTATTGTGACTCTCTCTCACACACACTCTCTCCCTCTGTCTGTCTGTGTGTGTGTGTGCATACACATGGGCACCTGTCTACACATGTGTACACGTGAAGTGTGTGCATGCTTGTCGAGGCCAGAGGGTAACCTTGGGTATTCGTTCTCCAGGCATTCCCACAGTCTCCTCTTGGGCCCCAGCCTTGCTGATTAGATTACTCTGGCAGCCTACTAAACCCCAACAATATGTCTGTCTCCACCTCCCCAGCACTTGGTTTACAAGTGCGTGTCACCATGTGGATACAACCCACGTCCTCATGCCAAGCACTTTAGTGATTGGGCTGTCTCCTTACACTGGAGAATGAGTTTTGCCCAGTAAGAATCTTTGTCATCAATGGTACAGTTCTTACTAAGAACTTAGTATGAAACTCATACCCTACCCTCCTCTCTAGCGCAAAAGTTCTGGAGAAACCTGCTAATGAGAAGCTAAGCTGCAAAGTGGTCCAGTATTGTGCCGGCATTGCATAACAGCATCAAGAAGTTTACCAACACGGTGAATGTTGCATTTTTACAAGACAGACAGATTGTGCCAAGTTCGCACAGAGCATCTTGCTGGATCTCATCTATGGGCCCCAACTCTTATTTTACCAGTAATAAAGACACACACCACAAAGGGGACAGTCTGTCTGTGAGCATCTTGACCAAGATAACACATCTTAGAGTTGAGCATTTCCACATAGTCTGTATATTTTCACAGGGCAGCTTAAGGTTGTGGGAAGGGCCCAGTAGCAAGCATCAAGATCTTAACTCCACCCCTTAACATAAGAAAATGTTGGTAGTCACTATTTGTAATCCCAGCATTGGAGACAGGACTCTGTGGTTCCTGGGCTGGCAGGCCTAGCCTAGATGCATGGTATTTGAGGGTGTTCTCCATTCTCCACACACAAGCACACACACATATACCTAACAAATGCATGTATACACACATGCTTAAAATCAACAAAACATAATAAAGTCACATGTACAGAAACTGTGGAAGATGAACTGGAGTCTGAGTCAGATAGTACAGAGCAGACATTAAAGTGACTCTTATGTGACACATTTTCATTCTTTATATTTCTCAATGGACTGGGGAAGAAACCAAAAGGAGACACACTAACAATAAAGTATTTTACATAGACAAATAAAAATCTATTCGTTCTATTTAAACTATTCCTCATCATCAGGATGTATTGTGACTTAAAATGCTTTGTAGAATAAGGGCATGCAATTATATGGAATTAGTAACTATGACATGGCTAATCTATTTATTTCATTCATGAGACATGGTCTCCCTGTATATCTCAGGCTGCCTTTGAACTTACAATTGCCCTGCATCAGCCTCCAAAATTTTAGTAATATAGTCATCTACCACTGTTATTATATAGCCATCATTATTTAGTCACATTCCAGTGCCCAATAAATCACTAAGGCCACTTTCCTTTGTCTCTACAATGGTTCCAATTTTTTACCTCCTGTCTTTCCCTCTTGCAATAGGCCTTCTCCATGTCAACATTCTCTGTCAGTGATTGTCTGCTGAAGTCCATCTTGTCCAAAGCTAATGCATCATTGAGACAGCAACAAGATGGCTCTTCCAACCCTATGACTCCCCATCTATGTCCCTCAAAGGATCCACATTCACTTATGGCTAGAGTTCTTCTCCCTTCCAGAAACTACAAAGCCTACGTTTTTTGTGTGCCTCCTTCCTGGTTGTGTCTTTCAGTAAACACATTGTTGGGTCCACCCTGTTAGCCTTTAGCTCCAGCCTGCAGACAATTATTCTGGACCAACTGGAAGAGTGGTCTCCAAGACTCAGCTGACACGGAGGGGGCAAGGAATTAAGATTGGGAAAGAAGTTAGGTTCTTAAAGATACATCTTAAAACTCTCAAATACTAGTGATTTTCCAAGCAAAATTCAAACTGCTTGTTTGAATTTAAAACTCAAACAAGTTTTAAATTTACCTATTTAAAACTGAACCTTAGGCACCCTTCCTGAAGACTTTTGAGCTACACAGAATCACTTTTAGTTGACCCAAAGTTAAATCCAGTGGTTGGTGTAAGAGGGTAGAGTACAGTTTTCATGCCTAAGACATATCTGAACCTGGGAAGTTTTCACACCCACCTTATTAAAGACTCAACAGGTCAAAGAGCAGCCTGTTCTTTGTTCTCTCCTGGTGTGTCAAGCTAAACTCTCCAAGGCATAGATTTCTGATTGTGCTTTATTAAAAGCTCTCTTACCCCTCCCTTTTGGTCTCTGCTGCACTCTTTGGGAAGGTATTCTAGAGGAGGAATCCTTAACTTTATGTCACCTTACACAAGGACTAAAGTACTTCTCTAGTTCTTAGAACAAAGGACTCCCCAAGGGTCACTCCTGATTTCCTCACTATAGGATTTTGGCCAAATTTTGGAATTCCCTCCTTGCCTCAGCAGCAGCCCAGAGGTAATAGTGGTAGACATAGTTAGGATTTCTATTGCTGTGATAAAGCAACTCTGGGAAAAATAATTTATTATACCTTACAACTCCTAGGTCACTGAGGGAAGTCATGGCAGGAACTCAGCTAGGAACATGGAGGCAAGAACAGAAGCAGAATCCATGGAGGAATCATGCTTACTAGCTTGCTCCCCATGGTCTCCTTGGACTGCTTGCTTATGGAACTCAAGACCAGTTGACTAGGGTGGTACTGCCCATATTAGACTGGGCCCTCCCATACAACCATCCATCAAAAACTTCCTCCACATGCCAATCTTAATGGAGGTATTCCTTCAGTTAAGATGACCTCTTTTGTGCAGGGAATCTTATGAAAGAAGTGGGGGTGGGGGAGGGAGGAGGTAGAAAAACCTGGAGGTTTCAGGGGCTCCACAAGGAGAGCAACAGAACCAAAATATCTGGGCACAGGGGTCTTTTCTGAGCCTGATACTCCAACCAAGGACCATGCATGGAGATAACCTAGAAACCCTGCACAGAGGTAGTCCATGGCAGCTCAGTGTCCAAGTGGGTTCTCCAGTAATGGGAACAGGGACTGTCTCTGACATAAACTCAGTGGCTGGCTCTTTGATCACTTCCCTCTGAGGGGAGTGCAGCATTACCAGGCCACAGAGGAAGACAATGCAGCCAGTCCTGATGAGACCTGATAGGTTAGGGTCAGAGGGAAGGGGAAGAGTATTTCTCCTATCAGTGGACTTGGGGAGGGGCATGGGAGAAGAAGGAAGGAAGGAAGGAGGGTGGAGTTGGGAGGGGATGAGGCAGGAGGCTACAGTTGGGATACAAAGTGAATAAACTGTAATTAATAAAAAATTAAATTTTAAAAAATAAAATAAAAAGATGACCTCTTTCCAGATATCTCTTAGTTTATGACAAATTGACAAAACTAAATAACTAAACAAAACAACAATAATAACTACAAAAAAGCAAACAAAACAACAAGAACAACAAAACTAGCACTGTGTTTCTACTCCCCAAAGACTGAACTGTCAGGATTATGTTAGTATTTCAATTTTGTTTCTGTTGGCATGGTGAAATACTCTGACAAAAACAATTCAGGGGAGAAAGAGTTTATTTTTGCTCACTATTCCGAGTTGTGGTCCATCATTCCAGTAAAGTCAAGGCAGTAGGAACTTGTAGCTGTTCATTACATCACATCCATGACCAAGAGCAGACAAAGAAGAATGCATGCATGCTATGTTCACCTTGCCATTCTAATAAAGCTCAGAATCCCCTGCCTAAAGAATGGCAGAATCTCCATCGGGAACAGTCCTTCCATCCCAATTAACATAACCCACAAAATCCCCCCACAGACATGGCCACAGACAGACCTGACAGAAACAGTTTCTTACTGAGACTCTTTTCAAGTTAATTTAGATATGTCAAGCTGACAATTAATACTAACCATCATAGTGAGTTAAGGTAGCTTGAGGCAAGGGTGAGCTAGTCCTGGCGTTTTATTCTCTCTGGAAAGGAGGTGGGCTGATTTCTATCTCTGTACCAAATTGTGTACCCCTAAAATTCATACATTGAAGTTGTAACCTCTAGTTCATCTTAGTGTTACCATCTTAGTGTTTCATGAGATGATTAAGTTAAAAATGAAGTCATTAAAGCGGCTTTACTCCCATATGGTTGGTGTTCTTATGACAAGAAGAGATTCGAACACACAGAGAAATATCAGAAATAGGCGCACAGAGAAGACCATATAGAGATCTGACAACAGAGTGGTCAACTACAAGCCAATAAGAGGCTTCAACAGAAATCAAATTTCTTGACACTTTAATCTTGGACTTGTAACCTCCCCAAAATGTGAAGAAATAAAAACCAATTGTTTAAAGCACCCAGTATATCCAGTCTCTCTTTAAACAAAGCAAAATGGATGTGCAGAAAACTAAAAGTAGATTTACTAATTTGGACCTTGATAAGACCCCACAATTTTGTTAACTATTGTTTTAAAATGTCTTGTCTGTCTATTTGTTTACATATCTGTCTGCCTGAGTCCCATCGGTTCTGTTTCTCTGGAGACCTCTGTCTATCACACTTGCCCTAAAAACAATTTCCTTAGCAGATTGTCCTTACCTGGCTGCTTCAGTTACTCTTCTTTCAGTGTGAGCGCTCATGTTTTCTGAGCACGACTGAGTGATTGCCTCTGTGTTGTGTGTGTTCATCAGCCATCTATGTATCAGACAGGGATGTCTGAAGTGAAGGGCCACTCTGTTCAAGGTTGTTGTGGTAAATTACCATTGGATGAATAAACACAGAAAACCCATTGAAATCATGAGCTCATAGTATCCTAGTGCTCTTGTATCTCACTAGAAAATTAAAAGAACATATCATCTTGTTTATTTGCCAATGTGATTAATGTGCCCATCATCCTTCATTCGGTTATTTTAAAGCAATATTTCACTGGGCTTCTAAATTCAGTGGGAGAAAAAAAATTACTTCAAATCTCCTATTATTATGGTTCCTTGTACCTTAAAGTCACACAAGTGCATTCAATATAAATGTGAGTGGGCGAGAGATGGGAACAGCCATGATTGACAACACTGACAATAGACTTTAGAGCAAGGAGTGAGGGAGATGTGCTGACGGATTCTATATTTAATATTTCCAAGGAAATAAATGCAGCTACTTCTGTGAGACTTAGCTATGCTTCGGGGTGTGACACTTGAGCCATTCTCCTACCCCAGTATTTTTGTGTCTTAGATTGCAAACATCTGGTCCTGAGATAAAAACAATAATACCATATATTTTGTTTGTAAGGTAACCAACCACACTACGTGGGAGAAATGCATGAATGTGGCCATCAACAGATTTCAGGCGCCATGACTTCCACTCACTGCTCGGGTATACACCTCCTCCTTGTCTCTTTCCTCCAAAACAACAGTGAAAATGAGGGCGGACTTCCTCCAGCTCTCGATGCTCATGGCAGAATAATTGCTTCATCTGGTCGTTCTTTCTCTCCGTCCTCTCTCTCATTCTCCCCCTCTGCCTTTCTGAGACAATTGTTTTCGATGCAGTGTACTTCCAGCTGTTTGATAGATGGGAAGTGAAGATAAATCTGGAGCAAGACAGCATCCCTCTCCTGCAGACTGGAGGTTCAGAGGATATGGGTGCCCTGGGTTCCTTAAACTCTCACTGTGCAGTGTGGAGAGAAATCAAGAAAAACTTTCTGGAGAGAGTGACGACCTCACTGAGACCTCCTAGCACTGAGGAGGTCTAGGCAAGACAATCAGCAGTTCCAAAGTTTAAGTCACTCTGGACTGCACAGCATGCTGAGGCTGCACAGGATGTATGAAGCGCCATCTCAAAACACATGCACAGTAATAAGAGTAAAATAATTAGTTGATTTAAAATAACTTTAATAGAGAAAAGTCTGAAAATAGTTTATATATTTACAGTCTTCAGACATTTACAGTCTTCAGACAATACTGAGCAAGGAAACCACACACGCAACATAGCCGTTCTTAATAAATTTTGTTGTTACTGTTGTTGCTGCTGCTGCTGTTGTTATACTTGACATGTCCCTCCCACAGCAACGACTTCCTGCTCAAAACACATCCAACCTGGCTCTGATCTTCTCTGGCCATGTTTCTCTGTTTCAGCAAGTGTCTCTCTCTCTCTCTCTCTCCTGCATAATAATCAGAGGGAGGGGCTGCAAATGCTCATAAATTTCTCCTTCACAGGAAAGTTGAGAATTTGTTATTAATATCTTATCTCCCTCAGCAGGCCAGTGATTAATGTTTAAGGCCAAGAATTCTCCAGCCTGAATTTTAAAAATTTCTACCATAGCCTAAGAATTTTCTCCCCTAGTGAAAACACAGAATGTTCCCCCCATCACCACCACCACCCCATGACTCAGCATTGTTCTGTGCACTTCCGTTCTGTATACTTCCTGGATACAGATGACTATACAGTACAGGGAAGCTTAAAGGGTTCAGGAACCCTACATTTTCCTCAAATATAAAATTAAATTTTCTGGGAAAGTTACCTTAGGGAAGGCCTTGATCCATGCTTCTTAACTCTGGGATCATGTTACTGAATTGCTCAGAATAAAAAGTTAAGGAGACCAAAGTCTACACAGAACATAGTTAGGCTTGCACTAGGGGTGGGACTCTTTTCAACACCGGTCTGAGCCTTTGGATACTGCTGGACATCATACAAATTCATGCCACTAATCAGAGAAAATATCAGAAAAGAATTATTAATTCCTTAGGGAAAAATTATTAAAGAAGGAGGAGGAGAAGGAGAGGAAGAGAAAGAAAAAGAAGAAGAAGGGGAAGAGGAAGAGGAGGAAGAAGAAGAAGCAGCAGCAGAAGGAGAGGAAGAAAATCTGCCTTCTGTTGAAAGGCTCAGCAGGTGTGCAGGTCAGCAGACCAGGTCTATATAAAGTAGAGTATTTTTCTGATCCATCCTCTAGGAGCTCCCCAGAAGGAGCCAAATATCAGGCATGTGAATAAAGTTTATGTAAACAGGGGCAAGTCTACTAGCCATCATCTAAGGAAGACATATATCCTTTTGCATTAAGCATGCCCTAAATCTCCTCATTCACATGACTAACCTTTGTTCCCTCACCCTTGGTATCTACCCACTTTCACTTAACCAATTTAAAAAAGAATTATCAAAACTTACACTTGGAAATATTACAAAGAGCTGGTATGTGTTTGAAAATTGCTCTCAAGAGGAATCTAGAGCACTTCAGATGAGGCTGCAAATATGACTGGATTAATTAGAACCCATCAGGAAAAAAAAGTGGGGGAAACGTGGAAATTCTAACAGGAATTATTCCCAAACATACTCCTAATAGGTGAGGGTTATCCTCTGCCTGTTAAAGTGGTGTGATAATTTACTAATGGTCAATCCATAGACAGGAACACATAACCTATTCATTATTTCATTTTCCAATGCCTACTGAGAGGCTAATGTTAATTGGAAGAATATCAGTACATGTAAGGAACATGGAGTGAACAAACAGCCAAAATCTTATGTTTGTCAGCATGTACTTTAGGGAGAGATGTGAAATGCTTTCCTCTGCAATGCATCATCAAAGTGGCACCCAGAGGTACAAACACAAGCAGAGCAGGGTAGAAAGAAAGGAAGGAGCAGGCCTTTCCTGATGAATGCAGAACGGGGATAATTTTAGATGTTTAGGGTAACAGCATAGAAATGGATAGCTCAAGTGAGCATTTTGTAGGGAAAGACCTTCGGAAGAAAGGGAAAGAAATGAGACCATGAGATGCTAACAGGTTGAATGGATCATTCTTATCAGTTTCAGGGGGTCAAAAAACAATGACAGAGGCATGAATGTGGGGACAGCAGTTGAACTGCTTAAGCTGCCATGATGCCATGAACATATCAGAGCTTCTGGCAAGCAGTCTGACTTTTAGTAGGAACAGAGAAGAGCGGGAGTGGCCTAGAAGAGGCAATGGAAAGGAAAATAGAGATGTTCTATATCTAAGCTCCAAACTCAGTTTAAAACAAAACTTCCAAACTTATCACTGGGCACACCATGACCTCAAAGGGTATCAAAGACCTCAGTGCACAAGCTGGTGAGAATGTCAGAGAATAGGAGATAGGAACTTTGGGTGATGGTCATGAGTTTCACACTATTGCAGCAACTTGATGGTGGGAGCGGGCGTGAAAGAGCACTGGGGCATTTGAACGTATTTGAGGCTTTGCTTGCATGGACCATGTGAGGAAACAAAGAGTACTACACCCTCCCTGAGCTGCCAAAATACTGGGGCAGATAGTGGATACGGTTAAGGCCTTGAGGGTGGTGATAATTCCATGGCTATGTACTTATCTCCACACTCAGGAATTTGAATACATTAACTGTGCATCTTAAGCTGGGGAGATGTCTCAGCAGGCAAAAGCATTATCCTTGTAAGCCTGAAAACAATAGTTCAATCCCCAGAATCCACTTTAAAACAAAACAAAACAAAACAAAAACTAGATATGATGGTCTGAATCCCAGAGATGGGAGGTGGAGACAGGAAGCCACATAAGCATGACAGCAGAATGCTGATCCCAGGATCCACACAGAACACTTGATGCTGTAGTGAGCATCTGTAATCCCAGCAGTCCTACAGAGAGATGGGAGGTGAAGGCAAGGAAATTGCCACAAAGCCTGGGAGCCAGCTAGCCTTGAAAATGTGGCACGGTAGCTAAAACAAGAAAAACAACTCTCTCAAAGATGTGGAAGCTGAGAGCTGAGTCCCACATGACCTCTGCAGACATGCATCATCACCAGGCATATCTGCATGGGAACACCTTAGATAGCCCAATCAAATGGAGTATCAGAGACTACACATGTCACAATTCCATAGCCTCATTGTCAGTAATAACAGGAAACAAGAAGTCACCAAGGTTCTAAATGCTAAAACGACAAAGTATTTCACTTTCTTCCCCTTTCTTCTTAGCAGGGAATTTAATTGATACCCAGCTTTGCTAAGGACTTCAGTATAAATTTTGGAGGCTTATGTGTTATCTATAAAGATACTGAGATTTCAGGTAGCAGCTAGTCTTGCCATGAATAGAAATGTCGAGAGTGGAGAGATAAAATTGACTTCTTACATCAACAGCCCTTGTCACTTTGGCCAAGACGTCTTCTACTGCAGCAGCAAGGGCACATCACCCAAGTGCACTGACTTTTCTATTTTGGTGAACAGAAGGGGAAATGGCAATCAGATAAGATAACATGATGGATGTTCCCAGGCTGCACACCTTACTTTGTAAATCCCAGATCTCCAAAAGCTCCCTGACTTAGCTGAAGACTCAGAAAAATGGTTGGAACTCAAGTTGGGGATGTGATGTGAAGTGAGTTCAGATTTCCCCTTCTTCACTGCCTCGAACACATGGTTCAAACTGAGCTGCACAAGTTGCAAAGCCGTTCAGCTCAACCACCCTGACAAGGTTCACCTCAACTGCGCTCACAGGTTTCGGCTGCTGCTTTAAAAATCAAAGATGATCAGCGGCAGTGTTGAAGTCCATGCTGTGTGCTGTTTCAGCAAGGACTTTTGGCCCTCCTGCTAACAAGATCTGAGCTTCTGATGTAGCTAGAAAGAGAAAGACAAAAAGAAGAAAAAATAGGAAGGCAGAATCAGAGAGAGAGAGAGAGAGAGAGAGATCATGTGATGGGAAAGTCAGAGACCCAGTGAGCAAACAGAAGAGATCACTTTCCGAGGCTGCTGGAACCCTTCTCAAGCTCCAAGGAATGTGCTACCCATGTTGGATAGTGTTGTATTTATGCTGAAGGATCAACTACAGTTCTGAGCATACCAGAAAAGATTTGTTAACTAAGAATTTCATGCAAATCAGCTAAAACCAGAGATAGGTTCAGACTTCTCTTTGCGCTTCTCTTTTGAAAGGTGTTAATTCACTGCCAGGAAGAGCAGAAAGGCCACGGTGGCTGCACAGCAAACATGTGATAGTTTTGTAGGAAAGCTAAAATTAATTTTGACACAGCTATGCGCTATGCTAGTCTGTTACTGCTTCTTGTGAAACAATATAGAAGTGTGGATTTAATGCCTTTTAGGTCATCAACAACATTTTCTTTCTGTATTTCCAACAATTCCTTTCCCCTGGCCCTACACTTTTGTTAGAGTTTTCCAAGGCTTCTTGGAAGGGACAGCATCAGTAAACACAATGGACATCTCAGCAGTGATCACCATAGGGAGAAAGTCTGACGGGCCTTCATGAGGACTTCATACCTTAAACTCTCCAGGACATTTCAGAGTCTCGTATTCATTTAAAACCCAGCTGATATTCTTGGCAGTTGCTAGGACAAGTTATTGGGACACATAAGCAAATAAATGCAGTCCATAGTACAGCCAACCAGGCAGAAAGCGGGAAAGCATTTTCAACTCTACTAGTAAGAAAAGAAAATGGTGTCTCTGTCTTCATTCCTTCTTCCACTGCCTCCTCCTTTCCCTGTGGCTCCCTTACTCTCACTGCCTTTCTGTAAAATAATTTGGTAGAACTGTAGCCACTGCACCGGTAGTTGAGCCAAAATGTGTCTAGCAAAAAACTGAAGTTAAAATGCAAACCACCTCAGAGGAAACAACATATTCTCCGTGATTAATGTCAAATGAGGACCTCTGAGCAACATGAAGACATTGAAGAAGCAGAGGTTCTGAGCCTGGCTCAGACACATAGTCCTTGCTCTGATGGAGACCACTCTGGGCTGTAAATTCCGAGTTTGTTTAAAGAGACTTCTAGAACAAAGAGATGTGTTTTTGATGATTTGCTAAATTTGGCTTCCGAGGATGAGAAAAGTAGGAGGCACAAAGCATCTACATTGGATTTGCCAATTTATTTCCTCTCCTATATATGTATATATCAGCCATTTATAATCTGGGCAGTACAAGCATGGCCTCTGTTCATCCCTTAGCAATGAAGGCAGCCCTGTTCGTTTTCCAGGGAGATGGGGCTAGCTGGTGGAGTAAGAAGCAGCCTGAAAGTAAGAGAATGGGCTTGATCTACAGATTCTCTTCATTCGATCCTGGATTCACAGAGACTACCAGATGGTGGAGGACAGAGCAAAGCAGCCCCTGCCACAAGTCTGAGAAACACAGTGGAGTACTGGAGAAAAGAGCTTTAATCCTGCAGCTCACAGCTCTTGTTTTGTTGCCAGAAAAGATTTTTTTAAGGCAATTTCCATTTCTTTAGGCCAGAAAGCCTAGGAAGTTCCAGCAGTCTTGATGTAGCATGGAGCACAAACTTAACAATCAAAAAGAAAGTTGAATGTGTGTTGTGTGTATTGCATTCACACAGAGTAAGCTATACAAAAAAAGAAAATCCCATCACCATCTCCACAATGAGAATTTAGGAAAATGTGTCTATTTTGGAAAGGACATGCATAGAAAGACACAGCCTGGGTCACCATGCTTGTTCATCATTCTTTTCTTGGAATGAAGAAATGGACATACAACACATGTTTATATGAGGAACTTGAGTTCATAGAGCACTGCTTACTCCTGTTTTTCTCAAAAAAAATATAGTTTGATTCTTGCAGGTTTTGCCTACAAACACCAAAGAAATCAACAAAACTTTCACATATTAAGGACATTGCACTCAACCTGATACTACTGGGAAGCTATGGAACTTTTAATAGCTAAAACCTACTAGGGGGTTTTATGTTATTGGGGAACATGTCCTCAAGGGAACTGTGGGAGCTTGGCCTCTTCCTTTTTCTCTTTTCCACCTGGTTCTGAGGTGAACAGGCCTCTCCTGCGTCATCCATTCTCACCATGCTGTATTGTCCCACCCTGGGCCAAAACAGCAGGGCCAGTATACCATGGACTGAAACCTTCAAATCTGTCGGCCAAAGTAAATGTTCTTCTTTATGAATTGATTAACTCAGATGTGTTATCCCAGAAACAAAAAAGTAAACACATACCTACCAGGTGCAAGGCATTTATCATGCATTGGGTTTTAATATCTACTCCTATTTATTCTTAAAGCTATGTCATTCAGTAAACATAGCTATCTTTTCCATATTATTTATATATAAAAAAACAGAAAGGGTACAGAATTAACACAAGATCACATAGCTAGTCGATACCAAATTGGAATTCAAATCTGAATCTGACCCATATATCAAACCTCTACAGGACACAGCCCTTTGGTATATGAAAGGTAGTACCCTATGTACCCACATCTTCAAGGACAGATAAAAATATATCAACATAGCAAGTAAGTTACCCTAAGTAAGTGATCTTCCAGATAATTGCTGCATTACTGCTTGACCAAGATGTTAGCTACCCCTCTAGCAGTAGTCAAAGTGATACCCACAATCCACCTCTCCTCCTACGGTCTGATTTTCTATTCATGTTCCAAAGCCAGCATTAGCAGACCTGGGAAGGGGTTCGTTGTTAAGTTTTTTAAAAGATTTCAAAGCTCTACTTAAATCTTTCAGCTTTAAATCATTTTTCTTTTATTCGTTCTTTGGAGATTTCTGGGGGATTGCCAATACTTGACCCTGCTTTGACAAAGCTATCCTTGGATATCAGATTAGATAAGATGATGAATTGTATTTAAGACTCCATATAAGTTAAAAAACCCTGGAGTTTTAGTGGAAAACTTTTCTCAAACACAGTTAAATCTCATTGCTTGCAAAGAATGCTGAGGGTTAGGTATACCCATCAAATAATCCAATTCATTAATGCCTTTGCTGGGATTACCAAAACCTAGCAACCAGAACATTCTCTTCATCCCCCACCCAGACCCGTGCCTCTCCAGACAAGCCTGTAGAGAGCATCAGAATCCCCCAGGTCATGAAAGGAAAAACATTGTGTACTAAATGGAAGATACTATTCATTACAGGCAAGAAAAAAAGTTCTCATACTTTATAGATTATAAAAATGCATCCCATCATCTTTTTACAAGCCTAAGTTTGGGATACACACCACAATCACTATGGACCACAGGGGATTATGGTAATCGTCCAAGCCTTTAATAGTAGAGAGAGTACAGGCATGGACAACCCAGACAGAAAATTGATCAAAAGTGGAGACGTTTTAGGAATATCCTAACAGTTACATTGTTTATATTTTTTCTGTGTACAAAGCAAAAGTGTGTCTAAATAACCGAGAGAAAACTTTCAAGAGCTACTGAGATGACTTGTAAGTAAGGGCAAGCCTGACAGTTGAGTTTCATCCCAAGGACACCAATGATAGAACGAGAAGAGTGGGCCCACAAGGTGTCCGACACAGGCCCCTGAGCAGCACACTGGACCTGCTCTGCTCACAGGTACACATACACTCATCACACACATGCACGCACAAAATAAATAAATATGTGACATTTAAATTTACATTGTAAAAGTACTTTAATCACCTATAAAACAACAGTTTAACTTCCTTCAGGGGTGCCTTAGATATGACTTAGTATGCTAATTATCATGGCTATAACATCGTTTCTAACTGTTTTGCTGTCATTAGAGTTTGTATGCCTGTTCTATTTTGTGCTGCGGGGCTTCACATGAAGCCTTGCACATCTTGGACCATTATTTAGTTCCAGAGAGAGTCTCAGCCCTGAACTCTGGTTTGTCCCAAGACCAGAATTTGTACCTGTATTCTTTTCAGGGACTGGCTGACAGGGCTCACTTCTCCGGGCCTGTTGCTAGGATCGCGGGGGCCTTCAACACGACAGTGGTGGCAGGAGCAGAGGGCGCCACGCTCTCAATCCCTGTGCAGCTCCTGTTGCGCATGCGCTTCAGTGGGGTTCCATAGCATCCTTTTTTCCCCATTCTGTTTGGGGAAAGTGTCGAAAAACTGTTTCTCTGAAAATCTTCTAGTGGTTAAAAGAGGAGACATTCCTCTTAAACCCCTACCCCATGGTGAACAAAGATGAGAAGCATGGTCTTCTGTCTTCACCCAGGCATATTATCTTTACAGACCCTGAGGACAAATGAGGTCCCCCGGAAGTGGGTAAAACATACCTTCTCATGGTGTGAATATTAGCCAATGGAAAAACAAGACAGAGAAAGACATCTGATCATTCCCCCTCCTCTCTCTTGCAATGAGATCTCTTTCTGGTTCTTCTGGAAAATTCCAGTGTCCAAGCACTGTATGGACTGTCGTGCGCACTCTGTCTCAGTGTGAAGGGCTCAACTCAAGAACCCATATTCCTGAATTCTCTGCAACTTTTCCTTTCCGTTCTCCTTCACATGGAACCCTCCAGAAAAACACAAAAGGAAGTACATCTTCAACTTACCTCTGGCTCTCTAGAGGACTCAGGCCATCCTCATGGCCCCACATAGCTGATGGCATAAGGTATGTGGAGCACTGGACACTTTGTTCTAAAGTGTTTCTAGAACCCAGGTCTGCAGATGAAACTGTGGAGCCAGGTGACCCAGATTCAAGCTTTGGCTCTTGACTTTATTAACTGTAAGACCTTTAATCTCTCTTATCAGCCTAATGGAAATAATGCTACCAGCTTCCCTTATCTGGAAATGTCATCACCAGGATCAAAAAGCATAAAGAGGAGAAGGCAATACATAAGCCATAAAGTAGTATGCAAATGAGAACTATTGCGGCCACACAAGAATTTGGTCTAATGAGCTTAGTTACCTCTTTATGTCAAAACGATATCTATGTTAAAAATTTACAGTGTGTGAAAACCTTTCACAAGTTATATTTAATGTAAATCTCAACCTAGGAGAACAAAGATAAACCATAGCTGGCAAATTCTTGAGATAGTTTTTGTTGGTTGCTTTGTTTGTTTGTGTGTGTGTATGTCTGTGTGTGTGTCTGTCTGTATGTATGTATGTATGAGAATGTGTCTGTGTGCTATAGTGTGTGTGTGCGTGCCACTGAGGTTTGAGTCCATGCTTGGCAGGTACTCTAACAGTAAGCTACACCTTCTAGCCCTCAGGGCAGTCCATTTTGTAAATAAACTTTTATCAGAACTACACACCCATTCTTTTATATGTACTCACTACTGCTTACACCATTGAACATTTTTTCTATTATTTGATTTTATGTGTATAGGCATTTTCTCTGCATGTATATATCTGTACTCCATGTTTGTACCTCGTGACTATGGTAGCCATGGAACTGGAGCTATAGATGTTTTGAGCCCCTGATGCGGGTGCTGGGAATTGAACACTGGTCCTCTGGAAGAGCAGCCAGTGCTCTTAACTGCTAAGCAATCTCTCCCTGTCCCTTTTGCAACTGAGTCTGCCCACAAAACCAATGTCAGCTATTCTGATCTGTGTAGTGAATGCTCTAGAGCAGAGTTGTGGTCTTTATATTTTAATATTTGTACAGTAATTGATTGATTGATTGATTTGCTTGCTTACATATTTCGTAGGGCCTGGGGCACACACATGACCATGCATGGTTGATAACGGCTTGACCCACTGTGTCATTTCGCAGGCTCTGATTGTTACTTGTTTCTGATTCTTTTGCATTTTCATTTTAGTAGATATTTTAAAAACAAAAAAAAATGCACCCGTAAGGTTTAGCATGCACACAATGTATAAACTGACACATGAGCAGTTATGTTTGGGATGAGTAGTCACAAGTATTGAAGAAACAGTTTGCAGTTTTGCAGTGCTGTTGAACATTTTGCCTGCCGCTCCTAACCTCTGCTGATACACTGTTTTATTGTACAGTAATGTGCGCATCTATTCCCCTTTGACTAATATTTGGGCAGGTCTAACTTTTCGTTATAGAGCACAGTAGCACAGCCAATAGATAAGATTTGCTTTCTTGCAGACCAAGGGCTACTTGGTACAAACCGGTGATAGGACCCACTTTCAGCCTTGCCTGGCTCTGAGAAGTGCACCCAGCTAGTGAAATGTAGGCCTCGACACATTTGGGCCATCGCTGCATTATTCTTGGCTGACTGCAAATGTGCTTTATCTGCCTTGATGGCAAATGGATTACAATGAACATTTTCATGAGTTTCCAAAGACAAAGGGGAATAAAAAGGCCTCAGAGACTCCACAAACCTGGGAATCTACAGGAAGAAAAGATACCCAATCCAGGGTGTCTCAGAGTCCTCCCGAATTCTTGCATTTCTCTAGTTGTTTCTGTCATCCAATAGACCTTTTGCTGGCACTCTGCAGATGTCACCTGACCCTCCCCATGCCAAGCATACTGGCTGGCTTCTGTACTTCTAATGAGACCGCCTTTTTCTTGCCTTCTGTGCCTTTGAATTTAATCCAGCATTCTGAAAGACCAGCGGCCTGTGCTCTGATTTAAATTATTGAAGTGGGTCAGTATTTATGTGTTTAGAAGCAAGGTTCTTTCTATGAAATGAAAAAGGACATCTTACAGCCATTCAAGCCATCAGTTGCCTCTGTGAATATTCCTTTCATCCTCTTTTTCTGTGATGGGGGGCAGTTTCTCAATCCTTTCTGTAATCTTTCCTTCTTCCAACTATCATTCACTGGGCAGAAAGCCAAGGAGCTTTCTATGCCTGGTGGAAACTGATGGAACTGATATACATCAGACACATGCATGTTAGTTCTTTTTCCTTGACTTCTGTTTGATATTGAAACAACAGCATTTCCATCATTGATGCAGTAAGGGAAATGTTGATTTGACCTGTGAGGGAGTGCTTTGGCTATCCTAAAATAGTGGGCTTTGTTAGGGCTGATTTTGCTGAGCTGTGTTGCTCCATATCAGTCAAATAATATATGCCAGACAGTATTTACTAAATGGATTAACAAATGAAGACCAGGTATGTGGGGGGGGGGTCATCTGGACTCAGTGCATTGCACATTCCTAAATCCGAAATTCCTCAACAATTCAAACAGAGGATTCAGAAAGATTAGGGGACTGTCCCTTACTATTAAGACAGTGTCCTCCATCTTGAGACAGTTAATGTTTAAAATTAAATTGAGAATAAGAAAAGCTATGTAGTTGCTTTGAGTCAGAAACTATGCTGTGAGTCATAGTTTGCATTTGCATCCCAAGTTCCCCAACTTATTATGACTATTTACATAATAAGAATCTTCACTGTTCCAGCTTCAGTTAGCTCATTTATAAAGCAAACAATCAAAATGTGCTGTTTAAAGCCAAATTGGTTGTGATGAATACATGGAACAACCATTTTAATATTAAGTCATGTGAAGTGCTCAGCAAATAGAAAGGAGAAGCAAGTTTGCTTCTCCATTTGTTCTTTTTCCCTTATACAAGATTATTTGATATTGGAATATTGATGGGACTCTGTGAAAGGGTGGCTTTATGTAAGTATTACAGAGTTATGATGTGTTTTGAGAAAGGGACTTTAAGAGTAACAGTTTGAACTTTGGGGAAAGAGTTCTAGGATCTAGACCATCTTGGCTGATGAGATTTGTACTTACCTTCATGTTTTTAACATCAAATATCCACAATACATTGATGCACACACACATCAGACTACATGGCTTTAATAGGTTTAGTTTGTCTTCTTAAATGACACACTACAGTCCTAATCCCAGGTAGCTAGGAATATGACTTATTTAGAATAGTGTTCAAACATAATCAGGAAAAGATAAAAATCTCCCTGGATCAGATGCTGAATCTCAGTTGTCTATTTGAAGAGCTCTATAGTGAGGTTGAGAGAGTCTCTCGTCTTGCCTCTTGAGTTCACTGAGATGGGAATATTCATTTACTGGAGTTAGCACCAGTAGAGGATGAGAACATGGGCTCACAGCCAGCACTCACCACTTTCTGCGTCTTGTCTGTGGACACCAGCTCTCTCAGCCTCCTGCTGCCATGACTTCTCCTTCATGACAGAATTAGTCCTGGAACTGTGGGCCAAAATAAAAATTTCCTCAATGAATTGTTTTGTCAAGGCATTTTGTCATAGCAACAGAAAAAACTACAAAGCAAGGTTCGAAACTGGATAACGGGTACCTCACATGAAGTCTGAGAGAAATGAGGAGACAGGTACACAGAGAGAAGATAGTCATGTGACATGACAAGAATTGAGATCCTACTCATATTCCACTTAATAACATAGACAAGGAATACTAGACTCACCAGAACCAGGAAAAATGAGGAGAATGACCCTCGACCACTTTGATTATGTACTTCAAGCCTACAGAACTGTCATAGAATGTTCTTTTTATGTGACCCAATTTTAATACTTTGTTACTACACTCATAAAGGACTAACAATGAGCTACCTGAAGTTTTCCCGGCATCATAAATTTTTAATATTGAACTTGTGTTGACAGAAAAGGGCAGGAGAGTTTATTGGACCAAATCCACATTTGACAGCAAAATTATCAATTGTATACTATTATATGGCTTCCACATTACTTTCTCAAACTTATCTTCTTGATCCTGGTGATGACATTTCCAGATAAGGGAAGCTAGTAGCATTATTTCCATTAGGCTGATAAGAGAGATTAAAGGTCTTACAGTTAATAAAGCCAAGAGTGGAAGCTTGAATCTGGGTCACTTGCTCCACAGTTTCATCAGCAGACTGATCCCCTGGGTTCTAGAAACACTTTAGGACAAAGTGTCCAGTGCGTAGAACAAAGTATCCAGTGTGCCACACAAACCTTATGCCATCAGTTATGAGGAGGCTATGGGGATGGGCTGAGTGTTCTAGAGAGTCAGAGGTAAGTTGAGGACTGACGTTTTGTTCTGGAGGTACAGCACAGCAGTTACAGTGAGGGAAAAGGAAATAAGTCAACATCTTCAAGAAGATGGTCTTCTGGCTTTCACAAAGAGTCACTGTGGAGCACAGCAGCTATCAGCAGCGAGTATATTTGCTTGACACAGAAATTTTCTGGATAAGCTCCACGAAGGAACCAAAGAACAAAGACGGGAAAGAAGCACCCTATTGCCCCCCTACTTCCCACGGGCCTGGTGAAGGAACACAGGTGTAAACCAGGATCTTGCCATTAACCGTAGGCAGGATTTTACCAGACTGAGTAAGCCATCTTTCCATCACTGGGTCAGCTATGTGAGAGGATCAAATTTGAGTGGACAGGTTAATTTGGTCATGGCTTTTGGAGGGTTGATTTGTCCACCACCCTTAAGCCTGTGGTAAGGTAGAACAGCATTGTGGGATATTTAGGGAAAAGCAAAGCTGCTGGCTTCATGGCGACTGGGAAGTAAACTGAGAGGAGAGACTCTACCTTGGGGATGTTCCTCCCTTCCTCCCTTCCACCCAGTCCCATCCTTTAAAGTCTCTGTCAGCTTCTAATAAGTACCCCAGGTCAGCACATCAGCCTTCTGGAGGACCCTCCCTAGAAACACAGGAGTGCTTATCAGCAGGACTTCTATCTTGATACCACAAGCAGTTTCTTCAAGTGCACACCTCCAGGGGGTAAAATATTTTGTGTTTTAAGATGAAGCTGCCAATCTGCTTTCTGTGAGAAATCTTTAAATTATACTTTGAGGATTAAAAAGTGTAGAGGAGTAGAAAAAAGACAATTCTCAGACTACCAATATATTTATCTTATTTTTGATATGTGTGTGTGTATGTATGTACCTAAGTATGTATGTATGTTAAATAAAAATTTCCAAATAAAGATGGTTTTATTTATGGCCTTCTTCCTATCCCTTCTTTCAGGATGAGAAGTCTTATGGCTTCCCGGTACAGCTAGTCTATATTTGAAACTTTTCCTGCTGTGTGTTTTTGTTGTTCGTAGATAAGTGTGTATGCATAGTAGGTCTGTTGTGTCCACATAGTAATACAGAGCCTAATGCGGGAACCTAAATATTCAATAAGTACTATTTAAATTAACTAAAATCTTACAGCCAATCCACACTATGAAATACTATGCAGCAAGTTTTAGAAATCTGAATTGGAAATGTGAAGTCATATGAAGACACGTGAAACTTTTAACTGAACGATCTACGCAGGTTGCTGAATATAGTATGGGTAGTTGGATGTCACTTGTACACCATGTTCTTCACATACACACACAGAATATGTCCACCAAAAGCCACCCCTGGTTAAGAATGAGAGGGTAGACAAGGAAAAAAAATATCTTTTTCTTCTCTTGTCTAGCAGTTTTTTTTTTTTAATTAGCATATGGGACTGGAATAGTGGCTCAACAGTTAAGGATACTGGTTGCTTTCCCAGAGACACAGAATTCCCAGAACTCACATAGTGGCTCATCACTATTTGTAACTTTATTTTGAAGTGATCCGACACTCTGACCTCTGCAAGAACTAGGCACCAGGCACAAATGTGACACACAGACATGCACTCAGGGAAAACACCCAAAAACGTGAAAAAACAAAAGTTTAAATGAGTAATATTTTTAAAAATTAGCATGTGCTACTTTCCCAAAATATACATTTGAAATTTTAAAAATATTTAAAATGACCAAGGAAAAGAATGGGCTGCAGACATAGTGAGTGCAGACCTAGTGGCGCAGAAGCAGCCTTTTGGACAGCTCATGAGCCTTAAATGGAATTTGAATTTTGTTTCCAGCAAAAAATAATGGCAAAAACCTTCTCCTGACTGTGAAGCTCCTCTTTGACTATTATCAACATCTAAAGCTACTGCTTGGATAAGTGTCCCTAAAGATCCATCTACGACTACCCAGTGTGGTAGTTTGGGCAGGAGCCATGGTCCTTTAAGGAGTAAAGTCTGTCATGAGGTTCATAGGTCCCTGTGGGGAATTTCCTCCAAAGGATTCTCTCTCTCTCCTCCCCCATCTCTCCCTTCTTCCCTCCCTTTCTCTCCTCCTCTCGCTTCTGCTTTAACATTTTGATCTTACATGCATTCTCGTCATGCTGAGCCACCAGATGGCAAACTAATAGTACCCAATTTTAACTTGAATCTCCAAAAGAGTAAACCGATAGTGAACTGATGACCAGTTTCTCCTGATAGAGCTACTTGCATCGGGTGTTTTGTCATAGCAAGGAGAATGTAACTAAGGCACTGCCCCCCTCTTGCCCACCTCACACCATATACCAGCCTGTAGACCTGCATACCTCCATGTTCCTTCCTGTCCTTGTTCCTGCACTCAAACCTTCCCTCCTGCCTGGACATCTGTCACCAACTCATTTGCTGGACTAAATATCTAATCCCCAGGATCCTCAAAATACCTGCTGTATCCAGGCAGCTTCCAGAGGGCTCACCTGTGTGCAGTTTACTTTCTCCATTAGTGGTTAGTTACGTCCAGCAATACTCAGCAAGGTTGACACTGCTTTTGGCACCTTGCTTGATTCTGCAAAGGAGAGAAAGATAGGAATCATTCTTGAATGGGAAGAGGATACAGGGCTCCTAAAAATCCAGCTCCTGTTAACTCCCAATTAAAACTACAAAGGCGTGTTCTCAATTTTTGGCTCTTCCTAACATGTTGACTTCTTCTAGGAATGTTGCTTCACCTTCTGGAAGAAGCTCGGAGTGGGAAGATCAGTGAGCAAGTGTCCTGGGAGGGAGGTCTGCTGGGCAGTCTACTGTTGCAGTGTAATTGTGCAATCTGCATGATTTATCCTTTTGAAATGAGCCACACTCTCCAAAGAGTGAATCCCTATTGATACAAATGCAAGAGGGCACTCCGTGACATCTCTGCTATGCATTAGTCTGCACAGAATCAATCCACTGCCAAGTTAAGCATGGACCTGAAATCACTAATGGAACCCCATGCAGTTTGCACATGTGACATGCAGTCGGGAATCATGCATAATGCAGAGCAGGGCAAATGCTGAAAGCAGCTCCCACAAGCAAGCTTGATCTTGGCTTAATGGACATGGGGAACTGATCTTAAAAAAAAAGACAGTCTATGATTCTTGGAATCTCAGAGCAGCTTGAGAACAAGTCTCAATACTAGCTTATGGTCACTTCCTTTGTGCAACTAGTATGTATGAAAGACAACTGAATGTGGTTGTTGAAATTATGAATAATTTGTACCCACTTTCATGTAATATAGATGTTTTCCCACATTTGCATGGGTCTCTGGGATTGAATTGTTGCCCTTTTAGTCCGTGTACTATGAGAGTCAAGAGACCAATACCCTAGAAGATTAGGATGCTAAGTAGTATCCACCACCTCCAAGTCATACTGGAGAGACTGTGTTTGAACAAAGATGTGGGGTGTGAAGTTTTTCTTACATCAAAGGGATTAGAAGACTGCTGTGCATCATCTTCCAGGTTCTGCAAAGCCCTCAACATGAACTCACCCTTTACATATTTAGGGAGCAGGGGTCATTTACCTGCTTGCAAACATGAGAACATTCATGCATGTATCTCTGGAGATGGGTGGCCTGAGGGAATCACTCAAAGTTGTTAGAGTTACACCAGATAGGCTCACATCAGATGCAGACAAGTAGATCATAACATACCTAAACTTGGGACTTTATACTCCATTTAGTTCAGGTAAAGGCTGATAATTGACTTTGAACTTTTGCTGTCAGGCTATGTGGAAAGCACAAAAAAGGCAGTGCTGTGGGCAGACAGAAGATGTAATAAACGCACAAAAGCGGGGCCGTAGCAGAAGGTAGGACACTGATGTGGGAGGGTGTGATGCAGGAAAGGGGCAAGGGGCGTATACCACAATTTTTCAAGTCAAGGGCAAGTTGGTAAAGTAGCTGACAGAGCTTAAACAGTGTTATTTGGAGCTACAGGCAGCTAATAGGATGTACTAATGCGAATTTAAAAACCAGCAGGAGGCACATGGGAGGGAGGTCAATAGGGGTGAGCTTAATCCACGCCTTCCATATTGAGGAGGTAACAGCCATTGACTAAGTGACAAATCAAGAGATGTATTTGTGGAAGCAGCCATGAAAATAAGCAAAAGCCAACATTAAGTAAATTTGTCTCTGTAGTAAGGGACTGGAATGGTACTTTTCCTGTATTATTTAATTTCTTACAATGCACAAACTGTACTTTGATTAAAACACTTCAAATGGGTTCTTCTGGACTGTTTGTAAAAACTCATGAGCCTGTGTTGCCCTGATTTTCTGTGTTTAACTGAATATTTTTTTATATATACAGCATGCTTTTAAGGTGAGTTACCCCTAGGGTACTATCCACTTGCATAATCCTATGATGATAGCTATGCTATACTTTTGCACTCTTCAGCACAGTCGCTATGCATCTTGAGTGTCCTTTGGGTACCTGAAAAGTGGCCAGTGCCACTAAAGAATATAATTTTATTTTAGTTTAGCTTAATTGATTCTAAGTTACGGAGCAACATGTCGCTGGTGGGTAGGGGTCTGTGTAGTGTAACAGGAGGATTGGATGGGAGGTGTGAACTAATCTCTTTCTTACAATTCTACATTACTTGAAATTCTGCAGCTGTGAATGAGAAGCTTTTATAATTCAGGAATCCCAGGACTTCTTGATTTGCAAGAAATACGAAAAAGTAAAACCATGGAGTAGTGTAATAGAGGATAAAGATTCTACAAAGCAGATCGGCCTGTTCTGATGGCTGGCTGGCTCTGGGTTGCCTCCCACGACTCTCTGAGCAATCCCTCCATCATGTCCTTGAACTGAAAGCACTTAGATCAGAGGTCTGTGCTCTGCTGAGTTACAACTCTCTTGTGCTCTCAATCCTCCCACAATACTTTGCCACCCTTTGTGTGAAGCTTCTTTCATTTCGTGTTATGGTTGGGGTACATTTAGATACTCACATGGAGTTTACTCTCTCATGAGTAAGAGAATAAATACACACGTACATCCTACTTACCGTCTTCATGCCAACCCAAAAGAAGGACACTTATCAAGAACTAGGAACCACATGACTTCTATCATCTCAACCCCATACCTGGTTCTTTTCCATCCAACTCTCTGTCTGTTTCCTTATGTGGATTTTGATCATCCTCCAATCATCAGCAAAGTGATGACTTTATTGCTACTGTTTAGCAATAAAACCTCAAGTTACATATTCTGTTTCCTCACCTACTGAGTGAAAATCAAAACTGCATGGACATCATGGGGTTTTAGAAGGGATGAAATGATATATTACACAGGAAGGACTTGGAGCAGACATACCAGATAGAATGTATCTGTGGTAGCTCTGGCTATTTCAAAGATAGTAAACTAAGAACACTCTTCTTGACTATACAAGTGTGAGAAATTTCCACTCATTCAGTTCATTTAAAAATTAATTTATTTATTTATTATTTACTTTATATCCTAATCGTAGCCCCCTTTTTCCTCTCCCATTCACCTTCCCTCTTCTTCATATTTCCTCTCCCCTCCCCTCAAAAAAGTGAAGGCCATCTCCTTACCTACCCAACCTAGCACATCAAGTCATATCAGGACTGAGCGCATCCATGGTGGCCTGGCCTGGCAGCCCTGCCAGGGGCAAGTAATCGAAAGCATGCAAGAGAGTCCTTGTCAGAGACAGCCCTCGCTCTCCTTACTAGAAACCCCATAAGAAGACCAAGCTGTCCATTATGTAATTTGTATAGGGAGCCTAGGTACAGTCCATACATGGTCCTTGGTTGGTGTTTCAGTCTCCACAATCCCTTCTGGGCCCAGGTTAGTTGGCTCTGTTGGTCTTCTTGTCCTGTTCCCTCTGCATCTTTCTATCCTTCCTCCCACTGTTCCACAAAGTTCCCTGAGCTCCACCCAATGTTTGGCTGCGAGTCTCAGCATCTGTTTCAATCCACTGCTGTGTGGAGCTTATGTTAGGCCCCTGTCTGCAAGCATAGCAGAGCGTCAGTCATTAATAGTATTAGTGGTTGGCTCTCTCCCATGGTGTGGTCAGACATTGGTTGGACATTCGCGTAATCTCTGCTCTTTCTTCATCCTTGAACATCTTGTAGGCAGGGTAAATTTTGGATCAAAGTTTTTGCGGGTGGTTTAGTGTTGCCCTCCATCTACTAGAAGTCCTGTCTGGTTAGAAGGTGGCCTCTTCAGTCTCCATGTGACCCGCTAGTAGAGGTCTCGGCCAGAGTCACCCCCATACCCTCCCAGATGCCTACCCTGTTGAAGGTCTCCAGCCTGTCTCAGTGATGCCCCAGGACATGGTTTCTCTTCTGTCTACATGATCTTTGTCTTCCTTCCCCGACTCCTGCACTCTCCCCACCTCACATCCCCACCCTCATTTCCCTCAGCGCGTCCTCTCCTATCCTGTTCCCTCTGTTCCAGCACTTCCTCTCTCTATTCTGTTTCCCCTTCTAAGTGAGATTCATGTATCCTCTCTTGGGCCCTCCTTGTTACTTAGCTTCTTTGGGTCTATGAATTGTAGTATGGTTATCCAATAGTATATGCCTAATATCTACTTATAAGTGATTACATACCATGTGTATCTTTCTGGGTCTGGGTTACCTCATTCAGGACGATCTTTTCTAGTTCCATCCATTTGCTTGTACTTTTCATGATTTCTTTGTTTTTAATAGCTGAGTAGTATTCCACTGTGTAAATGTACCACAGTTTCTTTATCAATCTTTCACTTGAGGGACATCTGGGTTGTTTATGGTTTCTGGCTATTATGAATAAAGCTGCTATAAACATAGTTGTGCAAATGTCCTTGTTGTATGATAGAGCATCTTTTGGGTATATTCTCAGAAGTGGTATAGCTGGGTCTTGAGGTAGAGCTATTCACAACTTTCTGAGAAACCTCCAGACTAGTGTTCAAAGTGGTTACACAAGTTTGCCCTCCCACCAGCAATGGAGGAGTGTTTGCCTCTCTCAACATCCTCTCCAGCATGTGCTGTCACTTGAGTTATCTTAGCCATTCTGACAGGTATAAGATGGAATCTCAGAGTTGTTTTGATTTCAATTTCTTTGATGACTAATGACGTTGAACATTTATTTAAGTGCGTCTCTGCCATCTGATATTCTGCTGTTGAGAATTCTCTGTTTAGCTCTGTACCCTGTGTTTTAGTTGGATTATTTGGTTTGTTGGTGTTTAATTTCTTGAGTTCTTTATATATTTTGGATATTGTCCCTTTGTCAGATGTGGGATTGGTGAAGATCTTTTTGCAATCTGTAGGCTGCAGTTTTGTTCTGTTGACAGTGTCCTTTGCCTTGCAGAAACTTTTCAATTTCAAGAGGTCCCACTTATTAATTGCTGATCTTAGAGCCTGAGCTGTTGGTGTTCTGTTCAGGAAGTTGTCTCCTGTGCCAATTGCCAATAAATTCAAGGCTCTTCCCCATTTTTCTCTTCTAATAGTTTTAGTGTCTCTGGTTTTATGTTAAGGTCCTTGGTCTGCTTGGGCTTGAGTTTTATGCAAGGTGATAAATATGAATCTATTAGCGTTTTGCAAGATGTAGACATCCAGTTCGACCAGTATCATTTGTTGAAGATGCTATCATTTTTCCATTGTCTGATTTTGACTTCTTTATCAAAAATCAAGTGTCCGTGTGGATTTATTTCTAGGTCTTCAATTTGATTCCATTGATCCACCATTCAGTTTTTCTGCCAGTACCATGAAGTTTTTATTATGTCATCTGAAGTACAGCTTTAAGTCAGGGATGGAGATACCTCTGGAAGTTCTTTTATCATACAAGTTTGTTTTAGCTACTCTGGGTTTTTTGTTTTTCCATAGAAAGTTGAGAATTTTTCTTTCAAAGTCTGTAAAGAATTGTGTTGTTATTTTGATGGGAATTGCATTGACTCTGTAGATTGCTTTTGGTAAGATGCCCTACTGACCCATGAGCATGGGAGAACTTTCCATTGTCTAACAAGATGCCTTCCCATCCCTAGACTTGGCTGTCCTGCATCCTTCAGAGTCTAAACCTTCCTTGTACTTCAGTGATAGCTAACGAGACTCAGCATTCATGAAGACTTTCCAAACATCAGCCAAAAGGGATCGCCTCTCTTGTTTTCTTAAAGATCTTTTTGTAAAGCTATATTTTGTTGTGCCCCCTCTCTCTAGTGTATGTGTGTGTGTGTACAACTGTGCATGAATATGGAGGTTAGAGACTGATACCATCTTCTTTAGTTATACCCACCTTATTTTTGAGACAGGGTCTCTCATTGGCCTGGAGCCTGGTTAGTACAGGCTAGCTGACCAATGAGTGTCAAGGATCCACCTGTTACTGCCTTCCAGAGTTTGGATTACAGATTACATGGTTTATGTGGGATGATCAGAGCTTGGCTGTTAAGCACTTTACCAGCTGTGCCATCTCTCCATCCTTTGTTTTGTGGCTGTAAACATTTCACATGGGATGGTTATTTGCATCATAATCTTCTCCACCCCTCCAAAGTTTCTGCATCCCTACTTCTAGTTCTGACAGAATCACAAAGGAGGCTGGAAAAAGAAAGGAAACTTGCACACAATCAGTGATCATTGCCTCCTTTGTTTTAGAAACTTTAGAAGCACAAACTCATGGTCTGCCTATTATGTACTTGTTATAATTATTTCAGTTTTCCAGATGAAGGAATTAAGTTGAAGGAAGTCAGACAACTTGCCTCAGGTGCTCTGTGACAGAGCTGGTATTTCAGCCCTGTCATTCTACTTCTGAAGCCTGAACTCCTAATGAGTAGGTAGCAAAACAAATAACGTGTTTCCCATAAACAAACAAACAAACATGAACACTTAGAACAGCAAAGTCTAACCACACATGGGCAAGTGATAGCTTACTGATGGAAACACAGCATTAAACTGCTCTGCACACTCCTGCTGTATCTATGTGGATAAAAGTGGTGAAGTCCCACCATATCTGTACATTTAAGAATACATACGAGTCGTGATTTCAATTCTATTAGGAAACTGTGTTTTTATCACCTAGTACAACTAAAGTGGAAATGGATAAAAGGAAGGGGAAAAAGCCATTTTGCTATTTAGTGCAGTTTGTCAGACTAGAGAAATGGGATTGAATTTCAAAGCCAATAGGCAAGCTGGCTACAATCTGCAGCTACACACTTGATGGTTTTCCTCCCTCCTTTATTTACAACTCTTTTGATAAGCCTTCAGCAAGTTGCAGAGGTTGCTCTAGTTGCATCTCGTTTGACCGGATTAGAATACTTGATGACAGTTTGGAGAAGTTTGAGGCAGATGGTTCTTGACATTTTTCATGGCATCAGTTACAAACCATGCAAGAAGCTCTTTCATCCTTTGTTTATCCTTCACTCAGAAGCCACTATAGTGGGTCGTTAAACTTTCATTTTTCACAGTGCTGATTAAAGCATATACTCCAAGGCAGATGTTACTCCGCACCATTTTTAACAATTTACATTTAGCACCAAAGCTGGCTTTGTACCCCTTCCAGTATCACTCCTTTAAACCTTCAAGGTCAATCCGAAACACTGAGGCTCCCTGAACAATGTAACGTCTTGCAAACTTCACTTGGCTGCAGAAACCCTACTGCTTATCATTCACATGTATGTGTTTGCTAGTCAACACACAGGAAAACTCAATAGTGCTCTCTCTCCACAGAGCGCAGGAATTATTTAAGAGGCAGCTCATTAAGCAAAGAGAGGGGAGAAAGGGTGTGTAGGGTGGGGGATGGGATACACATGACAACAACAAAAGACACAAGTCTAAATATAACCTGTCAGAATACCTTAATTTTTATCAAAGCAGTTCTAGAATGAGACATGATTGACAGTCCTGAAGTACAAAATTCTTCGCACATCACTGATGAGATGCAAAACAAAGAGTAAGAAATACTTCACTTTTTTTTCCTCCGTGTTTTAGTGATTTGGTAAATTACATACTATTTAGATCAACTCAAGACAAATAAAAGTAGATGAAAGCTCCTTTAGGTAGGGCACAATGTTGACAAATGGGCTCATTACATGCAAATCCTGACAAAATTCTATTATACCTCAGGAGAGCACAACCTTTTACTCCATCACTTCTGGAATAATTTTGAAGGGCATTTTCTTTACATCCGGATGGTAGCATCCTGTTTAGGAAAACAGTGTGTGGGCAACCAGGAAGCCAGCATGCAGAAAGGATGCTAGGATATACTCACCACCTCCTCGTTAAAAAGAAGGAAGGTATGCAGCACTGTGAGTCACAGACCCTGGACTGCTCCTTCAAAAAGAAAAGCAAGAAAAACAAAACCCCAGTAACAACCACATAAACAACAGGATGAATGGCCCCCTTCTTCTGACATACAGAACCAGCTTGCTAATGCACAGCAACTCTGGCTCTAAGTTGAATTTTGAGAGATATCTAGTCTAGCACCTCGAATAAAATATTTGGAAAAAAATCAACCTCTTTCTTTGTCTTTTCCTTATTTTTTTAAGTTATAAGTCGAAGAGATAGAAGGATGGGGACAGCAAAGAACTTCCTAGCACTATAGACAAGGCTTTTTGAAAGCCAGATTGCCAGCCTTGGGTGTCTGTTCCCTGATTTCTTAAGGACTGAGGAAGTCTGAGTCAGAACTTGTAAATTACAATAAACACAGGAAAAAGGATGTTGGTTTACATGGTAATGGGCAAGGGAATCTGTCTTCTTTCTGGAAACGCATCCATGAAGGAACTACAGAGACATTGAAGAAAAGACAACAGAGCTGGGATCTGGGGTGGGGGGGCTGTGCTCAGACTTCTGGAGGATAACTACTACACAACTTGGAAATTCAGCAATTTTACTGCACACGGAAAAAAGAGAAGGAGTTAGCTAGTCTTGGTAGGAGATCTCAATAAGGGAGCAGCCTCAGGTTGCAGTCATCATGGAAGAGGAAGCTATGGTTGCTAGCATTTATACACATTGGTCGATCCTTAAAGAACACTTATGCTTGGGCAAGAGGAAGGCTTTGCCATGCCTCTGAGCTTCACCTAGGGAAGGCTTTGCCATGCCTCTGAGCTTCACGGGATATTGGGGTCCTTGCTATAGCCATGACCGAGTCGACAATACATCCACAAACAATACTTTATCTATTTCCCACAGATAGTACTTGGTTTTTTTTTATGATTATTGCAATTTTAGCTAATGTGGGTCTTTGTGAAAAGATGTTCACATTTGGTCACATGTTAATCATAGCCAGTAGTAGCTACTAGTTCCTTGAGCTAGAAGTAAAACATGCAGAGGGAATGTGAGAATAAGGTCGCCATGGCTGCACAGAGAGAATGTTTTAATATAAAATGTTACACAGATGCTGTGTAAAGCCAACAGAGCAGGAAATGATTGCCATTTGAAAGATACCTCACTATACTCACAGTTTTGAGAAGACAGACATGTTCATGCATCTGTGGACAGCATAGGGAAGCATCGAGATCAGTGAAGAAGGCAAGGGAAAAAGCACACACTAGATTTAAGACCCAAGACTGTGGTTTTTGGAAAAAAGGATATCTCAAAACAACCTAGTTTAGACTCTGTCCTGTGGTTTATTCTTATGAAGAATGTTTTGATCAAGCATAGCAAGCTTATAAAGGAAAAATACAAAAATGTATGGTTGAGTATTAAAGGGGCACCGGAAAGTGGAATGGAGTTAAATCCTACATTGAAGGCTATTAAATGGAGTCAAGGATGTAGTGACCTTGGGACAAGATCTCATCTATCTAAGCTGCTTGTTTATGCATTTGCAGTTGAACAGGGATGGTTATATCGTGATAGGCACTATTATGACCTGGTTATTGTTTTCAGTTAGACATAAAGAGATATGACTGTATGTCAAATTGACAAGGGTTGGATTATGATGGCTATTCTCAGTTATCAACTTGACTATGTCTGGAATTAACTACAATCCAGAACTTACAAATATACTGTGAAAGGAATTAAAGAAAGTTGTAGATCCAGGCATGGTGGTACATACCTTTAATCACAGAAGACAGAAGCAAGCAGATCGCTGAGTTCTAGGCCAGCCTGGTATAGAGCAAGTTCCAGGAAAAGAAAATCTTGGATGCAGGCATGATAGTATACACCTTTAATCCCAGCACTCAGGAGTTAGAGGCATGCAGATAGATCTCTAAGTTCAAGGTCAGTCTACAGAGCAAGTTCCAGAACAGCCAAACTTAGGCAGTGAATACAATCACTGAAAACAGAAAGCTGGTGAAGATGTAATAGAACAAGAGGCCATGTTCCAGCCCCAGCAAGCTCTTGGCAGCTTTGGCCATGTGGCTTTAGAGTCAAGAGCAGAAGAGGTTACTGGGACAACTGATGCTGGTTATCTGGAACTAAGAAGTTAATGCTGATAAGGAAGAGACTGACATCAGTGAGGTGAAATCTTCTGGGAAGTGTTTTTCTGAGAGCACAAAGAAGCTGTGCTCTAGAGATGGTTCTCCTGCTGGCAGCTGTACTTGGTAATGAGTAAGAATCACCCAGGTGGTACTGGATTTGAAGGCATGAAAGGGTCAGGGAGAGGAGCTGAGGCTTGGCACAGAGAGAGGAGAGGAAAGGCCACTGGAGAAGGTGCAGCCCCAGTGGCAGTTGATGGCCCAGGACTGAAAGGCTCATGCAAAGAAGTTGAGGCTTGACACCATGAAGAGAGCCTGTGAGAGGTACTAGTGAAAGTGCAGCCTAGTTGCAGCAGAAGACCCCAGTGTATTGGAGATACCAATACCACGGGATGACCACTAAGAACGATAGCAACAGTGGAGTGGAGTCAGCCAGGACCTAGAGTGCCACAGGGGCAGAACTGGAAAAGTGACTCAAGCTCTTTGGAGGAGCCTAGAAGATCATGTGTAGATTCCAGACATTGGAACAAGAAGCTGTGAAGTTGAAGTTGCCTTGGAGACCTCAGAGATGTTAGAAATGCCAGAGCCATGAGATACCTGCCTAGGAAAAGTGCTAACAGGGAGTCTAAGCAGCCCAAGAGAAAAAAAATTTGTTGCAGTCAACAAAGCTGAAAAGAGATACAATTTGGAATTTGCCCAGCTGGTTTTTGGTCCTGGTTTGGTCCAGTATTTCTTCACTATAACATTTTGGAATAGTAATGTATATCCTGTGATATTGGAAGTATATGATCTGCTTTTTGCTTTTGATTTTATAAGGAATTACAGTTAAGAGATTGCATGAACTCAGAAGAGATTTTGAACTTAGGACTTTTCAACATTGTTGAGACTGTGATAGACTATGGGGACTTCTGAAGTAAGACTAAATGCATTTTGCATTATGTTATAGCTACAAGCCTACAGGAGACGGGGAGTAGAATTTAGTGGTTTGAATAGGTTTGGCCCCGATAGACTCATGTGTTTGAATGCTTGGCCCATAGGGAATAGCACTGTTAAGTGAAGCTTTATTGAGCACATGTGGCTTTGTTGGAGGAAGTGCATCATTGTGGGGGTGGGCTTTGTGATTTCCTATTTTCAAGCTCCACACAACGCAGAAGACAGTCTCCTCCTGGAGGCTGCCTTTGGATTAAGGTTTAGAACTCTTGGCCTCTCCAGCACCATATCTGCCTGTCTGCTGCCATGTTTTCTTTCTGTCATGATAATAATAGACTGAACCTCTGAGACTGTAAGCCTTGGTCATGGCAATGGAAATCCTAAGGAAGACACATAATAAACACTGGAGTACAACTCTCATCAGCTTCTCTGATAGGAAAAGAGCAGTATACAGAGCCCATGGCCTCAGAGTCCAAGCAGAGAACAGTGAGACAGAGGAGTGCTTCCCGGCTATCGTGTGGGATTGCTGGCATGTGAAGACAGGCAAAACAAAGTCTGCTTTCTCAGTCTCAGAGACTGATATTGCAACCAAGGACAAATCATGGAGATAACCTAGAACCCCTGCACAGATATAGCCCATGGCAGCTCAGTCTCCAAATGGGCTCCCTAGTAAGGGGAACAAGGGGCTGTCTTTGACATGAACTCCGTGGCTGGCTCTTTGATCACCTCCCCAAGAGGAGGGAGCAGCCTTACCAGGCCACAGAGGAAGACTATGAAAGACAGTCCTGATGAGACCTGATAGGCTAGGGTCAGATGGAAGGGGAGGAGGACCTCCCCTATCAGTGGACTGAGAAGGGGGCATGAGAGGAGATGAGGGAAGGAGGGCAGTTGGGATTGGGATGATACAAGGGTGGGGGCTATAGCTGGGATACAAAGTGCATAAACTGTAATAAATAAAAAATATAGTATTAAAAAAAGAAATTAAAAAAAGTCTGCTTTTAAACACTTATGTGCTGTCTGAGGCCCAGGTCCCTGCTGGCTGTTAGTTAAAAGCATCAGTTTCTTGACTTTAGACCTTTCTACATAGTGTTCATGGTAAGACAGCTTATTTCCCCAGAGGTATTATTCCAACAAGGAGCAACAGGGAGCATCAGGGAGAGGGAGAATAGACCTGGGCAAAAGGGAGGCAAGCCAGCATCCATCACTAACTTAATCTTGGATATGGCATCTTTGGCTGAATTCAGATACTAGAAGAAACTAAGTTCAACCATAGCCAAAGGAAGACCTATCTAAGAGTGTGAATTTTGGAAAATGGAATCTTGGGGGCCATTAGATAGTTGACCTACTACAGAACTGGACAAGAAAAATTCACAACAATCTAAAACTACAACCACCACAAAACTTCCCTTTCTGATTACATGACAGTTGAAAACAGCCTGTAGCTCTGCCTGTGCTAGGCTTTCTCCTGTTACACAGGTGTGTCTCCCAGGTACAATGACTAATCTCTCTTTTTTTTAAATTTATTTATTTTTATCTCAATCACAGGTTAGGTACTTTGAATCCCAGGCGTAGCCCCCTCCCCCATTCCCTCCTACCCTCCCACTCCCTCCCTCATCTCCTTCTTCCCCGCCCCCTCCAAGTCCACCAACAGGGGAGGACCTCCTTCCCTTCCATCCAACCCCAGCTTATCCTGTCTCCTCAGGG
>CM053744.1:28005055-28056120 GCA_028658305.1 Pachyuromys duprasi
AGGATCTAGCCAGTCTGTCACAGTGCAGAATGACCTTCTAGCCTTCAGGCTGCACCACACAATCACATTAAAATGCAAGGAAACTGCAAATACAAACAATGGAAATCCACAGTCTGAAATTTCACAGAGTTCTGTGCAAAGGGATAATTAACATGTAATGAGTCGGTAACAACCTTAAATAAAGAAACTAGGGGTGCCGCTCCGACAGCTGCTTTGTGGTTTCAGTGTGGCAGATGAATCGGGGTGCTCCCACGCAGTGTTAGGGAACACCTGAAGAGAAGACAGTCTACCCCATGTGGAAGGAAGCATAATAGCCAGGCTATTTTGGCAAGAAGCCTGGCAAATTTAAATTTGTGCAGACCTCTTGATCCATGATTTTACTTCTGGGAACTGAACCCAGAGAAATAATACAGTAAGCATGCAGGAGCACATCTGTAAAGAAAGCCATCAGTGTGCTTTTAAGGTAAATAAATGAATAGATAACAGACAATTAAAAGTAATTCTTATACCTATAAATGGTAGATAAATTAGGTAAAATGTCAGATCAGATAACAGGAACATCTGCTAAATTTTCAGTTTGTTTCTCTTAAAATATATTTTAAAATTTTATTTTTCACCATCATACAAACTGGCAGTTTTCCTTATGGTATTTCCATACATACATACTTAGTTTGGCTGCTCTAGCTCTACTCTTTTCCCTCACTTAAAATAATATAATATATTTTATTTTATTTTTAACTTAGCATAGAAACTAATGAGTTTTCTTGTGACCTTTACACACATACTGAATTGTGCTTGATAAAATTTTCAATTTAAAATTTTTTTTTCTGCCTTTTCTATAGAACAGTGTTGTGAGGAAAGACAGAGAAAGAAAAAAGGCGACAGGTGTTTATAAACTAGTAACTATAATCAGAAGAGTCCTCCTACAGGACTCTTCTGATTTCAACCTTTCCTTTTCGTTGATGTTGTTACTTTTCCATGGTGAGAGAGCGTGCACCCTGTGGAGCAAGAAGCAACTTCTGACTTTTCTGTTTGGCCAGAGCAATGGGGATACCACAGCCCACAGAAGCGCTAAGCCACTCTACATGCAGCTCATGCATCTTTGAGTCAGATGTTCACACATCCCAACAATAGCTAAGTCCTGGAGATAAATGGTCATATCATCCTCTTGAAAAGTAATCCCTAAAACCTTGTACCCTTAATTTTTCATTTCTTCCTGTATTTAATACTTCCTGGCAGACTCAGCCACAAATGGGCATCTTTTTCACTCTGAACTCAAGCTAAGAAGATAAGTGTGCTCTCAGCCTTTCCAATGTATCCCATCAGCTTATTTCTCCATTAGCAAAGTGATATGGAATTTACAGAGTTGGCTTTTCTATATACCCTTAAGTCGTGTGATTTTTTTTAAGCGACTTTTCAAGGTTGCAGTTTTATAAGGAAATCCTAGCACTTGCATGTTCTCATTTGGATAGTAGTAACTGGAAATCTGACTGGAACCATTGCTTTAACTGATGTCAGAATTCACCATGTTTGTAAAACTGGGAAACAAGCTCACCGTGGAAGGCATGCTGGTCAAGGAGCTTCCCTGGCTGAGTTGAGCCCTCATCTTTCACCAAAATAGAATCAAACAGTGTCTTTGGAATGAAGACGACATTCGTTTGGCATCCTGTGTGTTGTGCAGTGAAGACATAGGTCAGGTCATCGTTTGATAAATGAACCCTAAAGAACAGATTTTAGAAACAATAAATACATCATAATGGAGGAGAAAAAAATGGTTCCATTCATTGATCTTAGGCCTGCATTCTAAAAAGTACAAAAAGAGCATCAACTCTTATTTACAAGACAGGATGAATTTAAAGTATTTGTGTGATTAGATAACACTCTCTTAATTTTTCAAGTCAACATGTGACAACTTGATGTGAATGTGTCTGGCTTTTGTCATCTGAATGAAGAGTGTCAGTGCCAAGATGGGTGGAAGAGTCTCTGGTGACTCAATTATTCTAAACAAGCTTAGCCTGTGGTACACAGAAAATCACAGCTAACATACTGCTACATGGTTGCCACTCTGTAAGTCAAGACAAAGATAAAACATTTAATTCCAAAGAGAAAATACACTAAGGAAAAGCCTTTGTCACAGGGTTTTGAATGGGCAGGTAAAGAAAGGAAAACAAAGCATGGAGATTGGAAGAGATTCTGTAGGGAAACAACTGTGGGAACCTGCTCTCTCCTGGGCAATGCCGCAGCCTTACTTTATTTTCAGAAAAAGTCTTGCTATATAACACCTGGGATTATATTGAGCTTGAAATCCCCCTGCCTCAGCCTCCTGAGTGTTGGAAAGGCAGGAGCACATCCCCACACCTGATTCTTCTCCACTTAGAGGGTTTCTTCACCCAGTGCACACCTAAAGCAACTCAGACCCCCATTGCATGTGTTCTTGTCTTTGGAATAGAATCTTTCCAAAGGATAAAGGGGTAAGCCTTGAGGCCATCCTTTGGCTCTATTTCCACAATTTGAGATGCCCCCCCCAAAAAAAACAAGTCTAAAAATGCATCTAACTACACTAACAATGTATCAAGATTCCTGCTGGCCAGAGCACCTTCAAGTGTGGCTTCTGTCAGACTCCAGATCCCATCCACATCACCCCAACTTTATTTTCAGAAGATCATCATGATTAGAAGAAACAAGAGTTAAGAAAAGAAGGGTCAGTAGGTACCAACTTTCCACCTGAAGAAAATTCTGCTCCAGATTGACCAGTGGTCATGCTGGTTCACCTCAAAACAGGCAGCAGCCTTCCAAAGACTTCTGTCATCCCACTCTTAGGCTGGACATACCAATTTTCTGCCGTGCTCATCTCTGTGTTTGTACTTTGCATTCCTCTGACCCACTAGTTGTTATAGACCTTCCTGTCTATACTGATCCCACTGTAAATCTCAAAGTTCATAATGCTCACAGTGGCTCCATTCCCCGGTTGAACCCTAAGAGGCAATTGGCTGCTTTTGACCACAATTGAGCCAAGCCACCGACACCAGAGGAATGGAGGTCTATGCAAATATGTCATTTTCAGAGTCAATGAAACCAAAGGCATCAGTCTAGAGATACTGCCTTGTCACACAAACTGGAGAGGGGCTCCCAGCACGGCCTCCCACATACCTTCCCTCTTGCCTGCATCGCTTACCCCAGCCTACACTGCAGTTAAGGATGACCATTCCATCTGGCCTTCGCAGTGGATGAAAAGCACAAGTCCACAGTGAAGCTTTAGGAAATGCTATCCTCTCCTCATGGAAAAGGGGGGGGGAGTGAGAAGAGCTCATAGATGCGTACCCCACTTCTCTTCCTGCCTTGAACTCAGCTGTAATGCGTGGACCCTGCAGCCTTCTTATATTGCACTGCAGAAAGAAAGGAAGGGAGAAAGCCAACAGTGCAAATGGAGCAAAGGCAGAGCCTGGGTTCACCCCGGGTTCATCAAGTCACCAGATCAACCATGAGGCTGCCTGTATTTAACCTTTATGTTAAATAAACAATGAACCTTTTTATGATTCAAGCCAATGCATTTTAGGTTTTCTGTTACTTGTAACCAAATGTACTCCTAGTCTGCCCTTAAGCTCGTTAAGTAATCACAAGGAAAGGAAATGGGACAGAAAAGGAAATGTGTTAGGCACCCCGATAGTTCATTTTCAGGATCAACCTGATTGGACAGAGAAATGCTTGGGATTAGGGAGGTGTGCCTCTTGGTGTGTCTAAGAAGATGTTTCCAGAGCCTGTTAAGTCATGAGGGCTTTGAGGTAATGAACAATACAATCCATTCAAAGATTCAAAATTTGAACCAACTATTGAAGGTTAGTGGAACCAGAGGGGGCAGGCTCCATGTGGAGGAAACTGAGCTATTCTTGGAGGCTAGATCCTGCTTTGGTTTCTTCCTGTTCCTCTTTGCTTCCTGTTCACCAAGGTGATTGCTCTGCCGTGTCTTATCCATTTCTATGATCTAAAAGCTCAAACCGTGAGATTTGAAATTAGATCTTTCTCTTCTTAAGTTCTTTCACCTGCTTTTTAATCACTGGGCTGGGGAAAAGGATATGCAAACACCTACTGTGTGTTGGGCACACCCTAGCACTGTCTCACTCATTTTTCTATTGAATTCTTAGAACTCTTTAGTAAGGTCATTACTACCTACATTTTAGAGGGGAAGTAATTGAGGCATAGAAATTAAATACCTGCCCAAGGTCAGTTAATTTGTGCAACCATAATTTAAAATTTCTGATTTAAAGCTCAATTTAATTTTAATTAGTGCACATATAAAACTTGTTCCTTAGCGTTTTAATAAGCATATGCAAGATTATTGGAAGGCTGTTAGACACCCTGTCACATCAAAGTTTATGGATGAAAGTGGTATGAAGAAGTAATACAGACTAACTGGAGAAGACTCACAGCTGTACTCATTTCCCTTAGGTGCTAAATTCTTCACCAAAAGCAGTGTTTGAACATGAGTGAGACTGATGGTCATTTCAGGGCTACCATAAACAAATCCCAGCACCAGGCAGGAAAGAGCAATGTTGAAAGTTCCTCTAAGCCCGGAGAGGAATTTTAATCCAGCAACATGTCTACTCTGGCAAGGGATCACATCCAAAGACCTTCTAGGTCTATGTGATCTGACTGGAAAAGACACACTCTGGATTACAGTATAATCTGGCTGGAATACATCCAGGCCCTTTTACACTCTTTTAATCCCAAACAATGAAGGCAAGGTTAGTTTATAAAAGAAGGCAGCCATGTTTGAAAGTGATGTCTGACTGAGGGGCAGACAAAGTCATGAATCAGAGAAAGATCTGATAGAATTAGTCAGAGATAGGATACACCCAACTCTCATGAGAGCAGGACAGGAAAGAGAGGCTACTTGAGAGCAGTGCAGGGAGAGATAGGAAGTTTTACAGAGATAGTTTACAGAAAGAACAAGCTAAGCATGGTGAAGACAGAATGATCCAGAGAATGAGAAGGAGCCAGAAGATTAAAACATATTTTCCAGAAGTAGTTTGAAAGTAGGCAGAGCAAATCAGGTAGAAGCCAAGAAAAGTCAGTTTGAATCAGTTGTCTTGGAGAGGAGTTTGGGCCAAAACATCTGCGTTGAACCAGCCAGTAAGAGTTCACAAAGAGCTAACAAGGCTTGGAAATGGCTCTCATCTCATCCCTTCACCAGAGGATATAAAATACAACATTCACATAAGCCTAAGATTCATGCCTTTGCAGACACAGCAAGGTGTTTCCATTTTAATTCTGGTCACCATTCAGTTTCCGAAGTCAAAACTGTTCTCCGTAGTCTCCCCTCAAAGATGCGGTTCCCCAGAGACAGAACAAAAGTCCTTCCTAGTTTGTGACTTAAAAATTATTATTATTACTATTACTATTGTATTTATTTTTCCCCAAGACTGTATCTTAGAGAAAAGTCAGCATGACTGACAATAACTAAGCAAGGTGGGACAGTAGCAGAGCTGAACTGGGAGACATGGAAGTGACAAACAATAACCACAAAATCTGCGAGGCTAGGACAACATTCATTCTCTTTTACTCCAAAAGAGTCCTTGGTCCTGAGGGAAAATAAAAGAGAGAAAATGTTGGTCTTTAACAGCACATAGAATTATTTATTTTACACCTCTTATTTTTTATGATCCCATCAGCAGTTTAGGGTCTGAGGCAGGAGGATTGTCATAGTGTTCTCTACCAGAACAACCTTATTTGTTTTCATAATTGTAAATTACAGATTAGTATGCATGCTTATTATTCGCTTTCTTTCCTGCATAATATTTTCTTCAAGCACATAGGATATCTTCATTATTTATACTTTCATGTGTTGGGCACTGTGTTGAGAAGTTTTATGTCAACTTGACATAAACTTCAGTCATCTGAGAAAACAATGCCTCAATTGAGAAAATGCCTCCATAATATCAGGCTGCAGGCAAACCTGTGGGGAATTCTCTCAGTTACTGGGTGGGATCATCCCCTAGGCATGCGGTTCCGGGTTTCATAAGAAAGGAGACTGAGCAAGCCATGAAGAAAAATCCAGTAAAACACTGTTCCATGGCCTCTGCATCAGGTCCTGTCTCCAGGTTCCTGCCCAGAATACTTCCTGCCTTGGCTTCCTTCAGTGAACTATGATTCTTGATATGTAAGCCAAATCAACCCTTTCTGCCTTAGGTTGGTTGGTCATGGTGTTTCATTGCAGCAGTAGAAACCCTAACTAGGACAGGCGTTTAATCAGTACTCACTGAGAAGGGGGTGGTTATATGGATGATGGTTTAATGAGGAAAACTTCACGGGGGTGACTTAGTAATGATAGCACTTAAAATGTCACCAAATTTAGTGATGATCTAGTGAGCGATGTATTCCAGTTAAGGGACAACATGAGAACAAATATGAAAAGAGTACAACCTTGGCATTAAGGAAACCAAATCCTATGTCCCCTGAGTAGAGCTCCCTCCTTGGACACGCTCCCTGTTGTCACTTGGGACAGACAGACAGGTGAGTGGGACAGTAAAGGAAGTTTCAGCCAACTCCTCACCAGGATGAAAATTACAATGTTTTAATTACTTATATAATCAGAATGTGGATCAATTTTGGCATCAAAAGCTGTGAAAATTATATAAAGCTAAAACTAAAAAAAAATCCTACCCCAAATCTCCTTTTATTTTTATCCTTCTTAGTTTTCTCTTTGTTGTGATAAAAGACTGACCAAAACCAACTTGGGAAGAGAAGGATTTACTTCTCTTTAACTTATGGTTTATAGTCCAACTTCGGAGAAAGCCAGGGCAGGAACTCAAGACAGGAGCTTGAAGCAGAACCCGCAGAGGAATGCTGCTTATTGGCTCGTGTCTCCTGACCTTTATATAGCCAAGGCCACCTGTGAAGGGACAGCACTGCTCACAACAGGCTGCTCCCTCCCCCCCACCCGCCAAATAAATGAGCAGTCAAAAAATCTAGCCCACAGACATATCTACAGAGGAGTCTGATGAAGGCAATTCCTCAACTGGGGATCCCTTTTTCCAGGTGTGGCAGATTGACAACCAAGATTAGCCGTCATACCTGCCTATTCTTCTGACCCTTTTGAGAGCTAAACATTGGAGAGCTAGACAAACATATGTTCCCGAATCTGTGCCATCCATTGGCATAGACATCTATACAGATATTCACACATCCTCCTTCATACATGTCCACCCACACCCATGTACATACTGAAGGAAGCCACATAATTATAGACCTCTGGTGTGCAGAAAGAAAATCACAATCTAAAATGAGCAGGCTCCTTCTCGATTCATCATGGGAACTCACCGTAGAAGACGTGTGTCATCATTGCCCCCTCGGAATAAGCAGCTTCCCCCCTGAGCCTGGGAGGCCCTTGTCTTTTCTAGACATCAGAAGAAAACACAAAGGCCACTGATTTGAGAGGAGACACTTTGTAGCTGCATTCAGCATGTACACACACAGACCTCTTCTCCATATTGCCATAACAGTTTACAGATTTCTGTTAGCTTATGAGTTGACTCTTCCTGGATCCTCTGTTTTATCCTAAAGCGAAGAACTTCTGCTTGTCCAGCTGTCGAGGACCTGCACTGATCCATTAAGCATCATTATGCATTCCCCAGTACAACAGGCTGGATAAGGAGTTTCCTCTTCATGTTCTTTTTAAACAGTCTGCAAACTCATCTTTCCCCAATGCCTTGTATCAACAAAGGTATTGAGGGTGTTAGAGGAGAAATGAAAATGGCTCACGAAGACAGACTCCCAAAGTGATGGGGGAGGGTCCTGTGAGTCCACTAAACACTGGGCAAACTCCACGCTGCTGCCCAGAACAGACACAATTTAAGGCCTCAGAAATGAACTCAAGCTCTTCTAATAAAACAAATATTTCACAGTTCATTTAATCCAAGATATTGAGAGGACCTGCAGAGCTTTGGGGTTACCTGCTCCCCAGGGATGCTGCAGTGCCTGAGAAATTCAGATGCTGCCCACCACTCCCCCTGAACCTCAGCAGTTGCGGTACCAACACCAGCCTCACTGCTCTTCAGCTTGTTCCCTGGAGCCATTACCGGATTCAAATCGGCAGGAAGCTGAGGTGTGGCTTTCTTCTCACAGGTTCCTCATCAAAAGACATAGAGAAGTCTGGCTGGGGAACAGTCTTCCATGTCCAAATATACATGCATGATTGTCAAGAATCCTTCACTATTTATTGAATGCCTACCATGTGTTGGCACTGTCCCAAATGCCAGAGATATAAACACGCAAGATGGAGGATACACTCCAGCTTTACAGATCTGATACTATAACTCATGAAAGAGACAGCAAATAGGTGAAACACTGATGTTGCATACATGTATTAAATGCTGTGGATAACAGTATTGGGAGCCCTGTGGTGGGAGAAGTATGATTTTTAAGTAAAGTAGACAAGAAAAGACCACTACACTTGGTAATTTACTCAACTGCAGGACTCTGGTTTTAAATGAGCATGGCTCTCAATCAGCTTAGAAATGAATGTGTGATGAGAGCCTTAGCTCTGATGCAAAGGTCTAAGGAAACATCTGTCAGCTCCTAACCTCTGCTTCCATAGGGAACTGCCATCTGGACCATGGATGACTACCAAGAAAGCAGCCTTGTTCTTGCATGATGCTAGCTAGCCATGTTTGATCCTTTAACAGGAGGCACCTTACCAATCACTGTCAACTAGGTCTCTTGCTTGAGGACATTTTAGACTTGGAACCCAGAGAATACAAGCCAGACTCCCTCAAGGCAAAAACTCCTAGATGTAAGAGTGAGAAGTCATGGGTGAGCATGTTTCCTGGTTTGTGAAATGCTAGAATTCGAAGCCAACACACAGAGCAGCAAAAACAACAGTAGACTATTTCACAGTATATCCTAATTCATGGTTAATACAGCATTCCACTCCCTACTTCAGGTGTTAGCACATTTTGGCAGAGTATGAAACTTTGGGAGGAGGAGCTTAGCTGGAGGAAGTAAGTCACTAAGGTTGGGGGTAAATTATTCCTGGACCCTTTGGGGGGACCACAAACGAACAGCTCTTGTCCTGGACTTGTTCCCACCTCTGGGCCATGACGTTCTGTTGAAAGTGTAGCAAAATAAATCTCTCCCCCTTTACCCGTTTCTGTCAGGCTTTTTGTTGCAGTGAGAGAAGCAAGGAAAGCCCTGGTGAATCCCACTTGTATTCCTACCCACACCTAGAGGCTTGTTTAACCCTTTCTTGGATGGAACTAATTATGGGAAGAGCAACCAGAGTCTACTGAAGACAGAGGCTAAGTCATACAGATGAAGCAACAAAGCACAAATCTACCATGCCAAAGGAAATAAATGTGAATCTTATATTGTATTGTGGTTCCTGCACAAAACCAGTAAGTAGCTTGTCATTATATCCTCTGGCCTGGCTGAGAAAACACCCAAATGCCACACTTTCCATCTTGTTTTCAATGTTCTCCTGCCCTGAAAAAGGTACCCACAAATGGTCTTGAATGTATATACTAGGGAATTATACCTTAGTGGCCCTTAAAATTCATTCTTGATGGATATGACTTATAATCTACTCTAGTTTGGAAGCTGTTTACAGAGATAGAGGCCTAGTTGTCACCATGACATATTCCATTATAATACCTTGGATGGGGCTTCCAACACTTTCACTTTTTAGAATTGAGTTGGCTCCTGAGTAATAGACCCCTGATACAGACTGTATGAAGTAACACTCTAGGACTTTTCCATCATATGAACGCAACCATGAACAAACAGTCTGAACTGGGTGCTGGCTGCTTGGTTGTTCCTTAAAATGTCACCTCAGGGTTTTGAATTTGTTAGGCCCTTTGCTAGAGAGCATCTCTCCCACAGGCATAGCCTGAGCTCTTGATTCCTTTGAGTATGTCCTACCATGTCTCCAAATCACAAGACTTTGCCCAGTTTCACTATCTCCTATCTTTTTTTTAATAATTTATTTATTTTTATCTCAATTACAGGTTAGGTACTTTGCATCCCAGGCTTAGCCTCCTCCCTTATTCCCTCCCACCCTCCCACTCCCTCCCTCATATCCCTCCTCCCTGCCCCCTCCAAGTCCACCAACAGGGGAGAACCTCCTCCCCTTCCATCCAACCCCAGCTCATCCTGTCTCCTCAGGGCTGGCTGCAATGTCCTCCCCTGGGATCTAGCCAGTCTGTCACTCCCCGGCATGTATGGGGGAGAGTCAAAGAGTCCGCCATCAAGTTCATGACTGAAACAGTCCCTGTTTCCCTCACTAGGGTCTTCAGTCCGACACCGAGCTATCATGGGCCCCATCTGAGCAGGGGTTCCAGGCCACATCCACATATGGCCCTTGATTGTGGAAACCGTCTCATACAAGACCCCTGTGCCCTGCTCAGTTTGGTCTTTGTGGAGCTCTTGTTCTCCCCAAGTCTCACCAACCTCCCCCAGATCTATCATTACTTCTCGCCCTCTGCCAAAGGCTTGATCACTTGAGTCTTGATACCTGCTCTGATACATCGCTACATTGACCCCCCCAGAGGTCCTCCTTGGCATGCTCCTGTCCTGTTGCTTGTTTTCTCCTCCACTCAATGTCCATCCCATTTGTTCATCTAAATGAGCATTGATCATACCAACCTGGGTCCTCCTTCCTGTATATCCTCTCTAGGTGTGTAGATTTCAGCCTGACCTTCCTATCCTATAGGTCTATATAAGTGAGTATATACCATATGTTTCTTTCTGCTTTTGGGATACCTCACTCAGGATGACACTATCTCCTATCTTAAACTCTTAACCCACTTTGTTCCCTTTCCCTCCCCACATTGCCCTCTCTCATTAGCACTTGCCATTCTCCAATGTGCTATGTACTTCATTTACTATGTTATTATCAACATTATACCTCTGTGCTATAAGGACAGGGATGTTTATCCAATATACACATTGCAAAACTCACAGGGCCTGGAACAGTCCTTGGCAGGATGAGATGATCAGACACTTACTGAGGAAACCTTGGCTATTTCTACAATGACTGATATCTCAAGAGCCATTCTGAATCCTGCTGTTACGTGCCAGCTTTCCAACAACTTACCCAGCCTTCTACACAGTACCCACACACATACGTCTTCCATCCAAACAGATTTCAAGCAACTTCCTGAACACCTAAAAATGTTCATTTTCTTGAGACAAGAAAAACAATGGCCAAATCAGATTCAAGACTACCAGTTGTGAACTGTTAGGGAGGAAAAATGGAAGTCCTATGCCTGCTGTGCCTAGCCATAGCGTTCCTAAGCCCAAGTCTTAGGGGAAAAAAAGAGAAAAGAACCTCCTTGCAGTCAACCTACCAAAATTCTCTGCTTTGGTTTAGAGTCTTTCTAGCCTGAGAAAAGTGGGCACCAAAGGTGGGGAGTCCTTCCTGCAGGAGAGAGAGGTGAACGTGAACCTTCACATACAAGCCCTATAATTGTGAACTTTACTGTCATCCCAGGTCCTTCCAGATACCAGATAGACATACAGCCTCAAAGCCCTTCCTAAAAGGCAATTGCGAGATCACACAATATTTCTGCCTTGGGAAAAGAAAACAAACAAACAAACAAAAAACATGTTCTGACAGCCCTCGATAACCCAACTTAAAAATTATATTTTTGTTTCTTTATTTCTGAAAATCATATTTATTAAAGTATGCAACATGATGTCTGTGTGTGTGTGTGTGTTTACCAGGCTGTACAGTAGATCTTCTTAACATATTCCCCCTATCCAACTGAATTTTTTGTCCTTCAATTAACATCTTCTCATCCTTGTACTCCAGCCCATTCTTGGTCACTACCAAGAATAGTTCAGAAGCCGAGTGTTTGAGATTCCACATGTAAGTGAGAACTTTGGCATCTGTCTTTCTGTGTCTGGTTTATTTCACTCAGTATAAGGTCCCCCTGATTCACCCATGTTGCCACAGAAGTTAAGTTTTCCTCTTGTTTATGGATGAAACATTCATACACAGCATTTTCTTTATCCATTTACCCAGTGATGGATAAAAAGGTTTTTATTTGTTTGTTTCTGATCACTTTCTCTTCCCCTTCCCCAGCACACATGAAGATGACCACCTTTTCCTCAAGTTGCCAATGACTCTGGAGATGGGAAGTGACTCCGCAGGGCAGTCCCTCAAAACAACTTCGTTCCTTTTCATTTTCCATAATGTAGGTGTTAGAGGATCTTAGAAGTTTGTTCTCAGCAGTAAAGTGACGCACATTTATAAGACCCAATTCCAAGTTGATAGAACGGGACCTTTTGCATATGTTTCTTATGCTTATGCCAGAAGGATTGGAGTGACCAGTAAACCATGTTAACAAGTGACCCAAGAAAAACACCAGGTTGTCGAGCCTTTCATACAATTCTTATTTAGCTCACACGTGAGCAAATATGATAGTACAACATGAAATTTTAATGTTCTCTCCTTCTCACGGTTTCTTCTGTATTTCCTCAGCTTCTGCCTTTCTTCTGGCTACTTGCTTAAAATACTTCCCATCAGAGACCTCGATGTCTTTTCCACTGCCCATGCGTTGAATAGTCTGCAGCAGCATCATGTGACTGCTTTGAGAACTCATCCCAGATCCTTTCAAATCTTCCATGAGGCTCAGTTGCCTCCCAAAGCAAAAAAAATATGTCTTGGCACCCCATTGTTATTTTCTAATCGTCTCTTACAGGCAGAGAATGCACATAGTTTATTGTCATAATCAGGGCAATTCCATCTGGAATCAACGCTAAACTGAATGGGACCCTTGTACAATAGGCAGAGGTCAGAACACACAGAAAAGCTGCGTGTAAATGTGCGTTTGCTAAACTGGAATTAGGCTGGACTTGGTTTCATCATTACATATCACTTCCTGTCTTCAGACTATATGATTCTCTATATCTCTACCATTTTCAACCTTCTCATCCTTCAAAAGACCACTGTGTCATGAAGTCTTCTTAAACAGGTTTCCAACATTGTGATGCAAAGTTGTGACTTTCTCTTCCTTTAGGCTGAGTAGCACCAGCAAAGTGCCCCACCCACACCATGGTCCACAGGCTGCAGGAGCCCCAAGAGCTCTAAACATGGTCCAACACAAACTGTAAACTTATGGAAAACATCATGAGATGAGGGTGTGTCTCTCTCTTTTGTTTTGCTTTTGTAACTCAGCTGTGTCATAGGCTTTGTAAATGGCAACACTGTATCTCAGGGAAGGTAAAAGGTTGGACACACCTGAATCCTTCTACAGCACTTAACTATAACACACAGGTAGTAACACAAAGGATTTGAGGGACTTTCCATAACCAACTCAGAGGTGTGCTTGCCTATGTAATATAAGGATAAAAGAGAAGATGGATATTGAAAATTAAAATAAACATTTCAGAATGGTTCTGTAATTGGTACACACCTTTAAAATGGGCCTTTACTTAGGACCCCATGAGATAACTGTGAAAGTCTCCAAAAATACAGTCTCTACTTGATTGTTATCAACTTCCATTTATTTCTCACTCTTATTAAAGAAAGAGAAATATCCCAACTAAGCTTAATGAAACCCCAAATAGAGAACCCATAATTAACAAAACGCTCTGGCCCAGAGTGAAATCAGAGAAACATAGTTTATACATGTGTGTATGTGAAAGGCCTATATTTAGGAAAAATGAAGACCTAAGCTCTTTAGGTACCAATCTATTTATGATTTCTGAAATTTGGCATTTTTTTTCACTTACATGAAAAAATTACAAGAGCTTCCAACAGTCAATTAACGTATGAGAAATCACGTCTTTGTTTATTCACTGTCGTTCCCTAGAATGCTGCCTTTATGTAGTGACTAACCAGCTGACCTAGTTTTCACTCAGAACCTGTCCCATTTTGTCTGCGGTTGCTGTAATAAACATCATGACCAAAAGCAACTTGAGTAAAGAGTTTCGGTTTCCAGACCACAGCCCATCGTCAAGGGAAGCCTGGGCAGGAGCCCAAGGCAGGGACCTCAGACTACCTGCTCACTGCCTTCAGACAACCTTCTTATATCGCCAGAGCCCATCTGCCTATGGATGGCACCGCCCACAGGGAGCTGGTCCTTCCTGCATCACTTATGAGCCACTAAATGTCCCCAGAGATGTGCCACAGGCCAATTGGATAGAGGTAATTCCTCAACTGAGGTTTCCTTTTCTCGGGTGTGTCAGGTCGACAAACAAGGTTTGCCATTCACAGAACTCAAATAATTTCTCCATCATCTTTTCCATCTATTAACAAAGAGTTAAATGTGAAGGGTTAAGAATATCAACAGACTAAGAGGAAATTTCACTAGTACTAGAATCTCTTCTAAATTTCTATTACAGAATGAGTATTACATACAGATGTTCTTGTTTTAATTATTTGCCACGTGCAGGAATGAGGGTCAGCACATTGTATACTTCTGTTTCTTTATTCTTACAGAAATTATCCTCATTTTTTACAGACAGAGCCCCAGATTCAAGCTGTGCATGTTCTTCAATGAGGAATTACTTGAATTAATTCTTTTGAAATAATTATGTTCCTGTTTCCACTCTATGAGGATAACAGCTTCATCATTTACCATCTTAAAAGTCCCCATTTTTTTGTATTTACATATTCAGGCAGGGTGTGAAGCAATGGTTAGCTGTTTTCCTTCAGCTGGGAAATCTCTAATGTGCTGAGAGGATGTGATGGCTGAAGTGAAGTCTAAAATCAACTGTAGGTACATTCACTCAAGCCTGACAGCTCCTGATGGCTGTTGTCTGGGCCCTCCGGTGAGGCTGCTGACCACAGCCATTATTCCACACATCGCAGACTCCCCACAACATGGAAACATCAGATTAGTGGAACTGCCATTTGGCAGCGGTAGACTCCCAAGTTACTTCTGACTAATTTTTTTGTTTGTTTGTTTCAACTTATTCTCAAGCCTTCCTAGATTCCAGGGGGATGTGGGCGGAGAAGAGAGATAGGCTATTCCTTTCACTGAAAGGATTCACTATTTATAATTGTCACGGGCTAAAATGACAATGTGCTCCTTGATTCCTGTCTTGGTTTGAATCTGAAATGCCCCGCCCCCACCCCCACAGGCTCAGGCCTTGACCATTTGTGCTATTTGGGGAGTGTGGAATCTTTAGGAGATTGGGCCTGGCTGGTAAAAGTGGGTCACTCAGGCAGAGCCTCTGAAACGCATACCTGGCTCCTAGTCCATGCCTTGCTCTCTGCTTTCTAGTCTGCTGTGACATGAACAGTCTCAGCCACTCACTCCTGCCCTCAGGAAGCTATCTGCTCCAACAAGGCTTCCCAACCAGTATGGATGTGGAACTGTGAATCAGAACAAACTTTTCCTCCTGGAGTTGTTTTTGGTGTCACGGTCACAGTAGTGCATGAGGAACTAACATCCATAGGTTGTTGTCCTGGCAAATTTACCATAGATAGAAAACATTGTAAGCAAGAGAGCCCCTCATTTAACATCTTCCACTGAGGATTTGGAGTGAGGAACCACAGATGGGAGAGAACTTGTGATGTTTGCCTCTCTGGTTACATCACTGAATATGATCATTTCTAGTTCCATCCATTATATCTGCAAATTTTATGTTGTTTTTACAGATGAATAGTATTCCGTTGCACATATATGTCCCAGTTTTATTATCTATTCTTCTGATGAGTAGAATAATAATGAACACAGTCAAGCAAGTATCTATAGATTAGTATGTTGCATTCTTTGACTATATGCCAAAGAGTGGTAGAACTGAGTCATAAGGTAGACTTATTTTTGGTTTTCTGAGGATTCTCCATACCAATATTCATGGCAATATCAGTGGACATGTTAACATGGAAGGGGGAAAATTTTTGTGAGGTTCCAGCCGTATACGCAAAGAACTACAGGCTACTACTGACCGCTGGGAGAATGAGAATTAGCATCTCCTACTAATGAACCCTTTTGTTGGTTGTCTGATATGGAGTGGTCAGCCTTAACACCATACACACATCACCAGCAAGAATCAACTCAGGAGGTTATATTCATATACATTTGTGCATGCACACGCACACATACACACAAGTGACAATAATAATCATGAAAAGGAGGCTCTCAATTTGAATGGAAGCATGGGAACAGTTTGAGAGAAGGTAGCTATAAGGAGATGGAAGGAGGTAAGAGGGGGAAGTGATGATTCTATTTCAATTACAAAATGATATAACCTACTGAGTGTCATCCCTTAACAAGACACTGGAATAGTCATTGTTTGCTCTTGGCAGACAGGGGGCAGTAGCTTTCTGCTGCTGCCTAATGTCTCAGAAAAATCTCAGAAAAGTTCAGAATTTAAAATCTGAAACACAATTTCTACTGAGAGAATTTCACTTTCGGCACTCTCACAGCCAAATGTCTTCAGATCAAACCATCATAACGGAGGCCTATCCGTAATACCTTTAAGTCTTTTAGAATCTGGTTTCAATGATGTAATTTTATTATAAATAACACCCTAGGCTTTATATTCACAGGAAGAAGTTTCAACAAACATACACTAGGAAGACAAAGTATTAAGAAAGGGAATCCAAAGCCTGCAGATGGTGGGGGGGGGGGGACGGGTGGTCTCTGTGGTTAAGGACACTGGCTGTGCAATCCTGGGGACTGGAGTTCAAATCCTACTGCCTTCATAACAAGCCAGGTCCTGTTGGCCCAGCTCCAAGGAAGGCAGAGGCAGGAGTATCATTGGAGCCAGCCTACGTGAGAAAATGTGAGCTCCAAGTTCAGGGACAGAACTGGCCTCAAAATAATAGGTAGAGAATGATACACACGGGTTTCCTGAGACCACCTGCATGTCAGATGTTCACATTACGATTTATAACAGTAGCAAAATTACAGTAGAGTAGCAACAAAAATAATTTTGTGGTTGGATGTGGGAAAGTGTATTAAAGGGTCACAGCCTTAGGAAGGTTGAGAATAGGGGGAACCAGGTTGATAGAGGGGGAACCAGACTCCTCTAGCCTCTGTACGTGTGCACGGGCACACACACTCATACACACAAATGCACATACACTCACACAGGTACACACCCACAAATAAACAAATGAATAATCCTTTTTAAAAAGGGATTTCAATCTCAGAAGAATGCACAGCCCATGTAGCTGACATAAACAAATAGAAGGTATCGAGAATGCTAAAAGGAAGGCTTCTTTATCAAAAAGAATCTGAAAACTCTGGAGATTTCTCACTTAATTTTTTAAAAATAATTGTAAACAAGGGTACTACACACCAGTTTGCTCTTTCTGTAACGGACAGCTGCTTGATTATTAGATAGAAACCCATTGAAGTGATAGCATTTCTCTGGGACCCTTCTAGCCCTCACAGTTAGTGATAGGCAAACTCCATTTCTTTATAAGAAATTAACGTAATTTTAAAATACCCATATGTTAGGTAAAATTCCCTGGGCTGGATGAAAATGGGGCCATGCTTTTAAAAATATCTTTATTAATCCTTAAAGAAACAGAATTAAATTAAAAATAATTTTCAAATAAAAAATAATTAAACATTTATGTTAAAATATAGATGCGTATCTATATGGATATCTTGCTTGCATATATGTCTTTGCTCTACATGCATATAGTACCCATGTAGGTTGGAAGAGGGCATCATATCTCAAACTGGACTTACACTGATAGTTGTTTGCTGCCTTGTGAGTGCTGAGAATTGAACCAGGAACTGAACTCAGGAGGGGCAGCTACTGCCCTTAACCACTGAGCAATCTCTCCAAATAGGCTTATTTTTATTGTAAGCATTGCCTTTTCAGAACATGAATAACTGCCCATCTGTTCGAGAACTTTACATATTCATTATGTGTTCTGTTGCCACCATACAAGGTCTATCATCAGCAATTACCCTGTAGGCTGGGGATATGTTCACAGACATCATGACAAGCTTAACACTCAGAGATTAATCAGGATTCACATACTTAATTGCACTTTAGATCACTTTCAAATTGAAATGTCCTTTATCTTTTATAACGAGTATGTAATGAAGATACCCCTACTGTGCTACGTCATCCCAAGAGATCTACACTCTAAGGAGAGCATGTAATCATTAGAAACCTCTGTAGCTATGACAAATCAATCATTAAGCATGATCTTCAGGACATTGATTTCTAGAGAAGATAGAGTAATGGCTGGTGTTGTTTTTTGGTTTTTGCCCCTATTTACCATAATTTTCAGTATGTTGGACATTTATCAATAAAGATGATTATTCCTGGGAGGTAAAAAATAAAAGAGAGAGAGAGACAAGTCTGCCAGTGAGCCTGGCTTGCTTCCTTGATAGAAATGTGAGCCCAGGGTACAAAAAGAAAAAGTCAGGTAAAGGTAGGTTGATTCTCTGATGGAGAATACAGATGTGAGGGCCCAAGAAAGGAACACAGCAGGATTTATAGAGCAAAACACCAGAGGAGTTAGACAGAGAGCCTACTAAGGTATCCAGCGGTTGCTGCTCAAAATAAGAAAGGAAGGAAGTAAAGAAGGGAGGGAGGGAGAGAAGGAGAGGGGAGGAAGATAGGAAGGAAGGAAGGAAGGAAGAAAAGAGAAAGAGAGCCACAAAACCACAAAAATCCAGTGTCGTCCAGTGAGATGGCTGAGCAAGTTAAAGCACATGCTTCCAAGCCTGATGAACGGAGCTCAATGACCAGGACCCACATGGTACAAAGAGAATTGACTCCTCTACATAATCTCTATAGAACATCCTCTCTTTCTCTCTCTTCCCCCTCTGTCTATCTCTCTCTTACATACGCACAAAATTAATAATTGTAATTTACATTTTTTCAGGCATGAAAAAGAATAAGAAAGAAAAGTAACTATGTAACTGAATAGACCTAGATTGCGCTGCTGTTAGAATGACTAAAAAGAGTATTAACATTATTATGATTGCAATCTAAATATTCAAAACATTTAAAAAGATGTTAAATGAAAAACATAAACACACACATACACACATACATTAAATAGATACACACACTTTAAGAACAAAACTAAAGTGGGTGGGATTAACAACAGATGAGCCATTATAGAAAAGAAAAATAGTAAATTTGAAGATAGAAAAAGCAGAAACTATCCAACATAGGAAAAAAAGAGCCAATAAAACCCAAAAATGAATAGAACATCAGTGAGCTGTAACCCAATTTTTGGCACCTGGTAGGAATACAGAAACGGAAAAAAAATATTAAAAAATAAAAACTGATATTTTTTCCAGTGTAATTAAACTATAAGCACAAGAATTCAAGAACTGTGAACTCCAAGCATATAATACATGAAGGTAAAACTGCAGCCAAGCAGAACTGAATCAAACTGCTCAAAAGTAGAGGGAGAGAAAACCGTCAAATAAACATGAAGAAAGATGAGGCTCAGAGCAGAATCACTGTAAACAGTGCAGTAAGAGCACAGTGCACCTAAGTTATCACAGGACTGACAGCCAAGGCTACCCAACAGCCTACAATTCTATACTGAGTTGTTTTCACATATTCCAGAAACAAAGAGGAAATGAGGATTTTTCAAAGATGAGCCAAATGGAAAAGCAAACTGTACCTGAATGTGGTATCATACAGCCAAAGTTTCTGCACCAGAGAGGCTGAGGCAGGAGGCTGCCAAGCTGAAGACCAGCCTTGTTTATTCAGTGGGACCCTGTCTCAAAGAAAGAAACAAATAGAATCTGAAGGAATTTGATATTCTGCTAGCATTATGCAAGAAAACATGTTTTGAAACACGTTTCAGGGCAAAGCAAAATGAGATCAGATGAAAGTACAATTGTACCCACCAAACATAGGAATAACAAATGCTCAGGATGTTAACTATATAGGGTTATATTCTTATTATTTACATTTTCTTTAAAATAGCCAACATCTAAAACAAACAAGAAGGCAATGGGGAGGGTTACAACCCCTGTAAAAATGAATCATGCAATAAAAATAGCAAAAAGACTGAAGGTACGAGATAAACGTGTAGGAGCTATGTTTTGAAATGTAAAATGCCCCCACAGGCTCGTGAATTTGCACATTTGGTCCCCAGATGGCAGCACTGCTTGGGGTGTAAAACCTTTAGAAGAGTCTTACTGGAGGAAGTGGGTCCCTGGGGCTGGGTCTTGAGGTTTTCTACAACTCAGCTCCACTTCCTGTTGGTTTTCTGCTTAGAGACTGCTCATGCAGTGTGATGGGCCAGCTATGATGCTCCTGCTGTTGAGCCTTCCCCGACATGATAGACTATATCCCTTCCGGAACTGTGAGGCAAAACAAACCCTTTGTCCCTTAAGTTGCTTTTGTCATTGTATTTTATTACAGAAGTAGAAGAGAGAATAAGATAATGGAACAAGAATTTTGTAGTATATATGAAGTGATGTTAGTAGATGATAGATCCAGGCACATTAAAAATATGCATTGGGATTTAAAGCAAATCATTAAAACACCAGAACAGAAAATTCCAGCTGACCCTCCAGGAAAGAGATAAAACAAGCCATAAAAATATTCAGTAAAATAATAAATAAAAAATTTAAATGAATGAAATTAATAAAAAATTAATAAATGATGGGATTAAACCTAGTCATATCAATAACAGCATTAAATATACATTATCTAAAGAATTTCTATAAGAGAGATTATCAAATTAGATTTTTAAAAAGTAAGATCTAAGTCTGTGCTGTAAAATATAGAATAGAAACATATAAATAAGTTAAAAATAAAAGACTAGATTAATATATGTCATCCTAATAAAAATCAAAGAAACTTAAAGTTGCTGTATAAACAACCAGTAAGACATCGGAGCAATAAAGGATATAGAAGCTTATCCACAATTAGAAAAATCAATTCATGAAAAGCATATAGCATCCTTAAATATTTATAAACATAGCAACTAAGTTTCAAAATACATGAAGAAAAAAATCCCAGAACTCCAAGAAGAGACAGGCAATACCAAAGCTTTGGTCAGGAGCTGCATGCTCTTCTTCCAATGTCAAGAAAAACAACCAGAAAATCAGTAAGGGGGGAGAGGGTACAATTAACTACCAGCCAGTCCAACTTACACTTTTGTGGTACTGAGGAAAACAGCAGCAAGATTCCACTCTTTCCAACCTCACATAGAGCATTTACCAAAACAACCCACATTGTGAGCCACAAAAAATTAAATGAATTATAAAGGATTCAAGCCAATGTACATTCTCAGAGCCTAATAGTGTTAAAAAATTAATAGCATACCAATATAAGAAAAATTCCAAATACATAGAAACTAATAATTTCTACATAACCTGAGGTCTAAAATTAAAACATGTATTGGAAAATATTTCAAAATTAATGAAAATAAAAGCAGACATTTAAAATTTTAATGTGATGCAAATATAGCATTGCTTGTAAAAAATATTAATAGTTCCAAATGACTATATTGGTACAAAAATTGTCTTCAATCAATAACCTTACATTTTTACCTTAGGCAAGTAGAAAAAGAATTAAAAAAAAAACCAAAATAAAGAAAATAAAGATGAAAGTGAGAATCAATGGGCACAGAAAAAGATAAAAATGGAAAAATCAATAAAACCAAAAGCCAGTACTTTGGGAAGATCGATAAAACTGAACAATCTCTTGCTGGATTGATCAAGCAAAAGAGAGGACACGAATTACCAGTAGCAGCTATAAAAGTGACATCCTTATTGAGTCTACAGATTTTAAAAGAATTATAAGGGTTTAGCATAGATAATTGTATGCCAGTAATGTCACAACTTAAATGAAACAGGAAATTCTCATAAAACATCAACTAACAAAGCTCATATTGAAAGTCCTGGAAACACTTGACTAGCCTCTGCATGTGCGCTTACTCTCTATCATGAATTGAGACCATAGCTAACAACCACACAAAGCAAAGGCCAGGCCCAAGGGACTTCATTGGAGAATTTACCAAATGTTTAATGGAAAAGAAAAAATGGACACAAACTCTTCTGACGAGACATATCTTCCAACCTGTTCTAGGGCTGACATTACTCACAAATCCAATCTAGACAATGAAGTACGAGCAAGGAAAACCACAGGCCATATGTACTTTCTTTTGAACACAAACAAATGGTTATTACTTGATTTTACCAAGTGGAGTTAAATAGCACGTAAAACTGAGAATTGCAGCAATGGTTCTCAACCACTGCAACTCTTCTGTGAAGCTCTTCATGTCCTGGAGGTACCCTAACCATAAAATTATTTTCATTGCTGTTTCATAACTGTAATTTTGCTACTGTGATGAGTCACAATGTAAATATATGATATGCAGATGGTTTTAAGTGACCCCTGCGAAAGGGTCATGCATCCCCCAAGGGGTCACCATCCACAGGTTGAGAACACTGGTTCAGAGGTAATCCCAGGCATGCGTATTTGGGTTCTGTGTGGAAAAGAAAATGCACACATACACACACACTCACGCACGCATATATATAATTAGCATGTTACAAAGGTGACGATGTATAGCTGCCTATAATGATCTTAATACACCATAAGAAAAAAGTGACACAAATCATGTATTCAGACCTAATAAAAACTCTATGGACATTAGTCGCAGACAGGAACTACATCATTGGAATGAAATCAGGACTTTCTTTTCACTAAAAAAAAATCAACCAGAAATTTTAAAAATGAAAAATAGAATTTACAATAAGATCACAAAGATAAATTATGTGCAGATAATCCTTATAAGGAATGTGAAAGGCTTGTAATATTTTTTTAAAGTGCCAATAACCAGTTAGAGCGATCGTGGATTGGAGGAATCAATAGGTTACAGTAAAATAATCTCATTGACTTAAATCTAAGAACCATCCAAAATAATCCAATAACAACCTAGAACATTCTAGAACTTCAAAAACTGATTCTGAAATTTTTTTTGATAATGGAGAAGCAGCATCAGGGCCACCCATCTCAAATACTTTTCATCAAAGTGGCAACATCAGGACAGCATGGCATGTGCACAAAGAAATACAAATAAATCATAGGGTAGAAGAAAAAGTCCAAAGTCCTTGTTGGCATATGGACAACTGACTTTAAAGAAGGTTACAGTGATGATCAATAAATGAAGGTCTTCAGCAAATAGTGCCTTGGCAATCAGATACCCACATGCAAAATAAATAGCCTTAATCTGAAAACACACAGCATGTGAAAAATTAACTAAAGCTATATACCACAGAGTGAAGTGTGCATCCTAAAACTAGAGTGTGTGTAGAAAACAGCATGGGAGTTGGGTAAGAATTTCTTAAACGTAATACTAAAAGCAAGATCCAAAGGACACACTAATAAATATATACCTCAAATTAGAAACCATTGTTCTTCAAGGATAGATAAAAAGAAAATAAAAGATAGGCCATAAACTAGGAAAAAGAGATTGGTAGTCATGTGTGATGTAAGAATTTTTTTATCTAGACAAAATTTCTCTCAGAACAGTATTTTTAGAGTAATAATAAAACACAGGGAAAGGATGACATATACATCTCCTCTGGGCAGCTACACCTTCACTTTCTTCTTCAGAGTGCTCACCATTTCTCACCAAGTCTGATTGGCATCCAGCTATGATCTAAATGTTGGGACCCTTGGAGCCCATGTCTGGAGACTTAATCCCCTGTGCAACAGTATGAAGAGAGGTCGTTCTTGGGGTGTGCTTTTTCATGAGGACTCCATTATCATAAAAGAGGTTGATGCCCTTATGAAAGACGATGAAGAGGGCATCCCAGTTTTCTTCCTCCTCCTTTCCTAGGTAAGAATACGGCAATCATCACCATTTTGGAGGCAGAGAGCACTCCTAGATTCTGAATCTGCTGGTGCCTTGAGTTTGTAGTCTCTGTGGCTACATTGTTGCATGAAGAAAGGAAAAGGTGTTGGGGGAAGGGGAAGGATGGAGAAAAAGACACAATACTGGGGAGGATGGATACCATCAAAGCATAATATATTCAAGTATACCAGTTTTGCAGTGAAAACCACTCATATTCACAATCAATATGCATGAATCATTTAAGGGGCTGGAAAGGTAGGTAGAGAATTTACCTAGTTTGTGTGAGGCCTTGTGTTTGATTCTCAGTACTGAAAGAAAGTATGAAAAAAAGAAACGAAATAAATTAAAAACAAATAAATGTATTTCCCAGTCAAAAGTACTTATCTCGTTATTTACTTATTTATTTTTAACAAGAGCAGACTAAGACAGCGTCTGGTAGTCATCTTGACTGAGATTATCCCTCAAAATTCTGTGCTCCAAACAGCAAGCAGCACAGCCATTTCCACATTCGAATAGGGAAATGGCAATGCTGGTCTGGCAAGCCAGCACTTTCTCTCCCCAACTTCCCCTCACTCCATCCTCTTCCTCTCTGGCTGTTCTTCTCAGACAAGACAAGCTCATCTTTCAGAGTCCTGCTCCTTGCATGGCTCCATCCACAACTTGGCTGACCCTTTCTCTTAGTTTCCAATATAACCCAGTATAGAGACCTTATCTACACCGTGACACTGTTCCACTGTGCAAAGCAGTGGATTGCCTCGACCTGAAGCTACCATGCCTGTGTGTTTCTGCCCATTGGAGTCTTCATCCTAAGATGTGATGTCCAGGAACCAAGGACCAAGCTGTGCTCTCGAAATAATGTCATGTCGTCCAGCAGCCTCCCAGGAAACCTGTGCAAAGTAGTTGCTCAGCTGTCATTGGTACACAAGAGAAATTGCAAGTTCCCTCTGTGGTAAAAAATCACCACAAAAAAAAAAGAAAGAAAGAAAGAAAAAAATCCAAACTCTAAGTCTTTCCATAGAGCTCTGTTAAAGGAATGTGAGCCTTTCATTTCCCAGTAATGTTTTGAAGAGACAAAAGGGTGCACGAAGTCTAGCTGGCACGAAGGTGTCATGAGCTGAAAAGCCTGATGGGAGTGGAGGAAAGCACACAGAACATCCAAAGAAGAAATTGCCCTTTCTTTGTTCCTGCATGGATAGGAACGTCCCCCTGAAGATTGCACGGTGGCTCATTTGCTAGTGCGTACCTCAGAAGTGTGAAGGCCTCATTCCAGCTCCTCCGCATAATGTTAAAAGGTGGGGGCACAGGAATCCTAGCACTGGGGGGACAGAGACTGGAGAATCCCTCCACTGGCTCACCAGCCTCCCAGCCAAATCTGTGAGTTCTAGATTCAGTAAGAAGCTTTGTCTCAAAAAGTAAGATAGTGATTGAAGAAGTCATCTGACATTGACCACTGCGCGCACACACACACACACGCACACACACACGGGAGTAGGGGGGACTGCACAAGATAGAACAGAGTCAAGATCACTTTCTTAATATGTCTCTGACATTCACGAACATGCTATGTCATTTTGTACATGGAGTGTAGAGGTGTCATGCTTAAATCATGAGTTCACTTCAGACTAATGGGATTAAATGAATAGCCTTCCCATCCCTGTTTACAAACTAAGGAGACTGATCAAATGGGATGCATGGGTCACTGACAGTATGCGCAAAACACTTACCGCAGATTCTAGAGTGTAATTCAGTGTTCAAGAGCTAGCAATGGTTCAAGGTATAATTATTAAGATGAAAATTGTGAAATTATGAGTGACAGCTGACACCTTTTTGTTTGTTCTGCTGAATCCACATCTTTCAGGGCTGGGGACTTTGACATGTGAAAATAATGTGCAATGCTTGCATTTGTAGTTTTCAGTATAGACAGGAGGGAAGGTAGAGGGATTTTTGAATGGAGTAGATATTCACAAGTGTTGCTCTGTCCTCCAAGCATTCTTTCTGTCTGTCCCAGGAAAGGAAGTCTACCTGACTACTGGCAACAGCAAGACAACATGTGCCAGACAAGCAACTCACTGCTCTGCCTCTCTGCTTTGCTTCTTTATATGTCTAGGCAGAGCAGACTGAGTAAGAGATTAAAACAAAACAAAACAAAACAAAATAAAACACAAACGAAAAAGTACCCACCTGTGTGCGGGGTTCTTAGAACAAGGCGCCTGAGTCACTCTTACGCCAGTGGTGCCAGGGCCCTCCTGTAATCCTACACCTGTCCATGTGACCTGAACATGGGCATTGTCTCTCCTCTGTGCCAGAAGAGAAGGAGCATGTGCAAGCCCCCAACAGCTCTCGCATGGCAAGAGAAGAAAGGGAAGCTGTCCACAAAAATAGCTCAACACAGCCAGTTCAGTCAGCCCTCAGTCCTTCGCTCCAGTAACATGAGACCTAGGAGGGAAGGGAAAGAGCAAGGCCAGAGCCTGGTCAACTTCTTGCCTTCTTTCTTTTGCCAACGCTCTTACTGGGTGTGGGGGGGTGGAGTGGGGGAGTAAGAAAGAAAAGGGAACTGTTGCCAGGCATAAAAGTGACTACACAGAACCAATGCCAACCTGGCGGAGCTGAAGGGGAAACGGGGGTGGAGAGTCTCTCCCCAGTAGATGAGGGAGGGGAAGGTTCCTTGCAAAACCATTTCCTCGGCAAAGCACACCTTGGGACATGGCTTCCTGGGTCATGTGTGTTCGTTGGATTTAGAGGAGTAGGACTGAAAATATAAAATGTAAAAGAAACACTAAGGATGCAAAAACAGATGGCAGAAAGGGGGTGAACCCCCCATTTAGCACCTGGGAGGGGTTTTCCTGGAATGCACTGCATTAGCCAACAGCTTATGTCTCCAGACTGCTGTAGACAGAAGGTTTGGGATGATGACAGCAGACTCAGAAGATGCGCCAATGTCTCTGCGCGGGCCGTGGAAGCAATACAGACCTGGCTGGGGCTATGGTAAAGGGGAACAGGCACAAAGGGAGGCAAATGGGACAAATGATGACCATGGCACTCAGAGCTGAGCAGCACAGGCCTAGGAAAGCAGGATTTTCGGTGGTCAGGGTCACAGAACTACACTGGTGACCCAGAAACAGAAAGGAAGAGTGGTCAGGTGTGATATGTGGGTATAGTGAAGCACACTAAGGGCAGTATCCTGCCGCAGAGAAGTTTTACCTTCTGTCTCCTCTTCCTCAGCAAATCCCCCATCCACATGTATATATCCCCTTCCATTTGCATGTGGGGTAGGTTTTTTTCACAGTATTTTACTTATATCCAAAAGACAGGGTGATCACCGCTAAATTTTGGGGGGATCAAATTGATTATCACACAGAGCAAAATTTGGTTACTAAGATTATTACACAATACACACACATGCACATGCATGCATGCACACACACAACCACATACACACATATACACATGCATTCACAGACATACATATACATACACATACACTTCACACATAGGAATAGGGGAAAAACACATGAATGCAGGGGAACCAGTACCTTGTAATCTCAGGAACCCAAACCAAAGGAAAGAAGGGTGGGAAGCAGTTTCAGTACTGATTATATCCAGGGAACCAAATATTACAGGGCCTCATCTCCCACTTTTGAAGGATATTTTTAAGTTAATAGTCTCAAGAGTTTTTCAGAGGCCCTCTGTGGTAGGCCCCTGCTGTGTTACCTGTTTTCTCCCTCTTCCGATGTCTATCCGATGTCTTTCTGAATGAAGATTGAGCATCTTACCCAGGATCCTCCTTCTTGCTTAGTTTCTTTTTTTCTTGCTTAGTTTCTTTAGTTATAGATTTTAGAATGTTTATCCTATAATATATGTTTAATATCCACTTATAAGTGAGTATATACCATGTGTGTCTTTCTGCTTCTGGGATACCACACTCAGGATGATCTTTTCTAGTCCCCACCATTTGCCTGCAAATTTTGAGACACTACCCAGCAGGATAGAGTCTCAGCAGATGCAGAGACTCATAGCCAAACTTTGGGCACAGTGCAAGGAATCTTATGAAAGAAGCAGGAGATAGAAAGACCTAGAGAGGACTGGAGCTCCACAAGGAGAGCAACAGAACCAAAAATATGGGCACAAGTGTCTTTTCTGAGACTTGATACTCCAACCAAGGACCATTCATGGAGATAACCTAGAATTCCTGCACAGAGGTAGCCCATGGCAGATCAGTCTCCAAATGGACTTCCTAGTAAGGGGAACAGGGGTTATCTCTGACATGAACTCAGTGGCTGGCTCTTTGATCACCTCCCTCTGAGGGGGAACAGCCTTATTAGACCACAGAGGAAGACAATGCAACCAGTCCTGATAAGACCTGATATGTTAGGGTCAGGTGGAAGGGAAGCAGTACCTCCCCTATCAGTGAACTGGGGAAGGGACAAGGGAGGAGAAGAGAGAGGGAGGGTAGGATTGGGAGGGGAAGAGGGAAGGGGCTACAGCTGGGATATAAAGTGAATAAATTGTAATAAATAAAAAAATATTCTCAAGAGTTATCACTAAAAATAATATGTATTCCACTTCTTTACGAACCATTTACCCAGTGTTACCTTACTGATACCTTCTGTAATTACCACATGTGGTATGGTCCTTTCCTTGAAGGCTCATGTGGTGAAGGCTTGGTCCTTGCTGGCAGCCCTCCTAGGAGTGGTGGAACTGTTAGGAGGTGGGGATCAGTTAGGATCAGTAGGCCACCAGCAGTGGGCATCTGAGGGTATATTTTAACCCTGTGCCCTCTTTTATCCTCCAGAAATCAGGGGCAAGCAGCACTGCTTCACCATACTCTCGGCCATGATGTTCAGTCTGGTCTCAGGCTTAGAGTAATGGAACCAAGCAACAATGTTCTGAAACCATGAGCCTAAAGAAGTATTTCTTTTTCTAGATTTGCTTAGGTGTTTTGTCACAGTGATGACAACCTGACAGGCCTCTTACCAGCTGCTCCTTCTACCATGGCTACATTGTAGGTAGAGAAATGTCAAAACCAAGACAAGTCCCAGAATCCTTGCTACCAAGCCAAAAAAACAGAGCAACAAAACTTACTGTTTTTCTGTAGGCTATCTGCCCATGACTCCAGGTTCCAGAAATGCAGTAGCATGCCCTTTGTCACTGGTTTACTACATATTTTTCTAAATTACATTGATTTTGTGTACATGTATGTGAGCGTGAAGATGCTATGGCACACATGTAGGAGCAGGTTCTCTTTCCACCATGTGGGCACCAGGGATTGAACTCAGGTAGTCAGTCTTACCTGCAAGTGTCCTCACCAGCTGAGTCATTTATCCTACCCGAAGGGTGCTTGCCAAAGCACACCTCTCATCATGACAATAGAACCATTTCCACAGAGACATATGTGATGGGTTACCTGTGCTCACCATTCTCTGCTGCTGGTGGTACCAAACACCAAATGGCTCCTGACACAAACAGTGTTGGCAGCCTCTCTATGAGAAAAGAAGATGTAACTGTCTACTCTGAAAATTTTGGTAAGAGTGCTCATAAAGGCTGTTGACATTCCTTTATGTGGTGAATGGTTTTCCTTTATCTAAGGTGATTAATCCAACAAGATTCATAATTCCTGAACTTACCTCATCCCCTTCATGCTGATTAGCCAATCACATTAGATTGTGAAGCCAAGCTCCCACCAATGGAATGAGATGCAGTCACTACATATATCATGGGTAAAAGACAGAGACCACTTTGGCAAAATAGAGTGTGCTTGCTAGCCCTGCTTCGGTTCTGGATCACCTTTATTTTTGAAAATAGAAAGTGCCTTGCTAAATCACTATCACTTTGCTCATGAGTTCTTTTGTGCAACACCAAGGTAATGCTTTTCAACTCCTATAAAGAGAAAAATGATGCTAAGACACTAGAAGCTACAGATTCATGCCACTAATCCCTAAGCATGAACTTCATGCAGCAGCTAGCTAGAGCTAATTTTTTTAAACATAGAAAGTTAGTTAAATGAACTGTTGTCTAGGAAGCAGACTCTGGATTGAAGGGATGGATGTAGTCTTGCCTAAGGCTCTGATTTCTTGAGTTCATGTGCCTACTCTGAAGCTCCCATGATACCCACTTTGTTTATCAAATGAAGAGCCAAGATCTGATCTGTTACCAAAGCTTTTCCCATTCATCTCTTTGGAGGAGAGCAAGAAACTCAGCTACCATTTCCCTTAAGCTAGTTGCAGTCTCTGCCATGATGGCCTGCTCTGTTCACCATTTTCTGTGAGTGAATCTTGACTGGCTAAGGCCTCAGTGTGATGGCCAATTAACAGCTGCAGACTGGGGTGAGCAAGGAGGAGGAAAGAAGCAGTGTTTCCAGTCCACAAAAGTCTTTCTTAGTCCAATGGCTCACTCTTTCCTCTGAACCATTTGTCATTATTGCTAATATCTAAGTTAGGTGATTTGCATTGAAATCTCAGTGAGGTAAATGCTATTGTACTCATTTTTCACTGAGAAAGCTGAGACACCTGAAGACTATATAATGTGTTCAAGGTCACAGAGATAACAAGAGACTGTGGTGGACAATGGCGCATTGTGGGATGATGTGTGCTATTGGATAAACTTCAATATTAATGTGCATCACTATGATACTTACCATTTTGTACTTATCCATATCTGACCAACTCTGCTGGGGGTGGAAGAGACATCTTCTCCTCTTCCTACACATTTTAGCCTTGGGCATGCTTCGCTCTGAAGCCAAGGATGCCAAGGCACCAGGTGAGATGCTATCCAAACGCCTGCCAAGGAAGGAACAGATGGTTCTGCTAAACTGTGGGATCAAGTCCCTGCCACAGTAATGGCAATAAGCATCCCCCATAAAATAATTACTTCCAGTTTGCCTGGCAGGTTGGATGAAGTCCGAGGCAAAAGCTCATTCTTCTCTCACAGCTTTGAGCTTTCAAGCTGTGTTTTCCCAAATGAAAAGGATCTTTTTCCTGTGATTCTTTGCAAGATCCATTTAGTCATGACAGAACTACCTCCATGAGTGACAAAGTCTATTTGGAGTTCCTCTGCTGGAAAGGGACCAAGATTGGAGAGGAGATTAAGTTTCAGGGAGGTTTAAATCTACTGCCAAGGTCCAGGGAACAGTTAGGAGAAGCACAGTACTGCTTGGGAAGGTCAGAGGACAAGTTAATGGAGTCTTTTTTTCTCTCTCTCTCCTTGTGTCATGTGGGTCCCTAAGAGTACTTTGAAGTGCATATTCCTTTTCTTATTAACAGAATCACCTCGGCAGAGACTTCTGTGACTGAAGTCACAGAAGCTCATTTTAAATTGGGAAATCAAGAGGCTATGGAGCCTGGTCCAGCTCTCAAAGCTAGTTTTGTTTTCCCATCTGTGGAATGGGAGTGATGACGTGTGGCCGGTGTGCTTAAGAAATGCAAGACAGTTTGAAGGAGACAGAAATCGATCAAGGAACATGGAAAGAGCAGAGTGCGGGCACCAACGAAATTCTGCAACTTACCTTCAGATGCAGAGACACCTGATATTGCTCTCGGTGAAGGCTCCTGACCTTTGTCCTCACCTGTGTTTAGAGGCCCTGGCTCCTCCCTTGACCATCCGCCCCCACTGTTAGTTTTCTTGAATTATGAGGCTCAGATGAAACAATCTCTGTCTCTGTCTCTCTGTCTGTCTGTGGATGTGTTCAGTAAACAAACATCTGCTCACATTGAGTAATGACAGTTTTGGCATCCTGATTATGAAAGTTCAACCCAACTCAGCTCAATCTCCCTTTAAGAGAATGTTAACTGTCTATTTCGGTCCCTAACAAAGAGAGTTCAAGGATTTCAATCCCTAAATCCCTCTTTGATACCCCAAAGGAAAATTCATTCCTCACATTCCCATCTCTTGCTTATTCAGCCTGGATCAGAAACTATATACCTCAGCAGGCACAAAGAAGGCCACATACCATGCTGACAGGCGGTGCATGCATTCTCAAATGCTCAGAGGTTTGTCAGTGACGGAAGGCATCCATAATTCATTCTAAATAAAAATAGCAAAACAGTCATAATAAGAAAAGAAATTAAAAAGTACAGCTGTTTTAACGGCTCTATCCCTTATAGTCTACGAAGACACAAGTTTGTTCTGGACATAGCTCCTATCCTCCAGGCCACATAGTTTGCTGCATATAGAATTTGTAGTTGATGTCTCTTTTACTTCTGTGTTGAGAAAGGTGTTATCATTCTCACCTCTGCTAGCTCAAAGGGGAAGTCAGTGGTACTCAAACTGGCCAACCCTCTACAGAATGCCTTGCATGTCTGCAGTTGCTTTCAAGGTTTTTCTCAACTATCAGTTCTTAAACATTAATTCTGATGTGTCTTGCTGTGGACGTCTTTGTATTTATTCCATTTAGAAGGCGGCTGTGTTTACCACTATACCATCAATGCAGTATTCATCCTGTTTAGAATTAGTTGAGTCTTCTTGGATATCTTGGCTTCCAATTTTTACTAAATGTGGAAGGTTTTGGACATTTTATTTTCCAGACTCTTTCTTAATACTGCCTTCCCTTCTGGTCCTCTGATGGTGAGAGTGTGGCTGTACATCTTTTTTTGCTTGGACTGATCAGTCTTCAAGTGTATGTCGTCATCTCTACTTGACTATTAAACCTATATGGGGAGTTTTTCAGTCATTCTATTCTAAGCCTATAGTTTCCATTCTATCCTTTTTCATAATCTAATTTTAATGCAACCTATTACTTTTTCTTCTGTTTCAGAAAAGTCATAGTTTTGTGTTGAAATATTTTAAGGCATCTGCTCTAAAACCCCAGGTGTTGTTGTTGACATCCATTGACAGTCAACATACAAGTTTCTGTATCTTGATGAGAGATTGATTTCTTGTGTTTTAGACGTATCTTGTATGGTACTACAAGGCTCAGAAACCCATTTTATCATCTTTAATTTCTTTAATGGGAGACACATGCCATATCATACACGTGGAACTTGGAGGACAGCTTTCAGAGGTCAGTTCTCTCCTCCCACTAGGTAGATCCTGGGGATTAAACTCAGGAGGTCAGGCTTGGAATCAAGTGCCTTTACCCTCTGAGCCATGCTACTAGCCCATGTTTTATTTATTAAAAGCAGGACACTCTTTTATTGTGGCATAGTGCAAGAACTGGCTAAGTGTCTTTGCTTGACTTCCTATTGGTTGTCTCTGACATCATCTCAGATCTATCGAAGCAGTGAGTTCCACTACTTGATTGAAGATGCACAGGGCAGAATTTCAGTCTGTCCAGAGCTTGATCTTTCTAGAAAAAAAGTAGGATTCACCTCGGATCAATTTACTGTTTGTAAGTTAAATTATAAGCTCAGATCCCTCTGGGGTCAAGAAGAGGGTAGAGGCAGAGCACTTGTATCGCTTTGTATTAGCAGAGGAAGAATAAAAGCTATGTTAACAGCTTGCCCTGTCTGGGAAAGAATCAACCCTCATTTGTGCCATCCACACATCTTGTTGGTGTGAACTGGAGGTAGCAACTCAACAGAAAAGATCAGAAACTCAAGTGCTGACTGGCTCTGGTCACACCTCCTTACTGTAGTCTTCTTGCTTTAATGAGAATGATGGTTCGCTTCTTCTCTGAACCCTACTGACAGCAGTTGGGGAAAGTAGAAGTGAAATGGTGAGGAGCTCATGCAACGTTGAGTGTGTATAGTTACGCTCCCGACTGTACCTCTTATCTGACCCTTACACATAAAAAAAAACCTAACAATCTACAAGAATGAATTATGGGAATTTTTGTAGGATCGATTGAGAAATAGTGGATGATTGACAGAAATGCATTATTGAAACTTAAGTAGAAGCCACCTCAAGATTAGAGAGTACAGGCCCACGCAGTAAGCACAGTAATTATTATAATCACTTTGTATTTAGCTATGACCAGCACAGCTGAAAGAACATGTAAGCTCATCTTTTCATATACTTGACCCCATACAGTTGAACAGAGTATCTTTTCGGTAGAAGAGCACAGTGGAAGTTACTTATCACTTACTGGCAGATAGAAAGCAGAGAGAAGGATATCCAAGAGGAGGCTGGTACAAGACATAGCCCCAAATACATGTCTCCAGTAGCCTACTTCCTCCAAATAGGCAGGAAGATCTACCACCTCCCAATAATTGATTCAAATTTATAATCTGTCAGTGCTGTAAACCATTCATTACATCATCCTTAACTGTATCTGGAGTGACTCTCACAGACACAGGCAGAGGTTTACGTTCTTATCTATAAGGCATTTCTTAATCCAATCAACCTGGAATCATTGTGGGTCAGCCGGCATAATGATTCACAGATACACGGTCCTTCTTTCTCAAGTATGAGTCTTTGGGCTCAAATATACCTCTTCTTTACTCATGGAAATGATGAGTGCATGTAAAGAAGTTCAGCCAGTGCTGAGCCTGTTGTGGGAACTCCCTAAACAGAGGCAATGCTGGGTAACTATCTTGCCAATGTTTGTTCTAATACAGAGATCAGCACTGGAGGACCAGTGGTATTCTCATCCCACATCGTCCTATCGCATAACATTCATTCTTCTGTATTGGTCTCTCCAGGGGAATACTTGTGTCAAACACTTTCCTGTGGGACTAAGATCCTTCCTACACAGAATAAAACCTTGGCTCTCAATGATGTTCAGTGTCTTGCTGTCTTCCTTTAGTTCACCAGCATTTGAAATTAAAAAAAAAATGTTCCCAATGGAACCTGGACTCGAGGAGTAAAAGATATGTGGAATTATTGATACCAGTATCAGTATTGCACTTAAGCACTCACAGGAAGAGCTTTAAAGTAGTTAGGGAGAAAATGCTGACAGATTAATGGCACCATACATTCACATTGCAGTAAAACCCGCCCCTGCCAGGTTGTCCAAACCAAGCAGAGAGAGACTCTGTGATATGTTTATAGGAGGAAACCATGTTGAAAATCTTATTCTAAACTCTAATTGGCAATGCCACTGAAAATAATGTTCCTGTGTTCTCCTCTATCTTACTTCACACTGTCTTGTTGATCCATTTCATTCCATATTGGCTACAGACATTAATATATCTAAGCAATGTTTGTATTTATATCAGTGATCATTCAGATGTCAAAGAATTTCTTTTCTCTTATATTAACATTGATTAGTCTACTTTGTGAAGTGTGGCAGCTTAGTTGTTTTGTGTTCTCATCCATCCCATCATGGCCTTCCTTCCTCAGAACAGTATGTCTCACATGGAGATGTTTGCCTCCAAAGATATTTTTTTTTCAATGACTGATGACTAGTAGCATTTCTGACTGTCACAACCTGCAGTAGGAATATGATTGAGATCTAAACATGAAGATCATGGATGCATTTGACTATAGTACAATACACAAGGGCCTCCCTGCCACCCAGATTCTGGTTGTTTAAGACGTATAGAGTGTTGAAATTAAGAGCTTTTTCCTAGATGATTAAAATAGAATTCTGCTTATAGTTCGCAGGAAGTGAGACATGAGGTTTGTGCTGCCTCAGTTATAAATTTCTCTTGTAAACACATAAGCAGAGGGGGTTAGCTCTCTGCCAAAGGGATGAGTGGGGTGCTAGTGTTTATGCCTAGCCCCCTCGTGTCAGATGTTATGTAGATCATCAAGCTCCTCCTGACCTCCACTCTGCACGAACTGCATCATTCTCTTTGTCTCCATCCTCCCAGCTGGGTACTTTCAATCTTGCATCTATGGCCTTTGTAGACATATTTGCAAGTGCCTCAATTCTAGATAAAAGTCTTTTTTTCCCTGATCCAGCTAGTTAATCTGTATTGTCTGCAATCAAGATTCCAATATAATTTAGTAATTATTTAAAGAGAACCAATCTTCAAGAAAATGGAAATATGGGATAGATGAGTTTGAAGTCAGAGCATACCACAGAACATTAGGAGACAGAAGCCTTAGATGGGTTTTGGAGATAAACTGGCTGCTTCTCAGCAGCATCAAGAGACATAAAGAATTAACCGATGTGAAATGGTTTGGCATGATGCATTAAAGGTGGTCCAAACTGTTTCTCACTCATCCACCCACCCTCCCACCCACACCAACATGCACATACAAACCTGAACCTAGGTTTTTCTTTTTTAATCTGACCCAATGAATAGAAACATAACACAACTGATCCCATATAACTTCAGAGAATGGGAGAGTATCCAACTTTGCCTGTTGAAATGCTTCCTTTCAGTATCCAACCATCATGGTATGAGAAAACCAGGAGCTTTGTTCAGGGGCTACATCAAGGGGTCAGTATTATTCTGGGTTCTGTAAAGGAGCATATCTAATGAAATGAATATTTTCTATATTTACACACACACACATACACACTCACACACACACAGGGGATCTATTACAGTAGCTTACAGGTTTTTGTTCAGATTCTCCAACAGTGGTTATCTCTTGAGGTAAAGAAGGCCAAGATCTGGTAGTTGTTTAGTGTCCAAGATTAGGTTGTAATGCTAGTGAATGAATGCCTCATTAATAGGATGGATAGACTTGCCCACAAGAGTAAAGGCATGAAAGAAAGAAAGAAAAAAAGAAAGAAAGAAAGAAAGAAAGAAAGAAAGAAAGAAAGAAAGAAAACAGCTTACTTATTCAATGTTCTCTTGTGTGAGCTGCCACCAGAAGATGTGGTCTAGATCAGTGGTAGGTCTCCTTGCTTCAAATAATCCAACCAAGAAAATTATTTACAGGTGTGCCCAACCACTTGGGTTTTAGTTGATTCCAGAGTAGCCAAGTTGACAACCAAGGCAAGCAATCATAGTGTCCTTAGCTGACAGTCAATTCAGAGATAGCTACCAGCCATTTTTCATCTATCTTGAATAGCCCAGGCCCTGTTATCCCTAGATAATTGTAGTCTCTGCAGTTGCCAATAAATCTTGTCAATATACATCTGCGTGATGGTGACTATTACTGCTTTAAGTCACTGTATTTTTATATAGCAATATATAACTAAAATAATTGAGCAGGAATTAAGAACTAAGAACTAACATGACTAACTAATAACTACCTTGGCAGGGCGGCTTGTATCCTAACACTCAGGAGGCTAAGGCAGAAAGAATATGAGTTCTGAGTAGAGTGAGCTACGCTATATAAAGAAACCTTATATAAAGCAAAAACAAACAAATAAACAAACGAAATCCATATAAGGTCAATTAAAACTTTTTTATTTTTCACAGCATAGTCAGAAATATCAAGAATTTTTTGTGAGTAGTCTATAAAAATATGGCTGTAAAAATCAGATCTTGAGTCTAACCCTATGGTTTGCTGAAAATTCAGTATAGATTGAATGAAAAGCCCAATCAGACCTCTGGAATACCAGTTTGAGAACTAGAGAGGAAGAAATAGGGTGCTGACAACTGTGGGAAATGAGTGTACCCTCTGCGTGAATCCATGTTAATGCCTCAGACACCTGAGAATGGCAAAGGCCTTCCCTGATTCAAGGATGGCTACTGTTGACCTTTAGCTAAAAGCAGTATGTGAAAAAAGTAGAGACCACAGCTTCCCAATTCTCAAACTGCTGTATCACAACCCTCCTTGTGGTGAACCCCTCTGCTCCTCTGCAGAGACCCCCTACAGAAATGAACTAACCCACCTCTTCCTTCATGTTGTATATCATAAGTTTGCTGAGTATCTGGGCTGTTGGTGTATCTCCATCTGAGCGCACAGCTCAGCCAAGCAGTTTTAGGTTATTCGTGTCTGTTTATCTTAATTTTCCATTGCTGAGTCAGGTTTCCAAGACCCAGGCTTTTGGGTGACATCAGAGAATTAAGACTAAGAATCCTGGAATTTAAAAAGATCTGAATAAAGTACCACGTGTGGTACTTTGAATGAGAATGGGCCCAACGGGCTCATATATTTGAATGTTTGGTCATTCGGAAGTGGCACTACTAGGAGGTGTGGCTTTGCTGGAGTGGATGTGACCTTGTTCGGGTAGGCGTGGCCTTGCTGGAGACTGCCTAAGCCAGTCTCAATATCTGGCTTCCTGCTGCCTGTGGTTTCAGATGCAGAACTCTCAGGTATCTCTCCATTTCAACCTGCACACTGGCTTTCCATCATGCTTTCTGCCACGCTGATAATGGACTATACCTTGGAAACTATAAGCAAGCCCCAATTAAATGTCTTTCTTTTATAAGAATTGCTGTGATCATAATGTCTCCTCACAGCAATAGGCCACTGACCAAGACACCGCTAGTCTTCCAAATCTGGTCTTTGATGAACGGCTGCAGTCCCCCTTTGCCTGTTGATGAAGCAGACCCTGTACTTTGCAATAAGCAATATAATTCTAATGTAGTTATCCTGACAAAAGCGATCTCTGCCCCCATGTACTGCTCTTATAAGATTCTGGGTACAAAATCAGAGTCAGAACTCAGCACTCTTCAGGGCATAGCTGTAGAGAATCTGAAAATTAGGAATACGCTGGAGCTGAAAGTGTTAAATTAAGGCAATGAAACGTGGGGAGAATGTTTGAGAAAACCATGGCTCAAAGAGGAAAGTCATACAATGAATTACAATTGAATGAAAGTGAATTTAGTGATATTCCCCAAAGACTCTAACATGGATAGATTCACTCAAGCAGCTGAGTCTGGCTCTAAAAGAATGATGGAAACCTGGACTCGGTAGGTGTCTTTTGTAAGTACATTTGATAGTAATGCAATGTAGAAAGAAGACTCCAAAGTTGCAGGGATTCCATTAGACTTGCCATTGGTAAGACAAATACCTAAGGGGAACTGCTCAAAAGGGTAAAGAAGAGATTTGACTCACAGTTTCAAAGGATTCAATTCATGTCTAGCTTCACTGTTTCTGTGCCATGGTGAGGTAAAGACATGATAGAATTATATGTCGGAACACAGTTTCTCACCTCATGGTGGCCAGAAAGCAGAGAGAGTGGGGAAGACAAAGAACAGGGGGCTAGGGCACTCTCTCAGTCGCCTACTGGATGCTGTCAACCTCATTCAGAACATAGCTTTCTTTATCTTCCCTAAAAATGCCTTCTATACACTCAGGAGTGTTTCTCTGATCTCTGAGCCATGGGGATGTCTTGTAATCCAATGTTGTTGACAATCAAGGTTAACCGATACAGTGATAAGCAATGTTTGAGCAAGTTGATTACACCCTATTGATCCACCACACTCTCTTCACCAAAATACGGAGAAACACTTTGATGAAAGAAGCATCAAATCTTAAAAAGCATGGCATTCACTGTAGCCTGTAAGCAAGTCATAATAATGCAAGATGCTGCCATGGTGGCAGAACAGCCCAAGCAAAGGTGGCGTGAGTATGGCCATTGGCACTGTGGTTGGCTGATCCATAGGCATCTCAAGCAACGGCTAATAGATTATAGGGTCCTTAAGGTAGTTCACAAGCTCCAACTTGGCCTGTATCAAAACAATTTCTAGATGTATAAGTAGAAGCTTAATTTGTGTCAGTGTGACAAATCACAGTTCTGATCCAATTCTGAGACTCTATTTGGCTCACATAATAAGAACCCCTTGACTAACTGAAACTCAGATTGCTCAAAGAAAGAGCCTACAATTACATCACAAGCATGCACTGCTAGGCTATTTCTTATTCTTCTCCAAAGAAAATTGTAACCCCATGTGTTGTAACTATGCACTGGGGAGAAAAAAGTTACGTAGACTTCAGGGGTGTTATTGGACTAAGATTCTGAATCATCACAGTTTCTGGGAGTTGACAATACACTTGTGTATAAACCGTTAGATGAAGCTGATAAATGAGATACAATATGAGCCAGGCAGGTACAGGCCTCCAACTGGGTTATTTTCCTAGTTCACAAGTTCCTGGTAAAAGACATACTCTCCACATATCCGAAGTGAGAGGCTTATGGGAGAAATACCAAAGAAAAATCCCTGTAACTCTCTTCCATGAAAAAGAACAAGCAAAACAAAGCAAAACAAACAATAAAAACTTAGCAACCCCCAAGCAGTGTTAACCCTGCAGAAATCAAGAGGTTGGTGTTACCAGCTAAATTATAACTGTCACAGTCTCATTTACTTTCGTGGCTTAATCTGTGCATGAGATGGAAGAATGCATCTTTGAGAATTCTAAACATAATCAGGTGTTGATTTCAATTATAACTTCCATTCCTGAGGTAGTCTGTGTCTGTCATTCTTCTCCAGAAAAACAGATATATCGTTATTGTACATCACAGTATTTAAGTTATAAGGTATCAGTTAAAAAGAGTAAACATTGCTCAACAACATCATCCCTGTTGGAGAAGGTACAGATGTGCTTAAAGCAGAACACACATTAGTTGCATAACATTATGCTTTTGTGTGTGTGTGTGACAGACTTCTCCTGGGAGACACAATAGACACATGGCTATTCACTCCAGAAAAGGAACTCGCAACAAAGTAACAACCGTACCCATGTCTGAGTTGGTAAGCCAGTGAGTTTTTATTGGGGTAATTTAACCAGACAATGGGTGAAGGATTTCTTATAAGGAGCAGAAATAACTCAAGAGCCCACCTGACATGGACGAGGGAGAGACACCCCCCTCCTCTCCCTTGTCCCTTGCCACCTACCGAAGCTGGGAGATCTGACCCTGAAGTTAGGAGAGAGAACTGTCCCTGTCCCTCACCAGCTGCCACACTCAGGAGAGCGGGCCCTGCACCTCACTTGGGTAGCAGGGTAGAGCTGGCACTAGTCAGAGGGAGTGTGGGTGAGTGTCCCCCCCTGCCCCGGTGTTGGGGGGAATCTTGAGATGGGGAGAGCCAGCTGGCTGACCAGTTCAGATACCTTTCAGGCTTAGATGTGGAACCTTGAATTGGCCGGTCCTAACATCTACCCCATCAATGAACTGCTGCGGTGCATGAAGGGACCCGTATTATAGATCCAAAACTGCAGGATCTCCATGACACAGGGAAACAACAGGCTCTCCAGAGGAGACTCAGTGAGAATCCAGTATTGATACAGTGGCAGAAGCCAGAGGCCTGGTGCCAGACCAAGTCATTGCAATGAACATTCGCAAGCAAACAAGTGTGGACAGAAAAGGCATGCTGTGGGACACACACCGATATACTAAAGCTTCCATATGAGGTGGGTTTTTTTTTCTTTGTTATGGGGAAGGTTGAAAGGGTGGAAGGCAGGTACCACAGGAGGGGGAGATGAGTGGGATTGGGATATATGATGTGAAATTCACAAAGATCCAATAAAAAAATTAAAACAAAACAACAAAACAAAAAGCCCCACCTGAGCACGGGTGATAACTGGTCAAAGCTGCAACCCAACAGTTCTTTGCTCAGCCTTCAGGTGGTTCTGAGAGTTCTCTTTTGCAGTGTGGTTTATCAAAATCTCCTCTGCCCCCTCCCCCAATAGTCACTCACTCCTTTGTAACCAGGAAGGGGCCTTTGAAAACCTTCCAAGTTTCCGTTCTCCTAGACCTGTAACCTTTTGTTTACCTTTTGAGCCTCACCCTCCTCCTAAAGGGAATGTTTCAATTCCTAGGAACTGCCTACAACATATGCGGATTAGGGACTTGCAATTTTTATGTGGGGATCAGGTGCTATTTGAAGAGTTATATGTGAGGGCCAAATTGACAAGAGGTGGGCTAACTTCATACGTCATCTTGATCGCACTACATGATGTCCACATAGCTAAGCATTGCTTCTGATTGGGTCGAGTGTTTCCAAATGAGCTGAACACTGGACTTTTTATAGTGAGTAAAGCAGAGTATCCTCCAGAGGGTAGGGGCATCATCTAATCTGTTGAGAGTCTGAACAGAGCAAAAGATAAAGTAGGAAATATTCCCTACCTGGCTTCTTGGGGTGGGTTGTCAGTTTCTTCCTGTCTTTGGTGCTCTTGGTCTTCAGACCTTCAGATTGAACCTAAAACTGTATCACTCTCACCTAGCCCACAGGCCTTCATACTATATATACAGTTGACCTTCCTGGGTCCCCAGTCTACAGAGGGCAGGTGATAATTCCTCAGGAATAATCAAGCAATGCAAAGGTAGGCTGGTGACTTATTGTAAATGTGTATGTATGTATGTATGCATAAGTATCCATACACACACATATATATGCCATATGTATGTGACATGCAGACTATTATGCCTTATACATACGAACATATGATGCTATCTATATGTGTTATGCCTTTTGCTTATGTGATTCTATTTCTCTAGAGAGAACCCCAATTATACAACTATTGATACTAAGAAGTAGGGGGCTGCAATAAGAAATACCCCAAAACATGGAAGTCTCAATGAAACCTGATAATGAGGAAGGACTCCAAAGGTTTTAAGATGCAAACTAGAAAAAAACCTAGTAGTGTCATAAGAAGGGTTTTAAGAGCTGATTCTGACGAGGAACAGGGAGAGGAGAAAGTTTCTGTCCTCTCTGAAAATATGTGAACAGTCTTGTGCATAAAAGTAGTAGAAATTAAGCAGCAAAGGCAGCTTTGTCGAGGTCTCAGATGAAAATGAGGAACACATTATTAGACAATGGATAAAAGACAACCCATCTTATAGAGTGGCATAGAACATGGACAAACTGTATTTGTATTCTGGTATTTAGTAGAAGGGAGGAAAATTAAATATTTATCTCAGGCGATTTCCACGAAAAGAGTTAATGACACAGCTTGCTTCCTCCTGACCATAGCAAGACACAGGGAGAGAGAAATCAAAGATGAAAAGATTAAGCAAACAAGAAGTTAAATCTGGAAAATTCTCAGCTTGCCAGTTTGAGAGAAAGTGAGAATTTGAGCTTTAAGATCAACACAGCATGACATGGATTGTACCAGCCAACACAACAGAGTAGGACTAATGATCGGATGATATCAGTAAAGACACTGTTAATTTGACCAAAAGCAGACCGGGAAAGCAAGGTGAATGAAAGAGGGTGGTTGCATTTCTTAAATCCCATAGAACTGGGCTGTAGATACTTGGCTGGGAACAAATGCATATGATTCTTCTGAACAAAAGAATAATTGTAAATGCGTTTCAGAAACCCTAAAGGCTGACCCTCTTGCCAAAGCCTGGATCGAGCAGGTAAGGCTAGTCCCCACTGAATCTGAGAGTACCTGACTTTGGACTTCTCAACCTCTAGGGCTGTGATTAATAAGCATTTGTTGTATAAGCCACTAGTTCATTGGTACATTTGCTATAGCAGACTAAAGCAAGAACTACTCTTTTGAGTGGGATGAATCAATACAGACCCTGGCACCTAATGTACAGATATTGATTTATCTAATGCGTTTCGCTTCATTGCAGTCATCTAAAAACACAAAGAGAAATGACTAAGTAACCCATAAAGCTGCCAGTTTAGAAGGATACCCAGAGCAAGAGGAGGCTCTCCAGCTGATCCAGCTCATCCAGTTGACCTTTTTTGATCCCTTTGATTCTGTGATGCCTGGTGGTGTTTGATCAGAGTACTACATGAGGATTGAGGCAAGTGGAAATCAGGGGAATCACAGTTCCAATCCCTAAGGATTAGCAACAAAGCCATGCTCTCCTCAGAAGTTAGATAGTCTCAAAGCAGGTGGCAAGTGCACAGCAAGGAGTTGTGAAAACTGAGCTGCTGTTTGTATAGCGTGAGATGTTGGGATGTTGGACCTGCCAATTCAGTGCCAGGAAGCCATGAAACAACACCTCATTACATTGATGAAGTATATATAGAATCAGGCTCAAGAGATACAGGGTATTTGGTGGGAACTTCACACTCCTAGCATACAGACCAGCACATGGCAGTACAGGACTGGTGAGGAAGTCCAAGTCTGATGTTCTGTGACAGTGTGAAGTGGATTGCTCTACTATTGCAGCCTCATTCAAGGATGGCCTGGAAAGACAATGGATAAAAAGAGAGTTGTTCACTGTGAAAGATTCTAAGCCTTCATTCTCATCATGCAAGCTCAAGAAGTGAGATTAACGGATTAGTAACAAAGAAGGTGTTTGTTTCCTGTGTGAGTGGTCAACAAAGGTCCCTCTTGTCCAGAAAAGTCTCAGGATCACGTGCAAATCCTATCTGCAGCTGTCCATCTTCATTTCCCAGTGAGTGGATTTGTGGACAGTGTGGTCACAGTAGCAAGGACAGGAGTGGCGCTGAGGTTCAGTGAGAGTGTTATTCACATAGCATCATTATTGTGAGTAGACCAGGGCCCAGAATGCTACATCATGTTCTAAGGACCAGGCACTAAGTGGTGGCTACGAACTACTATGGACCTATTCCTTCATGTAGGGAGATATTTGTACTAAAAAGGTACTTATGCTCTAGATACTTTGCTGTTATTTTTTCATAATACCTTCCGGTCCCTCTAGGCATCAGAAGAACTAAGCGCGTTGCCATCTCACACAACACTGCCTCTTCGTGGAACAGCAAAAGCAGAGAAGTTAAATCCACTGCTCATGATATTACCTCTTTGTTCTATGTACCCAATAATCTAAAAGTTACTCACCTTACAATGGAATGATCTACTAGAGTATCAGCTGTCAGAAGCAGCACCTTGAAAGACTAGGTAATTGTCCCCTGTGATTATGTGTGCTCTGAACACACCAGAGACTGATGTGATGGTGACATTTCTCTCATGAGCAGATTGCAAGGGATCTGGGGGAAAATGGACATGAAGGAGAGAGCGTCTACCATCATGACTAGTAACCTAAAAGACTTTCTGTATTTCTCTTATTCTGGACTTTGCTGGCTGAGAAATTTTGGTACACAAGAGAGAGAGGAATGCTTTCCTCTACAAAGGACACGATCCATCCATTGAATACCAGGTGAGATGTCCTTTTGCAGCTTTAAGGAGAAAGAAGGCTTTGGTCTTTTATCAACTATAAAAAAATAAATGGAAAGTTTCAGATACCTAAACTGGTGTTATTAAAGTAGAAATGTATAGAATGAAAGACCACCAAATGAGCCCAATGAGCTGGCTTCTGATGGCAGGAGACTGTAGTCTGCAATGTGGAAGGAAACGTTATGCTCCATTATCAAATCAAAGACTAAAGAGGCTTCCTACACACTCTTCTTGATCAGGCATCTACATACCTGTCTTTTTATGTCAACCAGCTTGAGTTTCTTCTTCTGTATCATACATTACCTGTCCACAGTTAATGGTGATTTCCTCTATAAGTTATGCTGTAGGGTCTGGGGCTGGAGTTCAGTGGTACAGAGCTTGCCTATGAGTACAAAGGCCTGGAATCAATCCCTAGTGCACAAACACAAACTTACACACGCACTTACACAATTGCACTATAGAATGTAGGTATATATCAAGATAAAATTAAAACTACATCACTATAATTTGAAGATAGATACAAAGACTATAGAACGTTGAGCCTTGCTTTTGGAAATGAGGACTAGCTAGCTAGCACTGTTAGCTTGTTTGTTTACTTTTTAAATTGTATTTGTTTGTTTGTTTGTTTCTTTGGGGGGGGGGTCACTGGAGAGGAAACGTGTCATAGTGCCCTTGCAGAGTTCAGAGAACAACTTGCCAGAGTTTGTTCTCCTTTTCTACTGTATAGGTTCTGGGGGTTGAGCTCAGGGAATCAGACCTGGCAGCAAGTGCCTTCATCCACTGAGGCATCTCTTACAGTCACTGTTAGCATTTTAAGAAGCAGTTCCTATCTTATTAGGCAAGAGCAGACGGGTAACAGCAACTTATTTTCTGGGTTTGAGTGAAACACCAAGAGTAGGTATGATGTTCTATAGTTGACAGGGTAGGATTTCTGTCTCTCGCTGTCTCTCGCTGTCTCTCTCTGTCTGCCTCATTGTCTCTCTGTCTCTGTCTCTCTCTCTCTCTCTCTCTCTCTCTCTCTGTCTCTCTCTCTCTCTCTCTCTCTCACACACACACACACACACACACGCAGAATGGCTAACCCTCTACTGATAAATTTCTTCCTTAGAGTAGAACCACAAAGCTAAGGGAACATTACTCACACACTTTGAAAAATTAGCAAATATCCCATGGCTCTCCTGGCAAGTATGAGGCACAATTCTCTTTTGTGGCAGTTTTATCAACATTTGTCTTGTTCATTCCTTAGCTCCATGGGTACTGATAAACAGCCAGTGACTGAAGTAGAGTTCCAACTGGAAAAAAATGAAGCCAAAGGACATTTCTCCTAGTGTGGAGCATCCATACTTGGTTTTTCACATCTTCCAGGTGCTAAATAAACATCTTGTCTTATAGCATATCAGGGTGGGTTGTCAGCTGTCAAAGCGCTGGTCAGTGTGTGGGGAAGGGAGAACACTCAAATAGAAACTTTGGTCTTAGCTGTAATATCTTTTTGGCAATCCCTTCCTGCCCTCATGTTCACTAATCCTCTGATTATTCCTCACAGTCGATAATTTTCTTCACTATAATATTTAATGTTCTCGATCAACCATTTCTTTCCCTCCTTCTGGAATAGTCTAGTCACAGCCTCTTATTTGCCTTTCCTTTGGAAACTTGGTCCTTTTCACTCTCAGTCCAAGAAGTTTGGACCTGTGACCCAAGCCTGACCAATGGCAAATTCCACAGCAAGGACAAGAATAATTAAAGGAGGAGTGGGCTGTGATATAAAGTTGGACCAGTGGTAACATGTTGGGGACTTTTAATTTACAATCACTATGAACATCATGTTCTTCTGCTGAAATTGATGAAGTGACAGAGCATAGTTTCTGGGCTAACTTAACTTATCTGGTATCACCCGTGGAACAGTTAACTGAGACCAGATGAAGACAGAGTTCAGAGATGAAAAAAAGGTGATCAGTTTTGACAACACCATCTGTGCACACTATGAAAAACAAGTCAGTACAACAAATATTGACATCACCAGAAGTCACACCAATGGCAAGTGATCTTGGTCCTTATGTCAGCGTGTTTTCATGTATGTTTTTTCCTAAGTACACACATGCAGTTTTCCCTAAGTAGAATAATCTATATATATAGTATTTTATTATGAACATTTTCTTTGATTTCTATGATTTAATTTTATTAACATCCCTCTTTGCTTCTCTCCCCGCCCACATTTTATTTCTCCATTCCACACACCAGCAGCAAAAATTGAGGGTTGCTGTTTCTGTGTATTTCTTCACAATCAAACAAATACATACAACCAAACATACTACTTAGAATTACACTTAATTGTTACTGTTCTAGAAATAGTGTCAAAGTGTTTCTCAAGTTGTAGCAGTATACACTGTAGCAAATCTATAAATAGTAAAAACTTAATTCTATGACTCTAGCAGGCCTCATCTGGCTATCCCTTCATAGCTTGGTATTCAGTTGGCTTTGTTTCCTTGGTTTATTCTTTTCCATTTTGATCAATACAAACCATGCTAGAAAAAATATATTATTGAATACTGTTGCATTTTTTTTAATCAGCCGTATTCCCAAGAATTGAATTTCGGGATCAAAACATCCATGCTCACTCAAAATGAGTGTTACCAAGTTGCTTTCCAAAGGCTGAAATGATTTCCATCTCCTTCAGCAGTGTGTGTGAGCCTTCTTTCCTCACTCTTGGCATGTTACCAGAACTGAGTGCTAATGTACTCACAAGTTTGCATTTGGTATTGAACTGGAAATGCTCCTGACTACCGTTCATGTTAATCATCTTTTCATATGTTTCTTGGCCACTTAGAGTCTTTTCCCTCCAAACAGGATTACTTACATTCTTTTCTCTGGTACTATTGTACTTTTATTATTAATTTGATCATGTACGGATACATTGTATTTTAGGAAACTCTGCAAGAACCATGTATGTGTGTGATTAGTGGTTAATATCTGCAATAGGATAGGAAGCATTTACGATTGCAAACTTTTGCCCTCAAACAATAGAATGTGGCATTAAGAAGAATGAAATCTTATCAGTTTGCTAGAAATTGTGATGGCTGATATTCGTTGTCAGTGTGACTGGATTTAAAATCACCATAGAAATGCGTACTGGATGTCTATGACAGTGTTTCCAGAAACCTGAACAGGGAAGACACACCCTTGTGTAAATGATGCCATCCTATGCACTACAGTCTCAGAATAAATAAAAAGAAAGGGAGTCAAACATCAGAACTCATCCATCTCTACCTCCTGACTGGGGATGCCATGACCAGCTGCTCTAAGCTCCTGCTGCCAGGCCTTCTCCTGCATAATGGACTGTCCCCGCAAACTGTCAGTCCAAATAAGCCCTTCTTGCCTTAACTTATTTCTTCTTTGGATATTTGGCAACAGCAATAAAAAAAAATTAACTAGTTAAGAAACTTGTAACCACTCCCCTTACACACTCAGTATATCCGGAAAGAATTGTATCTCTCAAAAAAGAAGGGAAGATGATCAATCCTTACTTAGAAAGACAAACAGGATGGACATTGGAAGTAGGAGAAAACAAGAATCAGGATAGAAGCCTATCATAGAGGACCTCTGAAAAACTCTACCTAGCAGTGTTTCAAAGCAGATGCTGAGACTCATGGCCAAACTTTGGGCAGAGTGCAGGGAATCATATGAAAGAAGAGGGAGTAAGAACCGGAGAGGAGAGGACAGGAGCTCCACAAGGACCAAATATATCTGGGGACAGGGGCTTGTCTGAGACTGATTCTCCAACCAAGGACCATGCATGGATATAACCTAGAACCCCTGCTCGGACATAGCCCATGGCAGCTCAGTATCCAAGTGGGTACCCTAGTAAGGGGAACAGGGACTGTCTCTGGCATGAACTCAGTGGATGGCTCTCTGATCACCTCTCCCTGGGGTTGCAGCCTTTCCAGGCCACAGAGGAGAACATTGCAGCCAGTTCTAATGCAACCTGATAAGCTAGGCTCAGATGGAAGGGGAGGAGGACCTCCCCCTATCAGTGGACTTAGAGAGGGGCAGGGAGGAGATAAAGAAGGGAGGGTGGGGTTGGGAGGGAATGAGGGAGGAGGTTACAGCTGGGATACAAAGTAAATAAACTGCAATTAATATTTAAAAATTAAAATTTAATTTAAAAAAGAAGAGAAAAGAAAAAAATGGGGAAAACCACCAGAGAAGATAAAGTGTCAATCATTCCAAACATAATAGAAAATGCGAGCTACAAAAAATAAGGGAAAATGAAGCCTGTGCTTTTAAATAATAGTGAGGCAGGTGTGAATCAGCCTGATGAAGTTACCACCACCCTCTTTTTCTGTGCTTCTATGCTATTCATAGCTTTTAGCCATAATGGGGTTGTCTCATCACCATACCACGCAGAGACCTGATCTTCACTTCCTGGGAGATTTAGAGCCTTTGTGGTCTATACAGCCCTGAGAAGAACAGAAATACAGAGGAACTGATGGCAATGGCTGTGAGAGACTGGTTTACTCCCTGTCTCAAGAGCCAAGCAGTGGTCATTGTCAGTCTGTCTTACATTGTTCAGTTGCCATAGCAACAGGCTATTCTTAAATATAATGATCACCATACTGATCAATGCACTAAAGGAATGTTTTAGCTTTTGTTTTTTGTTTGTTTGTTTGCATATACAATAGTTTGGTAACACCCAATCAGAGGACACTTGCTACAGCATTTGTTATTTGGAAAATAACAAAATTGTTATGCATGTGTGTGTGTGCATATTCTTTCTTCTTCCATGCATGGCAGAAATCACCAAACCATTAAGAAATCTTTGATTTTGAGTCTAGGTACAATGTCTAATTTTCTGTCATTAATTGTCTTTTAAAGATGAATTTCAAGCTGATGATCAAGATGAATGCAATACAATATCTGTAAGCAATTTCATCTACAGATAAAAAGATGAATCCCTGAGGAGGAGCTAAGTTGTCTAATACAGAAGAGGTCAGCGGCAGGGTCCAGGAGATGAGGCAGGAAAAATCTGGAAAAGTATTACATTCAATTGAATGAGTGCATCAGTAAAGCTAACTGAGGTACCATGCTAACTGAGGTGCCATAGTAACCTGAGACACCATGCTAACTGAGGCCCCATGCTAACTGAGGCCCCATGTTAACTGAGACTCCATGTTAACTGAAGCACCATGTTAACTGATGTGCCATGTTAACTGAGGCGCCATGTTAAATGAGGTCCTGTGCCTTCTGCTTTGCACATTATTGTCTCAGAATGGAATCCAGATCTCCTGAGCATGCTGCAGAAGAATTCTCCAGACCATGGCCCTTTTTGGGTTATAGCCCTGGTATAGATAGAGAAACATCATAGCTCCTCTTGTGGCTGGGGTCTGAATGATGCTAAGTTGGCCCTGGGAACCTCGTGATAAAAGCCACATCCCTACTCTCCTTACCTTTAGGTTCTCACCAGCCACTTCCACTGAAGCATCACTTGAGAGCAGGAACAATGATAGTTATAAGGACATGCTTTATGGTCTCAGTCATGTGATCAGCATGTTCAGAAACCTGTTTTTTTTCACTTTTATTTTATATTAATCACAGGTTATGTACTTTGTATCCCAGCCGTAGCCCCTCCTGCATTCCCTCTCTATCCCCCCTTCCCTCCCTCATCTCCTCCCTGTACCTTTCCAAGTCCATGATAGGGGAGGACCTCCTCCCCTTCCATCTAACTCTAGCTTATCAGGTCTCTTCAGGAATGGCTGCAATGTCCTCTTCTGTGGCCTAGCAAGGCTGCTCCTCCCTCAGGGGGCAGGGAGGTCAAAGAGCCAGCCATTGAGTTTGTGTCCAAAATAGTCCCTGTTCCCCTTACTAGGGTACCCACTAGGATATTGAGCTACCATTTGCTACATACAAGCAGGGGTTCTAGGTTATAACCATACATGGTCATTGGTTGGAGAGACAGTCTCATAAAAGACCCCTGTGCCCTGATATATTTGGACCTTGTGGAGCTCCTGACCTCTCCAGGTCATACTAACTCTTCTTTCTTTCATGATTCCCTGCACTCTGCCAAAGGGTTGGTTATGATTCTTAATCTTTGCTTTGATACCCTGTTGGGAAGAGTCTTTATGAGGCCCTCTGTGGTAGGCTCTTGTCCTGCTACTTGTTTTCTCCTACATCCAATGTCCAAATATATCTAAGTGAGGATTAATCCTCTTACCCCAGGTCCTCTTTCCTGTTTATCTTCTTTAGGTGTATAGATTTCAGTATGTTTATCTTATCTTATAGGTCTATATAAGTGAGTATATACCATGTGCGTCTTTCTGCTTTTGGGATACCTCACTCAGGATGATTGTTTCCAGGTCCCACCATTTGCCTGCAAATTTCATGATTTCCTCCTTTTTAATTGCTGAGTAGTATTCCATTGTGTAAAAGTACCACAATTTCTGTATCCATTCCTCAACTGAGGGACATCTGGGTTGTTTCCATGTTCTGGCTATTACAAATAAAGCAGCCACGAACATAGTTGAGCAAATGTCCTTGCTGTGTACTTGAACAT
>CM053744.1:28056620-28094179 GCA_028658305.1 Pachyuromys duprasi
TCCACTTGGACTTTAGTTTTGTGCAGGGTGATAAATATAGATCTATTTTCATTTTTCTGCATATAGACATCTTCACCATTTGTTGAAGATGCTGTCTTTTTTCCATTGGATGGATTTGGCTTCTTTATCAAAAATCAAGGTTAGGAACCTGTTTTCTGCACCCTGAGAAAGCTTGCTCAGGACTGTGAGCTGGGGCAGGAGGGATGGGGCCAGGCATACAGCTGATACCCAAGCCATCATGAACCTTTTTGCTGTTTTTTTCAGCTTTTGAAGGTTCAAAAGCAATGCACTGCCAATAGAAACCAGATTTTTGAATTTGGATCTTTTCAGGGTGTTCATGATACTGGGCATCGGTAGTGAGCCAAGGCTCTCAGGCAGCTAGGAGATCACAAAGAGTACAAAAGCATGTAACATGCTAGCATGCTTTGTGCCTTAGCTGTGATATTGAGTAGGGGGGAGTGTTCAGTAACATTCCTGACTGCCAAAAATACTAGTGGACTAGTGTGCCCATTTCCTCTACCAAGCCCAGGCTGGCCCTTCACTGGCATATTCTACTCTCAGCATCACTGCGACTGATACTCCGCTAGAAAATGGTAGAGATGTGAGCTATCTTTGATGCTGCTGAGGACAGTAAAGTCATCTAAGGGGCATGATGTTTCCTCCCTGTTCCATGTACTTTCATCAGCACCTGCTGCTATGCTCTGGGCTATCAGAAAGGCTTGAGGATGCAAGTTCAACAGCTTGTGTCCAGCAGAGCTTCATGTAACACACCATGGACCTGGAGGTCAGATGAATCAGGTGAGAGCTTGTGTCCGGGCTCAGAAACCTAATTATGCCACCTTGAACAAATAAGATCTCTGAGTCAAGGTTCCTTCAGCTACAGAATAAATTCCAGACAATACCGAGAGGATAAAGCAAACTATTTCGCTTGCTTGACATGTGGCAAGCTCTTAATAAATGCTTCTTATTCAATACTATAATACTAAGAACTATATGTAATAGATAATGATAATATCTCTCAGGCCCCTGTAACAGATGTTCACTAATGACCCTCACTGCCTTCCAACCCTTTTGTCTCATGTGCTCACACATAACCCTCCTCACAGGAGCTTTAAACCCATTTCAGTTCTTAGGGGAAAACTGCCCTCTATCCATCTACCTGAGAGAGTTTGTCCTTCGAGCCACATTAAATGCTTCCTCCAGGAAGTCTGCTTTCCTCACTTGGAGTCATTTGTCCTGGACTTCCTGTCCCATGTATCTTGGCACCCCTTTCAGTCTACACACATATATATGCCATGATTATGTTACGTTTGGCTTTTCCTAGTATTTTGTTTTCATGTGAAACTGCATTTGAGTCTTGTGTCTCTTGGTTCCCCTCATCTTTCCTGCTTTCCCCATGACTATGCATAATCAGACCCTTTTCCCTCGCAGAAGTCAGGTCCCATCACTACCCCTGTAGAGCCACCTTCCTCTCTTAGGCTCTTCCAGTGGCCTGCCGCCCCCTACCAGCTGCTTATCCATCTGTTTTCTTCACTGTTCATTCACTTTTCTACATCCTTCTTATTGATAGGTAAATCGCATCACGACAAGAATCTGCCTATCTTAATTCAATGTTGTACCCACAGGACATTACTTAGCAAATCTGCTCAATAACATTTGCTGATTGAATATATAATGTTACCCTTTTCTTCCCATAATATCAGAAGCTTCAGGACAACACCTTCTAGAGCAGACATTTTTTTTATCGTCACTTTATTGTTTCTGAGACACTGATGACTCAAAGGTTTACATCACAGCTGGTAAGGTGCTGGATATTAATATTGGAGTGTATGACCAAACTATGTTGTCACAGGATTATAAGCTGCTTTGAGGTAAAAGCCAGCTTTTTTTCAGTGTCATGCTTCCTGGAGTGACATGCAAGCACCATGAGATTCACACCCATGACAAGCCTTAGCTGTGGGGGGTGGAATTCAAGAGAATCACATGGCTAGCTGTAGCAATATTCAAACACAGGCAAGAAGAAACAATAGAATTGCAAGCTCCCAGCCTGCTCCTCTGCAGCCTTGGCTCTGATATTAGAAAAGCACCATGTATATAGTTAGGCTTTTGTTCTTTTTATGTCAAAGGATAAGAAAGGAGCTTTTGCTTGCTGAGTGGCTGGGGAATGCAAGAAAGAAACCACTGTCTGTAACAGAAGCCAAGAAGCGCCAAGAGTCTCCATTTTATCATGAGCATCCGGATTAAATGACCAGTCTGCGGGTCTTCATTCTTCAACAGACCCTCTATTATAGTCTGGCCCCATCTTACCTGCCCAATACTCTTCCCAGAGGGAGGCTGGCCTGATCATCAAAAATGGGCTGAGGCTCCTGTCCAGGAAGTACCATGGCTCTTCTGTACCTAGGAACTCTCTTCTCATTGGTTTGTATTCTAAAGAGGATGGTGGTGGCCACCATTTATTGAATACATGTGACATGGTCACTGCCAATAAGATATGAAGTGGATCATCTGCACTATGCTATGTAGCCCCAAATGCTAGGACTGTTAGTAGTTGTGCATACGTGTGCCATCTAAAAGGCCACAGCAGAGACAGCTGAAACCTAAACCCGGCTCACAGCTTTCTGGATAATGTGGTGCCATGTCAGTTTCTGATGGTGATCATGCATTGCTGTATAGAGGGTATCATGGCCAGAGAAAGCCAGGTGGAAACCTAGTTTGATAGTCACTTTAGGAAGGGAAGCGTGTTGTCTAAGGTCCTGTTGCATATAGTCCAGGCTGACCTTGAACCCCTGATCCTTCTTCCTCAGCTTCCTTAGTGCTAGCATGATAGGTGCACACCATACTCAGACTGACGACTTCCAGTGACTCTTAAGCTATGTCACAATAAAGTTGTTTGTTGGCTGGTTTACCAAATCCTGAGAAGGTTCAGTAGCTTGTCCAGATTGCAAGCTTTAAATCTGAAGGTATTGACTTGCCCTTGCTCACCTGCTGCTTTAATCATATCACACTGTGCCCAGCCTCTCTCTGTTCTCTGTCCAGACAGCATGATCACTTTAGCTCCATGATGTCCTCCCTTTGGCTACTGGGCAGCTCAGGGCCAGTGATACCAAACTGCAACACCTATTGACTGTTACTGGAATATCTGTCCCATTTTCTTCCATCAGTTTCTCTTTCACCTCTAGGGACCCTGGACTTTCTTAGATCCATTTTCCCTTTCCTCTGGAGTTACTTTTCTGAATCTTTTGATAAGCCACATAAATTCTTTCAGAAAGGAAAGGATCCCAGGTCACAATAGAGTCTCCTCTGTGCGCACCGCTCTCTCCCCTCCCCCAAACTTGCTTGCTCTGAACCAAGAGATGATCCCTAGTTCTCCGGTGACAGCTGCAGCGGTGATCCTGGCTGGGACCCTGGAGCCCCAGTGACTGGGCACAAAGCAATAGTTCTCAGGTTACAGAGGTGACACTCCTCTCCTGTCTTCATTTCATTTTCTGAAAATTAAATACTTGGCAGGCTCTTCCTTGAGCTAATTAGCATCCCTTCTTAACATTTTAAGTAACTGCTCATTTAGAGCAGTGAATGATTGCCCTGAGCTTAGCGTGCAGGCGGAGCTTCAGTTGGGAATAATCTACTTATGCGGCTGTTTGTTTGAAGCAGGGATAAACAGATTTTTTTTTTCTCCCTTTTCAACATGCCAGGCATAAGTGAGAACAGGGCGATTAATGAAACTGATTCTCACCTATAAAGGTTTGACTCTAAATACAAGCTTATTCCTTTTAAACCTGCAGGAAACAAAGGGAAACAACCCCACTCCCATTCTGGAGCCAATTTAATTCTGTTACATTGTGGAGTATTTTCGGTTCCTAAAATGGTCTAGGTAATTTTTCACTTGCTCTCCTGGGAATGCCACTTTGTGCTGTTATTTATAATCTACAGAAATTAATTATGCAGCTAATTAACAGCTTGCAAACACATTATTGCTCAAGGAGTTATTTATTCAGTTATGAAAGCACAACTTCGGGTTCTATGTGATTCTTCATGACAGCTCTTTTGTTTCTTGCTTTTGTGGATGGGTTTTTATGCATCTAAGTTCCCTTGAAATTCTGCATGGAGGAGTGATGATTATTCAGGATCACAGGCCGTGAAGAGCATCAGCTGCTCTGCTGGAGATAGAAGGAGGGTAAGGGATGCTCGGTGTATGCCTGGGCGTGGCTAAAGAAATTCCTGGGTTTGCATTTCCCTGATGTTGAACATTTCTTTAAGTGTTTTTCCATCATTCGATATTCCTCTTTTGTGAATTCTCGGTTGCGCTCTGTCTCCCATTTTAAAATTGATTGTTTGGTTGGTGTCTTATTTATTGAGCTCTTTATATGTTCTGGATATTAGACCTCTGTCAGTATAGGGTTGGTGAATATCCTTTCCTAGTCTGTGGCTATCTTTTTGTTCTAACAACAGTGTCCTTTGCTTTACAGAAGCTTTTCAGTTTCATGAGGTCTCATTTATTGATTGTTGCTTTTAAAGCCTGAGCTGTTGGTGTTCTGTTCAGGAAGTTGTCTCCTGTGCCGATGAGTTCAAGGCTCTTCCACACATTTTCTTCTAAAAGATTTAGTGTGTCTGGTTTTATGCTGATATCTTTGATCTACTTGGACTTTAAGTTTGTGCAGGGTGATAAATTTAGATCTATTTGCATTTTTCTACATATGAACATCCAGTTAAACCAGCACCACTTATTGAAGATGCTATCTTTTTTTCCATTGTATGGTTTTGGCTTCTCTGTCAAAAAATCAAGTGTGTGTGGATTTATTTCTGGGTCTTTGATTCAATTCCATTGATCCACCAGGATGTTTCAATGACAGTACCATGCAGTTTTTATTACTGTTGCTCTATAGTACAGCTTGAGATCAGGGATGGATATATCACCAGAAGATCTGTTATTGTACAGAACTGTTTTAGCAATTCTGGGGGTTTTGTTTTGCTATATGAAGTTGAGAATTTTTCCTTCAAGGTCTGTAAATTGCATTGAATCAGTAGATTGCTTTTGGCAGGATGGCCATTTTTACTATGTTAATCCTACCAATCCATGAGCATGGCAGATCTTTCCATCTTCTGATATCTTCTTCAATTTCTTTCTTCAGATACTTGAATTTTTTTTCATACAAGTCTTTCACTTGCTTAGTTAGAGTTGCACCAAGATACTTTATGTTTTTTTATGACTGCTGTGAGGGGTATTGTTTCCCTAATTTTTTTCTCAGCCCATTTGTCTTTTGTATACAGGAGTGTTACTGATTTTTTTTAGTTCATTTTGTATCCAGCCACTTTGCTGAATGCACTTATCAGTTGTAGGAGTTCTCTGATAGAAATTTTGGGATCACTCACACATATTTTCATATCATCTGCAAATAGTGATACTTTAATGTCTTCCTTTCCAATTATACCCCCCCTCCTTGATGGCCTTTACTTTTCTTATTGCTGTAGCTAGGACTTCAAGTACTATGTTGAAGAGATGCAGAGAGAGTGGGCAGTCTTGCCTTGGACATGATTTAATTTTGCTGTTTAGTTTGATATTGGCTATAGGCTTGCTGTATATTGCCTTTACTATGTTTAGGTATGTGCCTTGTATCTGTGATCTCACCAAGACTTAAAACATGAATGGGTGTTGGATTTTATCAAATGCTTTTCAGCATCTAAGGAGATGATGTGGTTTTTTTCTTTTAGTATGTTTATATGGTAGATTACATTGATGGATTTCCATATATTGAACCACCCCTTCATGCCTGGGATGAAGCCTACTTGGTAATAGTGGACAATATCTTTGATGTGTTCTTGGATTCGGTTTGTGAGTATTTTATTGAGTATTTTTGTGCCAATTAACATTAACAATAAGGTAATTTGGTTGGAAATTCTCTTTCTTTGTTGGGTCTTTGTGAGGTTTAGGTAAAAGGTGACTGTGGCCTCATAGAATGAGTTTGGTAATGTTCCTTCTGTTTCTATTTTGTGGAATAGTTCGAAGAGTATTCATATTAGCTCTTCTTTGAAGGTCTGGTAGAATTCTTCACTGAAACCATCTGGCCCTGGACATTTTTTCGATGGGAAACTTTTAATGACTGCTTCTATTTTCTGAGGGGATATAGGACTATTTCATTTATTTACCTGATCTTGATTCAGCCTTGGTAACTAGAATCTTTCAAGAAAATTTTCCATTTCATTTAGATTTTCAAATTTTGTGGCATATAAGCTTTTTAAGTAAGACCACCTAATATTCCCTAGGAGGAAAAGGCTAGCCACTGGAGGTTTTGAAATTCTCACCTCACGGAATTCCCCATTCCAAACCAGACAATGGATCTTAGGACAGGAAATTTGTAGGTTAAAAAATTAAATAAGTAAACCCAATGTTTTGTTTTGTGTTTTTCCTTTGTCAAACTCTCTGCCTCCCCAGTTCTGCTCATGGAGCAGCCAAAGGCATGAGCATAGTTACAAACCCCAAGGACTAGCTCAAGACAAAGAGCCATCCTGGAAATTTCCTGCAGGAGTAAGGAGTCCATGGTGAAATGTGCCAACAGGCTGGGCAGGGTCTAATTACCTGCTTCTGGATGCTTGGGTGCTATTAAATTGCTTATAGTCTTTCGTCTTCTGTTAGCCAAAGGAGGGAAGTAGCTCAAAGCCTTTAAGATCTTCCAGCTTTGACAACTGGTATCTCAGCCATGCTGCAGCTCTACATGCACGTGGAATCACTCAGATCTCTGTCAATAGTCCAGGTATGGTGCTTTGCCTAGGGTGAGTCTCAGTACTTGCCACCCAACCATGAAAGCCTAAGTTTGGATTTCTAACACCCATGCAAAAAGCTGACCAAGGCAGAGACAGGAAGATCCCTAGGGCCTGCTGGCACTGCTGCCGTAGCTGAATGTCCAAGCACATGTTCAGTGAGAAACTATGTCTCAAAAGGGGGAGGGTGCTGAAGAAGTGACTGAAGAATATACATGTTTATGTTTGGACACACACGCCTATGGACTCAGTAAGCCAGTCCTGTACTTGGCTAATGGCAACAGGCTATCTCTAAGAGCAAACTGAATAAGTCAGGTGATATTAACAAGAGAGAAGCAGGTGTGAAGGGCACTGGGCTGCTCTTTGATGGCAGGCACACACTACTCGGCGTTACCAGTAAACTCAAAGCAAGCCAGTTCACCTTGTGCCTCCAGAGACATTCTTTCTCTGACGCCGCCTCCATCCAGCATCCTGGTAAGCATGCCTTCCTCTCACAGCTCCTCCTCCTCTCCCACTCTTTAAAACTCAACATCCAACCACTGTACATGGAGATTCACTATCTAGAATTGAGAAACAAAGATCCATGTTAGCTTCTTTAGAAAAATCCAGAATCCTCTCTGACAGTTAGGCCTACAGGATGGCTTTATTGGCATTTTGCCTCAGGCTAGACCGTGTTACATCACTGAAGCATAAGCTCTGACCTGGTGCTACACAGAACTCAAGCTGTCCTGACAACCACACCCATTCTTGCTTTTCAGCTTAGACTCCTCACTCTCATAGCAAGCCTGCTCCTCAGCTTAACTCATTCCCTCCAGTTTGGAAGGTACAATTTGTCAAAAGGGCTAAGACTAGAACTCAGTTACTATGGTGTTTGCCTCAAATACTGGAAGCCCTGGGTTTGGTCCCCAACACACCATAAACTGGATGTGGTGGCACACAATGGAAACCTCATCGATTGTTGAGTAGAAGCAGGAGGTTCAAAGCTCAGTGTCTCCCTCATCTTCACAGACAGTTTTAGATCACCTGTGTTATAGAAACCCTACTGAAAAAGAAAAAGAACAGGAACACTGTGATACCTTTTCTGAATTCCCATTAACATATTTAACCAGCGTCCGCAGTCATGATATGCATCAGTCACAAAGGTTTTCTTTGCCTGTCATCTTCATTGAAGCTCGTAGTCAGCCCCTGATGTGTCTGTGTTAGAACTCATTGTGCATCTATCCATCCATTCATCCATTTTGCATCTGTGTGGTGTGGGGGTGGGGGCAGACACATACCAGAGCATGCATGTGAAGGCCGAAGGACAACTTGCCACAGTTGGTTCTCTCTTTCTACCATGTGGACCTTCGGAACCAAGCTTGAGACATCAGGCTTGGTGGCATGTGTCTTTACTCACTGAACCATCCATCCCTAAAACTCCCCATTTTATAGGCAATACTGGCAGACAGGATATAACAGACCCCAGGTTCCAAAGTCAGGAAGTGGCAAAGCTGAGCCTTGATCCTGTAATGTGACACCACTTCTCTGACTTAATCACCCCTCAGTGATCCTGGCAGGAAGCTAAGAGAAACGTGTCAGTCCAGTTTAGTGGGGCATCCATGAATCTAAACCCCTCACATCTCTCTCCAAAGCTTCTTGTCCAGAAGGCCATTTGGCCTGGCAAAAAGCTGGAAACAGCAAAGGAAATAGCACGGCACAGGTCTGAATTCTGAGCCTCACCTAATCGTCATTTAAAACAGAAGGGCCCCGTAAGAGCCTTGTCCTGGTCAGTTTTTGTTAGTTTGACACAAGCTAGAGTTATTTGGAAAGAGGGACTCTTAGTTGAAGACACTTATGGAGATAGGTCTGTCAAGCATTGTCTTGATTGATTCATATAGGAAAGCCCAGTTCATTGGGGGTAATGCCATCCCCAGACAAGTTATCCTTGGGCTGTGTGAGAAAACAGGCCCAGAAAACTATGGGAAGCAAGCTAGTAAAGGGTAACCTCCATAGTCTTTGCTTCAGTTCCTGCCTTGGCTAAGGTGGAATATGCCTCCCCCACCCCAAGTTGCTTTTGATCATGGTGCTTACTACAGCAATAGAAAACAAATTAAGATAGAAGGGAATACAAGGGATGGCTTATGCCATGCAATGTCACTCATGCCACATTCTACTGGTTAGAAGTCAAAGGCCAGTTCAGCTTCAAGGGTAGGAAGCCTTGATTCCACACATTGCTGGAAATCTGAGCAATGACTTGGCAGCCATCTTGCCCACCACTCAGAGGTGACAAGTCAAGGAGCACTTGTCTTCTGTATTTTTCTCTTAGGAATTAGCCATGGTTTTTTACCAAAGTGAAACCTTAAAAAAGCCCTAGGGAGAGACATTATTTTCCTTAACTTTCAAAAAACACTTCATTTATTTTTTTTCTGTACACAATTTTTCACTTTTATTAACCTGGACCCTTCCAAAGTTAGTTGACCCCAAGTACTCTTTTCATTTCCAGAGTGGCTGGAGCTAGCTAGCATTTGTGCATTCCTTTTGAGAAATGATTGTTCTAAATGAAGGAGATTTGTGTAGATTAAAGTTACTTAAAACAGAGTCCAAATGGCAGGTATCCGATGTTCCTTGGAGAAAAAGTTCTCTGCATAAGTCAGGAAAAGCGATAAACACAGCGAGACAGAGTGCCTGACACAGCCCAGGCCCGAGCCAGGGAAGCAGGACTGGAGAGGTCTGGGCTGTATCATTTGTTCTGGCTCCCAGACCTTCCCCACTTCCCTGTTGATTCCTCATGCCTAGGAATGACAAACCAGAGAACTTAATTTGCATCCGAAATAAAAAATCTGCAAGTAAAATGCCATCAACCTGGATTAGTACAGCCACCTGGACAATTATTAGGGACGAACTGCTGTGATGATCATGACTGACCAAAGTGGCCCCTCTTGAACACCATCCAGCATCCAGCAGCTAGGCTGTGATGTTCAGCAGCCTGGGCGGCCATGTTACAATTGAGTTACAGGAGGGAAAACAGCTCCGTGCTGACTTCATAATTATCATGATCTACTATTATGATCCATCACAGAGCAAGCAGTCAGCAGAGCCACAATAAATCACTGTTATTTACATCGCAACAAATCATGAGGAACTATCATTGGGAATCATAACTCACGCTAGCTTCGGTTCATAATTACCCATATATGGCTGTTTAGGTCTGTCACGAAGGTATCTCAGAAGGGAAAACTTGCAAGCTGCAGCCTCTTCTCCAAACAAGCTTTCAAGCTTTGCAAGGCTGAAAAGGACAGGTCTCGCTGTTTCTTCCCCTCAGAAAAGTAGCTGAGCCTCAAGGTCTGCCTGTAGAATTATGTCATTGTACAGGCATACAGCCCAATAGACTGACTCCTCTATAGTTTATTAGGAATCTACCCACTCAAAGGTGGTGAATTGAGTGTCCCCTACTCATAACAATACAGAGGTGATTGAATCATGAGGACATTGAACTCCTCAATGGATGAACCTATGATGAGGTCACAGCTAGTGGGCTACTGGTAGGTGAGGACATAACTGAGTGGAGGCATTCCTTTGGGAGGGGGACCCCTCTCTACTTCCTGTTACATAATGAACAGCTTTGCTCTCCCATAATGCCTCACTACAAGCTCACAAGCATGGAGTTAAGTAACTAGAAAGTGAAAACTCTGAAACCATGAGTAGGAAGAACTCTTTCCTCCTTGAAGTTAATCTTGGGCATCTTGGCTCAGCGATGGAAGAGCTGACTAACAGAAACCCATTTTTTTTGTGGGAACCAGCTTATCCAGGACAAAGTAACACTTGAGGGAACAAAATACTGGAAGGATTGTCTCACAGCTGTCTCACCTCAAGATGATTCAAGCTCTGACCTCTGTGGGCAGGGACCAGACAGCCATGTGCTTTGGACAGAACTTAAGACTCTCAGAGAGTCTTCCTCAATTGTACTTTAGGCATTGGGTTTTTAGCAGCAATAGCAACGCCATGCCAACTATATTGAAGGATGAAGCAAAAACTGACCTTGTCTTTATTTCAAATTGTGATATTTTGTTAATAAAATTATTTTTGTCAGAGGAGAGCACACCAGGAACCTGACAAACCCGTGGTAACTGACGCCCTCCTGCTCTGGTGAGGGGGAAGTCCCACATATATAGAGACTGTCCCAATTTACCTGGGATCTGAAACCAAAGTCCTACTTCCTGACTTCTGCATCCAAATAGGAACTAAAGGGAACCTCTCAGGTGAAGCCCTGCTGCAGTGCAGGGGGCTTTAGTTTGGGGTCTGGATTGAATACCTTGCACTTGTACCACTCTCTCTCTCTCTCTCTCTCTCTGTTTCTCTTTTTTCTCCCTCTCTCTCCTTCTTTCCTTTCTTCTCCTCTCTTCCCATCCTCCTCTCCTCTCTCTCAGTAATTTTTAAAGAACTTCTCTTTGATATACACAGTGGTGACTAGTCTTTAAAAAGAAGGAGAATCGATCTGTGGAGACCACATGGGAAGCCTACTCTCATAGATTGTAACTCGTCTCATTTGTAAATACAAGAGCTTTATAGCAAGATGTTTCAACAATTCAATCAAAAGCAAGCAAAGAGCAATGGAGCTAAGGGTAGTAGGTCCGGGTGGAGATAGGCTTCTGTGGTATCTCAAGCTACAAGAAAGAAAAAGGGTTTAACAAGGTAGAAGACAGCTAAGCATCCTCAAGAATTGTAAAGGGGAAAGGATGGTTTACACAGTAGGCTGACATGTTCAAAATCTTTGGAAACCTGAAAATAATGGGCGTGCTGAGGGGCATGGTGGGAGAACCGAGCCACTGTCCTCAGGGAGTGCATAGTCCCGATACAGAATAGCATATAAAGGGGATGCCGCCATCTTAGAGAGGAACAGTAGACATCAGTGGAGGGCACTGTTTAGTGGTAGAGCCCTTGCTCGAAGGCATGATGCCCAGGGTACTGGAAAGCAAACATGAAAGCAAATATCAGGGCTGGGGCTGAAGAGACTGTGCAGTGGAGATGAGCACTTGTTCTTGCAGAGGACGGAAGCTAAATTCCTAGCATCCATGCTAGCATCCTAGCTAGCATCCTAGCTCACAACCATCCATAACCCCAGTCCCAGGGGATAAAATACCCTCTTCAGGATGCAATGTCCTCCAGGGCACTACATGCATGTGGGACATAGCCATACATGCATAAAAAATACCTACACATAAAATATTGAGAGAGAAGGGAGAAAGAGAAAACTCAGAGAGAGAGAGGGAGGAAGGAAGAGAGGGAAGGGGAGGGAAGGAAAAGAAAAAAGGAAAAAAGCAATGAAAGAAAAGGTATTCAGTTGTTGCAAGAGAGAGAGGGAGATGAAGGTGAAATCAAAATTAATATATGAAACCTCCCTGTGGGAAAGTTATCGAAAACCCCATCTAGCAAGGTTGCCATGTGTCAGATGAGCACATGTGTAAAAACTGAGTATTCTACATGAATGGCCTCTAAAGGTCCCAGTCTGCTGAGACTATGGCCCCTGAGTGTTGAACCACCCTTCAGCTCCAGCTCGCTTACACTCAGTGCTTCTCTCTTGTAATAAACTGTCCCTGTTTCTGCTTCTACCCACGTGTCTTTGATGAACTCCTTGTTTGGGGACATAGGAATCCCATGCTTGCTTATAACACAATTAAGCAATTACGGTGGTAAACTCCTTCCTCAGACTTACTGAGAAAATGAAGGAAACTCAAAGGGCACTCACAGTCACTTTGCCTCTTTCCCAAGAATGACCTCGTCCCACACATTCGTGGAAGTGGAAGTGTGGGCATAGTAAGCTGGAGATTTGTAGCAGATGAGGAAAGTAAGTAAACCAGGAAGGACGGTGATTCTAAAAAAAGAAAAAGGGTTAAAAGAATATAGAAATTAAAGAGGGTGGGGGAGGTAACCAGAGGATGTGTAGGTCTAAGGTCCAGGGAAAGAGGCCACTTTGGCTTCTCAGACTGCCAACCAGGCTGTCACATGAATGGCCAGAAGGTCTCTTCTACCGTCCCCTGTCCCCTGTCCCATGACACTTTGATTGTGATTTGGATTTTTATCATCAGATATATCAACAAGTAAGGAGTTGTCTGACCATCTGGTAGGTTCAGTGCCTATGAGGTATGCAGCCAGTCTGGTAAAAAAGACAGCAGCTGGAGCTTCATTGACTGGAGCCAATGTTTTCCGTGAAAAAATGCATTTTGTCCTCACGGGGATCCACAAAGAAATTATAGGAAATAGAGAGCACTTTAGTGTCTGTGGGTGGGGCGTGCCTACATCTGGAGGAACCACACTGGAAATGACCAGACAGGAAAGCGAGCACCCCCCTTTTCTTCCCTGTCTCCCTCCCAGGCACATCAAGTACAAGGCGCCCCATAACCATCGTTCACCCCTGCTTCACTGGGAGAGGAACACACATCTCTACAAATCAACAAATGTCCTATGATTAGGATGTTTGTGCTCTGTGAGCATGTCTCTAATGTAAGCTCAGATTTTGTCCACACCTGTGACCCTTTTAGTAAATAGGGATATCTCTTAAATGTGAAGAAACCGCCCACCTCCAGTGCTCTATGCTACTGTTCCGATTCTCCCTGAGTGGCCCTAGTCACCTTGCCAGGTAATTCCAGAGCTCTACCTGACCACTAAAAAGTCTTTTTCCTGGTCCTGAGACCCAGGGCCAACATGGGCACTGCATAGTCAAAGAGGAGTGCAGCTCTTGTTCCTGACCATTGATCTGCCATCAATTTTTTCCAGGCCCGAGGCATGCGATTATCTGCAAAGCTGACTTACAAGATAAAATCCCCAGGCCTCTCTCCATCTCCCTCCCCTTCCAACAAGCAGACATTGATTTTACACAGAATGTTCATGGCTTTGATGGTGTTATTGCAATCAACATGAAAAATACCACCACAGACTTATCCGGATGTCTCTCCCTTGTTTTGCCTCATAGCGCAAGTGATTGTTTAAAGAGGCTTGACACTGTTGGAGTCTTTTGTTTTATGGATTTTGCAAAGCAGTGTTCTTTGTCTCCTGGGCTGGCAGAGGAGAAAGCTCCTTTTTCAAGGCTATGGGCAGCACTTTTAGAAAATAAGATCCAAGGTGTGGGCTCTTTGGATTCCCACATTTTTAAGACGCTATTTCTCAAGGAGGGATTGTACCTAACCGGCCTGGATTTCTCACTCCCTCTCTTTCTGGCATCTGAGGCCAGCCCCGCCCCCGTGTCGTCTATGGGGTTCTACTGCTCCCATTCCACGCTGTTTCAAAGCTACTGTCCTCCTCCTCTCAATTTTACCTCCATCCCTTTGCAATAGATAAATGATTAATTGCTTGTTCCTAGGAGAAATCACAATGAAATGTGGCACGCACACTCTTTCCTCCCCAGGTAAGAAGCCAGAAGCCTAGGGGCTCCTATCTGCTCTTCCTCTGCCTGTAGTGACAGTCCCTTGGACCACCCAAATGTACCTACCTACCCCATCAGAATGTCCCATTCGGAATGTTCAACCTGCTTGCTGTTAGAACTGCATTTGAATTATTTTGAAAAACGGGAGGGAGAATACGGCTGAGCTGGGTCCTTATGAGACCACATGTCTAAGCTCCATTGATAAATCAGCAACGGTGTCGTTTTCAGGCGGGCCCTGGCACTATCTGACATTTGCTAATTCAGATAAATTTGTGCTGGCGAATCTGTCCTGGTCATTGTAAATTTTTTAGCAACATCTAAACATACTTTCCGATGTTTCAACTTTCCCCCTGGGGGGGGGTGTCATAGTGACCCCTGTTGAGTGACAGTCTCCAGAGCACTGTGAGGTTGTAAAATGATGGATAATTAACAACACGTCCATATGGGAACCAAGCTCAGGGGCAAGCTCACTGTAGAGCTTTGAACATAGGCCCAGTTAACTCCCTGCCTTCTCTCTTTCTAGTCCCCATGTCACCCCCTACCAACCCCTTCATGGTTTCAGCATGTAGATCACTCTTTCCTCTCCTGAGAGTCAACCCAAAGCTGCGCATTCCTGTAGACCCATCCAACCTGCAGCTACTAAGCTTGGGTTCCTGGATTGCTTAGTCTGTGTTTAGGTCCAATTGGCAATTGTCACTTGCCTAGAGTAACTGTACCTTTCTGGGTGACTGTCTTCAACAAAAGCATCGGAGCACAAAATTGGGGCAGATGGGTTTGTGGCCCAGATCAGGCACCACACAGGTTCCATCGAACAACTCTACGACCTGACACAGAAATGATTGCTGGTTTAACTTTCATTCTGTGGAAACCAGCAGAAAAAGTAGAAGCTAGACCAGATCAGGGATCTTCTTGCTCAGTGGCTCTTACCCTTCCTAACTCTGTGATCCCTTAATACAGTTCTCATGTTATGATTCCCCCCAACAATAAAATTATTTTGTTGCTACTTCCTAACTGCAATTTGCCTATTATTAGGAATGTAAATTCTGTGTTTTCAATGGTTTCAGGCAACTACTGTGAAAGGGGAGTGAGGTTGCAACCCACAGGTTGAGAACCATTGTGCTGTTATGTGGGTCCCCAGTTGCACCTCAGGACCTAGGGGGGGGGAAACAGTAAGGGAGATTTCAAGTTGCCCTCAAGATGTTATGAACACTGGAGAGATTTTCATCTGACCTACACACTGGCATTAAGTATTACAGTATTATGGTTTTATGGGTTAAATTTCTTCTCCACCTAAAATAATGTTTTAAAATCAAACATGTGTGTATGCACACTACACACTATATATATATATATATATATATATATATATGTACACATTCACAGGTATGTATGTACATAAAGATACATACATGTAAATACATGATATGCAAACACATATTTGTTATTATCACGGTTATTTAAGTTTCAAACCCCAGTGAACTTTTCTGTTCTTAATGGTTTAAAAAAATAATCTCCAGCATAGGAATAATTTCCTGAGCAAAAATACTTCAGTGGCCACTGAAAGCGAGACTTGAGAGGCATCCAAGAATTTGACCCATGCCTCCTTCATCTCACCTGTAGCCGCATAATCCGTGTGAATCCCAAGGTAAAGCGCGCTTTAGAAGGCCCAAATTCCTATGATCGGGAAGAATGGCAAAACGGAGGGCTGGGTTTCTGCTCGCACGCAGCCTCCTCTCTGCCACCCCGTTGCCTCAGGATGTGGAGCTTACACCGACTAGCGCTGGTGCCATTTGTACTTCCCTGGTCACTTGGAGCCTTTCCCAGCAGGCCAGCCCCAGGTTCTCCTCAGCCCCTCACAGCACCTGAGGATCAGAGGCAGGCTGAGAGGGAGCCGCAGTGACTGTCTCCTCAGCCATGCTATTTGGTCACAGGAGAGTTTTGCAGCAGGATAGCGCATTATCCTAAATTTCAATATCCCTCTGAATTTCAGAGGTTCCAGTATTAAAACCCCTTCAGCATTTTTTTCCAAGTGTATAAGTTATTCAGAATTAAAAACAAACAAACTCCCAACCCATTATTTCTCCAGGAATAGGCCCACTTACACATTTAACTTTCTCTTACAAAGAAAGAAATGTCTATTTTAATGAACTTGGTGTTGTTTTTTTGACCAAAGAGGCAGCCCTTTTTAAGCCGCGCAGTGGAACAGTCTCTCTGCAATAAAGCGCAACTTCTTTCAATGACTGCAAATAAACCCAGAAGAATCATTTATTTAAAGGAGGATTAAGGAGGGAGGGGAGACTGAACAAACAACTGGGGGTACACAGGGAAGCCAGGAGGACTTTCCACCTATTTCTTCTAACCCCACCACGGAGGCTTCCCGCTTGTTCTAATATAAATTAGAGGGTGGAGAACACATGTTTTTCTGAAACCCAGGAGGTTGGGGGTGGGGAGGCCTGGGCGGGGGTTGGGGGTGGGTGGGAGGACTAAAGGATGAGGATAGGGCGGAGTACCCCAGGAGGATGGGAAGGTGTCTCCCAGGCCGGACATCTGAGCAAACCTTCTACCCAGGGAAGCCCCGGGCCCTTTGCAGGGGTTGAGTAAAGGTTGGAGGGAGAGAAAGGTCCCCAAAGACAGTCTCAGGTAGAGCTTTCCTGGGGGTGGCCCGGCTTCGCAGGTTTTCCATGTGATTTTCATCATCTGTTATAACGTAAAATTTCATCAACTGTAAATGTCAGTTCTTCCCTTTATTATTTGCTAATGTCATAAAAATCTGAATTGTTTGCTTTGTTAAAGGGCTTGCTGGGCATTGACTTTTCCTTATTTGTACTTTACTACCCCAAATGTGTGGGATTTATTTATTTTTATTTTTTTTAAATAACATCCCTTTTGAAATGGGATTTAAATAACAGAGCAAGGTTTGCCATTATCATAAATGTGTAAAGTGCTTTGTGAGTAATAAAATGGATCATGGATTCAGGATAATTCAAACTGAAATGTTATGTTCAGTATCAAGATTAGATTACGTTAATGCAGTTCATTTTAAATGGTTTAAAGGCCATCAGATGCATGTGAAAGGAATCTGTATCATAACTTAGAATAAATAGACTGAGACATTTGTTTATAATGTCAGCGCTAAACAAATCTATTACTGCATTTCTGCATGTAGTGTTCTGTTACCACTACTATTAAACAAACAGAGCATGAAGATAAATTATAGCTTTAATTATAAACATTACCTTTGCGTATTTATTAATTTAAAATGGAACAATGTTCAATAACCTTAGGTTATTTATATCAGCTAACATTTTAATTAACTTTGTTGTATTTATGTGACTTGGTAATTGTTGCTACCAGGCACATGTAGCTCCTTGAATAATGGAGGCCATCGAACCTATCCCTGTGCACATTACCCGTTAAATGAGATGGTGGCTTTGCCACTCCTGACAGAGCCGATCTACAACACATGCTCCTGAGTGAGGAGCCCAAGGTTTTCAGATTACCTTTCTCCTGGGGACCCTCCAATAGAGCATGCCCGCATTCCTGGACAGACTCCTTTTTAATTAAGAAATAGTGTCATTCAAAGAGTCAGAGCTAGAGACTCATATTGAGCGTGAGACCAAAGGCTATGGCCCTTTCTCAACAGTGGGCCCATTACCTGCAGATGTTTCTTCACTTACAGTGCTTCAACAAGAAGGCTTCTGACTCCATGATCAGACAAGATTATACTCATGTAAGGACAATGCCTTGTCGTTCCAAAGAAGCGTCAACACTTCCTGATTGTGCCCACTCTTGAGTGGATGTGAATGTTCTGAACATGCTTTAAGGCAATAGGCTATCGATATTTAAATGAACTCCTAATTCCTCAGCTTGTAATAGCCCCATGGTAAACTGAGGAGCAACTGTGTGCACACCAGAGGTTTGAATCTTGGTCCTGACACAAACAGGTAACACCTTTCAAAATCCTGCATATTGCTTTAAATTAATCAGCTTCTTGTTTTTTGTGTTAATTCTCTGTCGCACAAGGTTGGTGGGAAATCCCTCTTATCTTTGCTGGAATTGTACCACAGTTCAGAACACAGACCAAAAAGAGAACAGAGCTCTGACTCTGCCCACCATGTGTTCTACTCGAAAGCTTTTCCATCTTCCATTGGTTTCTTAGAACCATGGATCTTCCAACTTTCACTCCTTGAGAGGTCTGGGCAAGTTGTGCAATGCCTGTCAACTTCCTCCTTGCTACCTAAGAGACATGGCCATTCCCTCTGAGGCTGGCCCTTCCTGAGGAGGCTGGCCCTGAGCAGCACTCAGATCAGCCTTCTCAGAGTACACACAGGCTCTCTCTCTACTCCGCACAAACCGCAGGAATCTTGAACACCCTTCTTCCTGCATTCCCAATTGCTCTTTCTCTTTCTTTCTTTCCTCTGTTGTTGTTTTGCTTTTGTTTTCTGAGACAGGGTTTCTCTGTGTAATAGCCCTGGCTGTCCTGGACTCGCTTTGTAGACCAGGTTGGTCTTGAACTTGAGAAAATCTACCTGTCTCTGCCTCCTGAGAGATAGGATTAAAGGTGTGCAACACCACACCCAATATCCTTCTTTCTCTTTCCTAAACCACCTTTTCTTCATTTTTTTTAAATCTGACCTATGGTAGACTTTGTTAGCCTCATTTACCCAAAGACTAAAATGTTCAAAATACAAACAAGTGTCTGTCCCCCTGTCTTGGATGGATTGAAGGACATAATCTTTATATGATATCTCAGACTTGAAGGTATTACAGAGAAGTGTGACTTTGAAGAGATAGTCTTAAAAACAGGGACCTTTCAAATTTTTGTTCCTCATACTCATGTGTCCGTTGTATCGTTTACTTGCTCAGAAGTTATGACTCTGTATGAAGAGATTACGTTGAGAAGGTGGGACACATACACAAAACACTACACAGACCTTCTTTCTCAGGAGTCTGCCTACTTCTAGAAGCACACACAGACATGAACAAGGGAAAAGAATAAACATATATATACTGCAAACTTCAAGCAGACACGAAGTAATGACCTTTAACAATAAAACGACCTGCCGGTGCTGGTTTTTTTAAACTCCACTTTATTTGGGAGTTTCTTTCTTTAATGTAATTTATTTATTTTTATATCAATCACAGGTTAGGTACTTTGCATCCCAGGTGTAGCCCCCTGCCTCATTCCCTCCCATTCTCCCCTTCCCTCCCTCATCTCCTCCCTGCCCCCTCCAAGTCCACCAACGGGGAAGGACCTCCTCCCCTTCCATCCGACCCCAGATCATCTTGTCTCCTCAGGGTTGGCTGCAATGTCCTCCCCTGGGATCTAGCCAGGCTGTTACTCCCTGGCGTGTATGGGGGAGGGTCAAAGAGCTACCATCGAGTTCATGACTGAAACCGTCCCTGTTCCCCTTACTAGGGTCTTCAGTTGGACACTGAGCTACCATGGGCCACACCTGAGCAGGGGTTATAGGCCATATCCATACATGGTCCTTGGTTGGAGAAACTGTCTCGTATAAGACCCCTGTGCCCTGCTCAGTTTGGTCTTTGTGGAGCTCTTGTTCTCCCCAGGTCTTACTAACTTCCCCTATTTTTATTATTACTTCCTGCCCTCTGCCAAAGGCTTGGTTGTGAGTCTTAACATCTGCTTTGATACATTGCTATATTGATTCTTACAGAGGCCCTCTTTGGTATGCTCCTGTCCTGTTGCTTGTTTTATCCTCCATTCAATGTCCATCCCATTGGTTCATCTAAATGAGCATTGATCATACCAACCTGGGTTATTTGGGAGTTTCTTAAAGCCTCTATCTACCTTCCTTCTCTACCCCAATCCCTTCCAACACCAGGTAGGAGAGAAATGTTAGTGGGGAGAGGGAATGTAGCCCTCTTTACTTCTTCCCGCTGGGTAGGGTCGTCGGCTTATTTTGAGGGATAATAACAATCTCAGTTTTCAGGATATCTAGAAGTCCAGGTAACCAGCAAACCAGCAAACCATCCCCTGTCTGTCTCTTTCAAGCCTCCACCCATTCTTTCTCTGACCCCAGGGTCCTCAAAATCTTCAGAATTCAACTAACTTCAGGTGGCAAAGTCCATACCTCTGCATGAGGCAGTTACCAGTGTGTACAGACTAAAGGACAAACTAAAATCCCACACTTGGGGTTAAAACAAAAACATGTTTACATAACATGACTGAGTTTCCAAAGAAATCAGAACTTCCATCACAATGACCCAATGCAAAAACAAAACAAAACAGGACGAATGACTTGAATAACATTTCTCCAAAGAAGATACATAAATGGTCGGTAAGCATATGAAAAGATGGGCTTACTAATGATCACTGATTCACTAATGACCAGAGGAACACAAGGTTGATTACAGTGGGATATTATCTCATACTCATTAGGGTGCAACTCTCTCAAAAACATCCAGGGAATAATGTCTAGTACAATATGGAGAACCAGAAATTATGGCTACTGGTGAGGAGCTTTATAAGAAGGTACAAGCCGCCAGATTCTCAAAACCTTAAAAACAGACTTACCTAAGATGTAGCAGCTATGCTCCTGGGTAAGGTGCCCCAGAAAATTGAAAGCAGGGTTTTGAGGAAATAATATGCACCAATGTTCATAGTAGATTTATTCACAATAGCTAAAATAAGGGAACAACCATGGCGCATGAGTGGACAAGCAAAATGCAGCCTATAGTGACAACAGAGTAGTCTACCTTTAAGAAAAAAAATAAACTTGGAAACATGATAACAATAAGGTTGTTGTGTGGAGTAAAGTAAGCCTATTGCAAAGACAAATCCCATATAATTCTATTTATATGAGAAAATCAGAGGAGTCAAGTTCAGGAACACATAAAGCAGAATGAGGTTGCCAGGGACTGGAGATGTAGGGAAATGGGAATGTATTATTCAAAGACTATAGAGTTTTAGTTTTATAAGATGTACATGGCTCTGGTAACAAGTGGTTCCACAATGTGGCCAATGAACTTAATAATACTTAATTGCCTATTTTGAGATGATTGATAATGTTTTTATGTGTATTTGATGTGTGTGTGTGTGTAAAATGATGTCTATAAGAGATATCTGTCAACCTTATAGTGTAATATGCTATGCACTAGGTCATTGTCTCTACTTTCAGGAAGCAAGTGGGTCAATCCTAAGGCTTTGGATGCTCGCCAGAGCTTTGCTGGTCCCCATAATAGTCTTGATGTTGCAATAAAGCCAGAGAGGTCAAAATGTCCAAAATTCTATTACAAATCTATGAATAAAACAAATGAGAATTCATTTACAACATAAAACAATCCCCTATATGAACATTCTTTATTTATGTATTGCTATCCATCACCTTCTTACGCAATTTTCAGCCAGATAATAGACATACATACACACACACACACACACACACACACAGCAGTTTCTATTTCCGTGCCCTCTTCCCTATCTGGCCCTCATTTTATCATCTCTATCCAAAAGATCTGGATTCCTCTCTTGCTAGTTGAAAAACTGTTGAACAGTTTCTGATCTCTATGACTCTACTTACTTATCGAGAAAACGGAGTCAATGGTTTTGTCATTGGATGTGGTGATTTGAATGGGGGTTCTCTCTCATGGCTCACGTATTCCATCACATGCTCCCCAGCTGGTGGCACTGCTGAGAGAAGGTCATGGAACCCTTAGGAGGTCCAGTCATGCTGAAGGAAGACCATCTCCTGGTGCAAGCTTTGAGTCTCTGTAGCCTGTACCCACTTCTTGTGTTGCTTCCTGTATGTGTGTGATCTCTCAGCTTCCTGCTCCTACAGCCGTGCCTTCCCTGACTATTGCCATGTCTTCCCTGACATGGTAGACTCAAGCCCTTTAGAACTAGAAGCCAAATTAACCCCTTCTTTCTTGACTTGTTTTTATTCCAGGTAGTATAACAAGCACATTTATCATCCTTGCAAACTTCACCAGAATAATCAGTGTATCCAATAAAATGCTTATGAGGGTATTTGGACAGAAATAATGTCCAAACTGAATGAAAGATGCCATTTTACTAAAAAGAAAACGCCTATATTCCTGCTCAGAAGGATGATGGGGGATAAGATGGAAAGATTGGGGGTCTTTCACATTCTGATTTATGAGAACACATTTGCACCCCATCTGTGCTCATACATGGTAAACAGCTCAGTCCATATACAAAGGCAATGTTTTGTTTTTTCTGAGTTAACTTTCTAGACCAGGTGGTAACCTGAAGCAATATGAGACTGATATTGGTAGACACTTACAGGTAGACACTAGCCAAAGCCAGTGTCAAAGTTAGCTATGATTTATGATGAGGCCTGTCGTAAGCGTTAGGAGGCACAGGCCTCGGGGCCCTGGACTGAACGAAAAGGAGAAAATAAGTCTTTCTGAGTCCTGGCTGAAGGACAGGGTGCCTAGATGTTCCATGTTCTGACTGTCTCATGTCTATTTTCCCTTTTCTTCCTTCTTTTTAAGGTTTATTTTTTTTTCTTATGTGTCAGTGCGTCTGTGTGGGCATGTGCTTGTGGATGTAGGTCCTGGCAGAGGCCAGAAGAGGGCATAGTATCTCTGGACCTGGTTTATAGACAGTAGTGAGCCACTCAATATAGGTGTTGGGAACCAAACTTGGGTCCTCGATAAGAGCATCCAGCACTTTTAATTGCTGAGCCAACTATCTAGACCCTGGGCAATCTTATATTCCATGTCCCAAATAAACCTTGCCTTCTTACGTTGTTTTCACAGTTCCCTTGTTACGAGCAAGGAGAAAAGCAACTGCTGTAGGTGCCAAAGAAGCACATGTCAGGGTGGAAGGTAGGAATCTGAGGGTGCCTTCAAAACCCTTTCCAAGAATATGGCAGTGCCTAGCATCCAAGGCCCCCCCTGTCTCTTGGAAATAGCAGGTTGAGGGATATCATCCAGAGAGAACACTTTGTTCGGTGGCTAGAGAGGTTGAGTTTGTAATCTTCGTGACACACTGGCTTAATCAAGTTAGTCCCACTATTTAGCTATCATTTAATTGCTGGTGGGTTATATCTTGCTTATCCAGTGGTTATGTGATTGAAAATTTAATGATTGAAACACTTAGGTAAAGAAAAAAAAAAGACTATTAATATGCATTGCATGAGAAGTTCAGACTAAGTGAGGTAAAATTTTGCATTTCATCAGATTTTCTTTTCAAACTACTGAGGTAAGCTTAGGCATACACACCAGGGAGAATTCTCACCCTCTGCAGACTAACTGCATCTTTTTTCCTTCCATAGCTGTACTTACAGCACTCTCTAAGTGTGCCTCATTAACCTATATTTATCTGCTCTAAGCGCCTACTGATCACTGATATTTTGGAATTGATTCCTTCCAAGTATCTCTCAGAGAGCCCTGAGCTGAGGAGACTTTAATGGATCTGTTGACATTTCCAAAGAATTTTAAATTCCAATCCCTCTTTCCTGACCACCAGTCCCCCATCCATTTCCTCTGCTCCTATGGGAATTTCAGATTGCCCTCAAGCAGAAGTTGTGACCTAACAGGGACCTTTAACCTCCCCAGAACTTCTGCAGCCCATCAAAGTGGTGTGGTGGTCTCAATGACAGATGACACTTAACTGCAATGAGGAAGTGAGGAAAAATTAATTGAGCTTTTAGGAGCTGCTGAAGGGTGAGGAGCAGACCACAGAAGTGGAGCCCGCAGCATGTGCACTGTTCCAAGGCCCTGAGACTCCCTGAGGTCAGGAACCCCTTGCTGCCTGGAAACACTACTCAAAAATCCCTCATTGAGTGAAGTCTAAGCATTATTAAACAAACACACTGATCACCCTCAGCCATATCTGAGTCTTAGATGGTAACACTGAAACTTAGAGGCAGAACATCACAAGCAGCTTTGGACCCAGATTTCCACTTCTGTTGCCTCCAGAATCACAGACATGAAAGGGCCCTTGTGGGTGACACAGCTATGCCCTCTCCTTCATACTGTCTGTTGTTGGTAGTGGACAAGTCCACTTAAATGTCCGCATGATTGAGAATTGGGGGTAGAGGATCTACCTCCACATCATTTTAGTATATTTCACAAAATAACATCCTTATATACAGATTGATAACATTTATTTAGCATTGAAAAAAAAAGTGGTTCAGCATCATAACTGGTCCTTTTTTGATCTTTGTAATTTTGTAAATAATCCAAAATGAATCATAGTTGAGTATACATATATCATAAGTAGATAAGCCAAATATAATGAGCACATACAATGGAATATTATTCAGCCTTTAAAACCAGGGAATTATGACATGTGTTACATGACTCACATGAAGTCTGGAAGACTTTTTTTTTCTAAGAAAAGAATCAAGTCTTCATAGGGTATCAGATCTGGTTCTACCTGAAACAGGTACCAAAAATTTGCAGGCACAGAAGTTAGAGTGGGAATTTCCAGGAGACTGGTAAGGGACTGAACTGAGTGCCTGTCAACCTCTGCTGGTGCTAAGAGATTGGATGAAATAAACAAGGACACCAGTCACGCCACAAATTCTGACCCATGGTCCCATGAAGACAGATGAGTGGGAGAGGCTGGCTCTGCTAATAATAAAGCAGCAGGTGGAGTGAGCCATGACCAAAACCCTTCCAGTTCATCTCTGTGAGGGACGGTTTGCATTATTCCTAGTACGCAGAGACACAGGCAACAGCAGCAGCGACTGGCCATGATTTCCCATGTTTATCTTGATAGGATGTCTCCCCAGACACAGTTGAGGCAGCCTCTGCTGCGAACCAAGTCTCACTGCTCACCCTCTCTTCATCCTGAGTCTCCATTACGATCTCTCCACCAGGAAGTTGGGTATGAAACCAGGAGTGCTCATCCTCGCACTAGAGGAAGGAAATCAGGGATTCAAGGTTAGCCTGAGAAACCTAACCAGACCTTGTCCCTGTCATTAAAAAGAAAAAAAAAGAGTCAAGGACAATGCCTTCTTTTATTTAAATATTTAAATATTTATTTAAATATTTTTAAAACTTCAAAGTTGCTACGGTATAAAATTTTATGACTTTCTATTAATAATTTTTAAAATGTATTTAATTTGTACGAATGTTTTGCCTGCATGTATGTATGTGTACCACTTGTGTGCTTAGTGTCTACAGAGTTTAGAAGGGAACATTGGATATCCGGAACTGGAGTTACAGATGATAGTGAACCTCCTTGGGGGTGCTGGGAACTGAGCCCCAGGCTTCTGCGAGAACAGCAACAAGTGCTTCTAACCGCAGAGCCATCTCCTCAGTGTTTATCTTTACTGTATGTGTACAGCTGTTAATCTGCATGTATACATGTGCACGCGATGTTCACGGAGGCCGTAAGAGGACTTCAGACTGTCAGGAGCTGAAGCTACAGGTGCACGTGAACTGCTCAGGGTGAGTGCAGGGAAACTGGCCTCGGGCCCTCCCTTAGAGCAGCAGCTACTCTTCACTGCTTAGTGTCCCCCTTCCTGCTCCTTCATGGCTTTCTTTAAGTATCTTGCCTATGCATTAATTTCTTCTTTGCTAATGTTGGCTATTTCAACTACTTTTGCCATTTTGTCAAGGGACAAGATAATGTTCATGCTAGGCTGATATTTTACGCTGTTATTGGTATTGATCCTTACACATTGCTGTACTTTTGTACTTTTCAGTGAATGCAGCCATATATAAAGTCATGACCATAGTCTCCCCAATATTCATACCTCAAGTTTTTCCTTGCTTTGTTTGACAAGGAAGACTCTCCAGTACTGAATGTCGCTGGTGATGGCCACAAAATGTCTTATTCTTTGTACCAATAGAGCTATCTAGTGTCTTGCTGTTGAAACTTGCTTGTTCTTTAACTGTATTGAGTTGACGAATAAAGACATGAAAATTGTACCCATGAGTGTGACACAATGTGACGTAATGTATGTGTACTTTTATAAGGTTTAAATTGAGTTAAAAATATCTTGTTTACTCATTTCTTTGTGGTAAGAATCCTTTCAGTTTTCAGAAGTTTGCAGTACATTGCTGTCTCCCGTGATGTCACTGCTGTGTGTTTTACCTAACACTCACAGTGCTGCTGGCCACCTTTTTCCTAGATCTCCTATCATTTTAAGCTTTTGCAAGCAACCCACTCAATTCTCCAACTCTGTGAAGTCAATTTTTTCACATTCTACCTGTGAGTAACATCATACGGTACTTATCTTTATTCCCCTGGATGATTTCATTTAACATAATAACCTCCAATCAGAATTTCATTCTTTTTATATAGCATCACATTATATATCTGCACCATTCTCCTCCTTTTCCTTCCCTTCCATTTTCTCCCCTTCCTCCTTCCCTTTTTTTACTCCTCTTCCTTCTTTTCTTTCCTTCCTCCTTCTTTTATTTCGATTCCTCCCCCTCTTCCTTCTATTGTTTCTCTTTTTCCCCTGGAAGAGTTAGTATAAACTCCTGCCTCAATATCCAAAGTGCTGGGATTACAGACATGTGCTACCATACCTGGCCTTGTATTCTTTTTTCCTACTCATTCATAAGCTGATACAGACAGGCTATTTCTGTCTCTTGGTTATTGGGAATAAAACATGAAACACAGAAGTGTTGGTATATAGATCATTCTCCTTCTCTTTTTTGTCTTCTTTATTATTCATTTATCTACTTATTATACTGCTGATTACAAAACATAGAGCCTTGTACATGCTGAATGAGCATTTAACCATTGAGTGGCATCCTGAGCCTTATAGATAACTACGGGTAAATTTTTTATCCACTCTTTATGTTCTTTCTCTGTCCACTCCCTTCTCTCCTGTTTTCCTTCCTTGCGTCTACCCATTCTTCCATTAGTTAAAATCAGAATCTCGCAATGTAAGCCCAGTTGTTCTTAATGCAGGACCCTCCTGACTCTGTCTCCTAGGTGTTAGGATTATAGACATGTGCTACCATGCCTCACCTCAGTTTTGTTTCTCATAAATATACTTTGCTGAGTGAAAATGTAGATCTAAAGGCTTTCTAACTATATATTACCCAATGGTGTGAGCGTAGAACAGCCCTGTGACACCCAGCTCTAAACAGCATGTGGATATGAGGGCTCGTAGATTTGGTAAGGTGCAGGAATAGCGCATAGTCCTTAGAAAACATTTTCAAATATGAAAATTGAAAAGCAAAGGGATTTTTCAAGTTATCCTTATTTAAATTAGAAATTAAAAGTATGCAGAATTAGCCAGCTGCTGATGCTACCAAAAAGACAGAATTGTGTCCTTGAGCAAATTACCCAGATTCTCTGAATGGGAATATTTTCACAATTGACAATGAGGACTATTACCCACCTCCTACGATTGTTTTTAAGATTAAGTGAAATGTAAGACATCTGTTATAATATCTAGTACAATGTGAAACACTCAATACATCTCCGTTCTTTTCTTTTAATCAAACTCCATGTACATAATAACTACTCTATGAATATGTATGGAGAGAAACAGGATTTACTATTCAATACATTTACCCTTAACTTCTATTCTTTAATAGAATCTAATTACTCACCATCTTTTTTTTTCTACAAAAGATTTGGATAGAACACATACTTTGGGAGCAGCTGTTATGGTCCAACTACACTGTACTAACCATTTTCACACGAGTTCCCTAGGAACACAATGACAGGAGATTTCGGATTATAGCTTCAGTACAGTCGGCTTGCTTCCTTCTGGACCTCTTCTACAGTTCAGAAATCAATATCTTTTGACTGACGATGATCACGTAGAGGCTCAGAGAATCAAAGCTTACAAGGACTAAAGCAATGCCTTTCAAGACAAAAAACTGTGAATGAGCTATGTTCTTTTAAAGTGCACTAATTTTTTTTTCATGCAAAAATATATTAAGCATGTATTATAGCTTGGTTAGTAAATGTCCCTCAAAGAGACACATATTGGAGGCTTGGTTCCCAGCTAATGAGATTATTCTGGAAGGTGGTAAAAACTATAGGAAGTAGGGCTCCATTGGGAGAAGCAGGTCTTTGGGGGTTATATCTCCTCCACATCCCCTTCCTTCCTGGCTGCCATAAAGAGAGCAGCCCCCCTCAACCCCAATCCCATGTTTCTGCGACCTGATTGTGTTCCAAAGAAGGATGAGCCAACCAACCATGGACTGAGACCATGAGCCAAAATAAATCCTCCTTCCTTTAAACTGTCACTCTCAGGTATTTGTCACAGTGGTGGAAATCAATATGGCATTTGTTATGTGCCTGGCACTTTCTAGACACTGGGCATGCAGCGCTAATTAAGAGTGACAAGGTATCTGCTCTCACAGAGCTCAGTCCTTACGCAAGAGACAATAAAATCTGCCTAAAGAACAAAATACTACAAAGTGTCATGAAGGACACAAAATGCGTGTGTGGTGAAGGGTACCTCAGCATGGAAAAATGCTTTCTGGGGTCCATGGGTCTTCTCAAATGTGAAACCTGAACAGAGGCCAGAGGAAGTAAGAGTGTGGAGAACTGGGAGAAAGGATGATTCAGGGGTTATAAATAGACCCTAACAGGGCTGGAGAGATGCTCACTAGTTAAGAGGCTCAAAGCTGAGTTCCCAGCACTCATATCTGAAAGCTCACAGCTCTCTGTCAGTCTGGTTCCAAGGAACCTGACACTCTTCTGGCCTCGGAGAGTGCCCATGTATGCACCAACGTGCGTCTATGCATGGACACATACACACACTTAAAAACAGAATATTTACAAAGAAAAGAGAAAAATAGACCTTAGGGAGAGAAACATGCAAGTGTTAGATACTGGAGAGGGACTGGAGAGCTGGCTTAGCGGCTGAGAGCACTGGCTGCCGTGCCAGAGGACTTAGGTTTGATTCCCACTACTCACATGATGGCTCACAACCATCTGTAACTGCAGTTCTAGGGGTTATGATGCCCTCTTCTGGCCTATGCAGGCACCATAAATGCATGTGGTACACAGACACACATGTAGACAAAACACCTATACACATAAAAATTTAAAAGTTAAACAAGATTAAAAGAACATATAAAGGCCTGGTGCAGTCTTGACAAGAACTATAAGCTGTGAGTGGGTCTGAACCGGACTTAGCCATGTTTTGCTCATTTTCTTCCACTGAGTGTAAGGACCAAAGATCCTGTAGATTTTCCGCATTATTTGTTCCCTGTTTCGTTTCCCACCTCTCATTCTCTGCTTTTGCCCTTCTGTTCATAACACTGAAGCCAAAATACTTCTTTGCTGTTCTTTTAATGCAACATAAGCATCCACCCTGTGTGTGGGGGTGGGGGAGGCTTTGCACTTTCTACTCTTAGGATCTGGGGATCCCTTCTGGACACCAGTTTGGTTGCCTCATTGTGTCCTGTAGGTGTCTACCCAGAAATCCTATCCTCAGAAAGATCTTCCTAATTCCATTCTAGGCGATAATGTCTCGGTCTTAGACAAACAGCCACAACTTCTCCAGCATAACGTTGTGTTCCTTTTAAGCCTACAGGCAACCCAAACTTTAGTGTTCTTTGTCTGAAGGACTTGTAGCTTCAGCCAATACAGCGCTCTCATTGGTGGTTGGACGGGGTGTGGTCTGAGTAAACACAATGCTCCTCCCTTCACCTTAGTTTACAGCAGCTGCTTGAGTAACGCAGCTTCACCTCGCAAGCACCATGCTGTCTTTCATGTGGGATGCTGTTTATAACAAATGCAAACAATGAAAGCATGTGTTAGTTTTCTGCTTTGGTAAAAGACCATGACCAAGGCAACCTACAGAAGAAAAATTTGGCTTATGACTCCAGAATGACAAAAGTCTATCATGGAAGGGAGGCATGGCAGCCAGAGGTGGAAGCTGAGAGTTCACATCTTCTCCCTCAAGCAGGAAGTAAAGAGTGTAAGCCAGAAGTGATGTAAGTCTTTAAACTCTCAAAGCCTACCTCTAGTGACATACTTGCTCCAACAAGGCCACACCCCATTAAACCTCTCCAAACAGCACCACCAGTCAGGACCAAGTGTTCAAAGAGCTACATCTAGGGAGGATATTTTCATTTAAACTTGCAACAGCATGCTGATTTTTCTTGGTCAGGTTATTTTAAGTGTCTAAAGCAGGATAGCCCTGTGGCAGAAATCTGGATGACATCACAAGTAGTTTATCCACACTCATTAGAGAAATGTGTTTTTAACAGTGTCATCACCCACTTTTACCACCATCTGACTGGTACCTCGGCCTATATCTTAATTTTTAGAGACTACACCAATTTATTAAGCTACCTATTTGGTATTTGCACTTGAGAACTTTGAAAACACCTCAAGTCTTAGCATGACCAGAAGTTTTCCCCTCTTTTCTCCTGCATGTCAATAAAACTTAGTCCCACAATTTCCTTGAGGGAAAAAAAGCTAGGCATTATTGACGTGTCCTCTCTTTCTCTAATCTAATTCAATCCACTACTAACTCTATCAGGGTGGCTTACCCTTAAAAGGATTACAAAGTCACCTACTTTTTTTTTCCTATCCTTTGCTTCCACCAGGGTCCAAAGTGACACATCTTCTTTCATATAAAGAGAAGCCTTACTTATTCCTTATAGGTATAGGTACAGCCTATACCTACACTTACAGGAATAGCCGTATATACCTATAATGTTGGTTGGTTGGGTCCATACTCAGCATAGCAGCCACTGGGGACAAACGAAATTAAAACAACAATGCCATGCCTTGCTAACAATCCCTTGTGTGACTTCACATCTACAATTATATTAAAATGTCCATCCTTACTCGACTCCCCCGCTGTTCTCCCCTCACATGTCCCCTCGAAGCTTTTGGCCTTTCCATCAGCTAGGGTCCTTTTTTTTTTTTAAAATCTGTCTCGCTTTCCTTAGCTTTCAGGTCCCAGGTTTAACAATCTTTCCTTTAAAAACTTTCCTGACTACCCAGTAGCCGACTCATTCGTTTTAAACCCCTCTTTCATCTGACTTTTCTTCCACAGAGGGAATGATGCAATTACATGTAACTGTGCATTTGAGCATGGAGTCCACCTCCCTGCTCTCCAAAACAGAAGATCTGCAGGAATGAAAACTTTCCTGTCTTGTTTAGTTCACGCTCATCTTGGAGGAATATCAGCCATATGGTCAATATGTCAATAAATGTCAACAATGACATAACACCTATCAGCCTACAGGTTTCTAACTGGTCCAGTTGAACCAGGCCAAGACAAGTTAAGATACACCAGTCTGTTTCACTCCTAACTACCATTCTAAGGATCATATTTTGAAGGAAGAAAACAAAATAACACTAGTTCTCCATAGCATGCTGGCCCCTGGATCATTGCACTCTTTACTTAACGCTAACAAGATGTTTAATAACCTTTTTTTTCATTCATTGATTTCCTTTAATTACCCAAACAATGCATGCTCACTGAAGGAAGGTCTCTGGGCCAGAGATGGCTCAGAGGTTTAGAGTACACATTGCTCATGCAAAAGGACCTGGGTTCAGCTCCCCGCAGCCACACAGCAGCTCACGCTCAACACCACCTCAGACTTACACAAGTTCCTGCTCACACTTGTAGTGCATATATACACACTCACAAACTCACGCATAAATAAAAAATAAATAAATACATATTTTAAATACGAAATGGAATTCTAAACTATCAAAGACTTAAAACAAGACCTATAAGAACACAAAACACCTTTTTAACAAAGAAGTCTAACCTTCCTTTCCTTTCTCGCTTCCTAAGTGTAACCCTGGATAAAAGTTTAATAGGTATCCTTTCTTCATTTATGACTATGAATATGTGCTTCACATATAGTAGTCACACAGAATTCCATGGAATTCCGTAATTTTTTTTAATTGAAAGTATACTGACTTGCCTCACGTAAGTTTGAGGCTATGTGTAAGGCTGTAGGTATGTGAGAACAGCAGTGTGTTGGTTGTTGTTATAGTCTGGCTATAGATACGTGGAGCTCAATATAGATTCCTTTGATTTTAAAATCTATCAGAAACGTTCTGTGAAAGCTAAGTTTATCTTTTGTGTATGGGGGGGGGGTATGTGCATAGCACGGTGAGTGTGTGGCTGTCAGAGGGCACCCTCCAGTGCCACTCCTTACCTCCCACCCTGCTTGACACAGTATCTGTCGATGTGCTCTATGGCGTACTCCAGGCAGCTGGCTGTCAAGCTTCAGGAGACCTTTTCTGCCTCCAGATATGTGATCCCATAGTCCCTGGATCGTAGGATCTAAACTCGGGTTCCCATACTACTGCAATGTGTGATCCATCTCCTCACCCCCAAAAGTTAAATTTAAAAAGAAATACTTAGCAAGCTTCATTCTTGGTAAATTATGTCTTGTCTTTTCTGACTTCATAAATGATACAGAGATACCTAATGCTATTGCTTATATTAACATTCTGAGGAAGGTCCAAGACAAGAAAATGAGAGGTACAGGACTAACAAGAAAAATATAAATATTATTATTCATGCATGATACAAGTCATATGAGAAAATTTTAAAGTTATTTATAAAATTTTACAAGTAATTAGCAAATTGAGGGTGGGCATGGTGCTGCTTATCTTTAATCCCAGCACTCAGGAAGCAGAGGCTGGCAGATCTTTGTGAGTTCAAGGTTAGCCTGTTCCACATATTGAGTTCCAGACCAGCCAGAGCTACATAATGTGAACCTTTCTCAAAAATTGGTATATTAATCAAAAAATGCAATGATATATGTAGTGTACAAATTCAATCGTATTAGCATATGCCATCCATAAAGACACAAAATTAACTTTAAATTTTTTTATTGGGAATATCAAACACTTAGGAAAAATGGAATGAAAGACTTTCACAATAAAAACTGCGTAATATTTAAAGAAATTAAAAATAATCTAAAACCAACTTCTTTTTTCTGGTGTATGGGTGCCTGTCTGCGTGTGTACATCTGTGTACCACATGAGAGCCTGGTGCCAACAGAGGCCAAAAGGCTTTCCATCACCCTAGATCTGAAGTTATGGATGGTTGTGTGCCACCATGTGGGTGCTGGAAAACAAACTTCAAGTCGTCTGCAAGAGCAGCCAGTGCCCTTAACTGCTGAGCCATCACTTCAACCCGAAAAGCAATTTCTTAATAAGCACCGTTATGTCATAGACCATTCATCTTCTAAAGTTAAGGAGACATGGATACATGTCTGATAAATCCTGCATGGATGCTCCATGGCTTCTGTAACTTGATTTGGATTATTGGAGGATAGCAATTGTTGGCACAAGCAGAGACCATTGTTGTACCATTGGAGCTGTATCCTCCTTGCTACAGTTGGAACCTTAGGAACCACCTTTTAAGCAGGCTCAGCTTATCCCACTAGAGCCTGAGAGGCCATGTGGGACAAAAAGGAGCTAGCCCAGCTAGACTTTCTCTGGATCATCCAGCTGTTCAACCACTAGGTGCAGGAGGACGTCTCTCCTAAATCATTTAGCTAAAAGCCAAAATACTACTGACTTCAGATGTGAGAAAGCCGAACAGATCAGCCAAGTTAACTTAGGGAGGCAGGGCTAACTGAAATGGCTATTATTTAAGCCACGGACAGACTAATCAGGCCTGGTGATGGCAGGCTTCCGGTCCCACCACAGGGCTTTCGGAAATGACTGTGTACACTTGCCTGACAGCAAGCCTCTTATGCTGGCACAGTTACCGCTAACGTAAGCTAGGAAGTTGTACAGGGGTAACTGAGACCCAGCTACATTAAACTGAAATACTAACTTCAAGATAAGGAAGGAGCTCTTTGGAATTAGTAACCAGCCCATCAAAATTCTGACTCAAGCTGGGAGCAGAGCACCTGGGAGCAGGGGCATGTGGATCTCTGCAGCCTGAACTGCAGAGCTAGTTCCAAGGACAGCCATGTCTACACAGAGAAGCCCTGTCTCAAAGAAAACCAAAAACAAGAAAAAAATCTGACTCATGTCGTTAAAGCTGTTATCCTTTACATTGTAAGTGGAGAAAAGAAAGTACTTTTTTTTTTTCCTCCCAAAGTAAAAAGTTAAAGTTCAAATGTTCTTTAATATCAACAACAAACTTGATATGGTCAGGCTTTCTCAAAAAGTTCTAACAAGAGAAAGCACTGAGAAAGAGAGTGGGGACAGAAAGTCTGCTGTCCCTCGGAGAGAGCAGCTCTACTGTCTTCACAGGTCTACAGATCAGGAACTGTTAAGCAAAGGCCGTGCATACTCTTTAGCGGGGACGGTAAAGTTTATTTATTTTCCCAGTTTGGTACATTACGAAAACTATCATTTCCCCAGAACTTGGAAAGAGAATTCAGCAGACAATATGAATTTCGGGAAAATATTTTTGTCATTAATTATGTCATAAGCAAAAGAGTAAAATAAACTGTTTATTATCACATATAAAATGCTTTTGATCAGTCAACTGAAAAACTAATTTCATTTTCTCATTACACCGCCTCAGGCATACTTTAACGTCAATTTTTATTATAGCAAAAGCAAGGAAATTAAAATGATCAGTTACAGGACAGAAAGAAACATTTGCTACAGAATTTTTAAACGTAAGTGTAATAAAGCACCAAACCTCTTTATCATTCATAATAATCACAACTTATCTGCTGAGGGAGGGACTCTGCTTCAAGGGCCCAGAGTGCCATTCCAAACACAGCCTCTCCTTGAGATCACTGAGCCCTCAGAGCTGGTCAGTACTGAGAGACATGCTTGGGGTTCTATTCCTGGGTCCAGAAGAAAATATGTTAAACTTTATCTTAATGGGGTCAAAAAATGCCACAGCTAGATCAGCAACAGAGCTCTGCACACGCCGGGGAAGCTAAAGAAGAAAGCCATACGATGGAAGGGACGGGGCTGAACTCGAGCTCAGTCTTCTGACCCTGTAGCTTATATTTTGGAAAGAAAAATTATTTCAAAATTAAGAAATCAGAACTCTGGTGACATTTCTGCCAAACCTGGTCTTATCTCTGACAGACTGACTCTGTGGTCATAGGCCCCATGATTGTGGATCTTCCTTATTAATTTGACTGACTTTGGAAGCACTGGATGCAAACCGCTGGTTCTACAAGGGTGTTTTACTAAAGAGAGAAGCTCACCTTAGATGTACGCAGTGCCATCCTATGAACTGAAGGCTTAGGCTGGATCAGAAGGAAAAGGGGAAATGGGCACAGGCACAGTTTCTCTCTCTCTCTCTCTCTCTCTCTCTCTCTCTCTCTCTCTCTGATTCTAGACTCTGGATTCATGTCATGAATGAACAATTTTCTGCCTCTTCAACACCATGGTGAACTATACCATCAAACTGTGGGCCAAAATACACCCTCTCTATCTTAAGTTTCTTCTTCCCAAATATTTTGTCACAGGAGTGATAACAGTGATCTTGTTTTCTGCAAGGTCATATTGTCAAACTGCCTTCTAAATATTTACATTTATATCCATAGACTTGTGTGTAACTGGTCTTTTACTACTTTGTGTGTTCTTCTTTTTTCTACCCCTCTCCACCCCTTTTCCTTCAAACTTCTAACAATAGATATGAGAGGAGAAAAAAGAAAGATAATGAGGAAAGGATAGAGAACCTTGAATAAAGTCAGGGGTCAGAAAAGGGGTGACATTATCATTAGGCTACTGCTGATTAGGGGCAGCGAGTTTCTTGGAGTACTTTTGATCTTCACCATCAGGATATCTAATTTCTTCTAGTTATTGTTTCTTCTTTTCACATGACTACTTAACAAACAGCAATCAACAACAACCAACAACCAACTAACAACCCACCCTGCCTCTTGGAGCCCTAGCATTTCCGTACTCTCTGAAAAATCCTCAGAATTCCAAAATGTCACACAATCACAGAAACTATCTGCAGCTAGCAAAACCATATCTCCTGCTAGAGCATGAGGCAAATCATGGTTATCTGATGAGAAGCAGCCCATAACCCCATGCCTGAGATAAAAACAAAAATTCTTATTTTATATTATAATATTTCTTATATATTTTATATTCTTATAATATTTCTATGTTTTTAAAGAAACTAAAATTCCAAAATTCTTACTACACTTGTGCTTCTCTTAGCCTTGTGAGAGACACTGCTTAGTACAGTTGGAGGTAATTAATGCTGAAACTCATCATCACTGTTCATAGTGCTGAGAATAAGTGATTGTGAGTGTTCAGCTGCAGATAGAAAACTTATATCACATGTACACACACACATGCACACTACAACCAAGGTTCAGAGAACACAGTGAAAGAAGAGGCATAAACAGTATAAGAAATGCTGTGAAATTCTGTCGTCTGGACAAGACATAGTGTTTGCACACATGAACTTACAGCAGCTGTGGTTACCTGCATGACATTACACCAGTTAATTCCATCAGAGAAGCAAGAAGTCCCACTGTAGCTGAGGAGTTATCAATAGCTGTTGGTTGCCAGGATACAGAGTCACTTTTCTTGGGGGCGGTGATTGGTGGGTTGTCCATGCTTCAGCAGATGATCCGATACTGATATATACAGGGGAAGCACTAACTGAAATCAATGGATGATGAAACAAGAAAGAAGACATAATATAGGAAGGAAGATATGCCAAGGTGAATTGGAAGAAGCAGAATAGATATGATCAAAATACATTGTATACATGCATGAAAGTTTCAAAGAATAACATTTTTTTAAATTTTTATTTTAATTTTTATTAATTTTATTAATTTTATTCACTTTGTATCCCCCTATAAACCCCTCCCTTCTCCCCTCCCAATTCCACCTTCCCTCCCCCTTCTCCATGCATGCCCTTCCCCAAGTCTGCTGATAGGGGAGGTCTTCCTCTCCTTCCTTCTGATCCTAGTCTCTCAGCTCTCATCAGGAGTGACTGCATTGTCTTCCTCTGTGGCTTGGCAAGGCTGCTCCCCCATCAAGGTGAGGTGATCAAAGGGCAGGCCAATCAGTTCATGCAGAGACAGTCCCTGTTCCCATTATTATGGAACCCACTTGGACACTGAACTGCCATGGGCTACATCTGTGCAGGAGTTCTAGGTTTTCTCCATGCATGGTCCTTGGTTGGAGTATCAGTCTCAGGAAAGACCCCTGAGCTCAGATTTTTTTGGCTCTGTTGCTCTCCTTGTGGCAATCCTGTTCCCTCCCTATCTTACTATTCCCCACATCTTTCATAAGATTCCATGTACTCTGCCCAACAGTTGGCCATAAGTCTCAGCATTTGCTTTGACAGTCTGCAGGGCAGAGCCTTTCAGAGGCCCTCTGTGGCAAGCTCCTAACTTGTTTCCTGTTTCCTTCTTCTTCTGATGTCCGTCCTCTTTGCCTTTCGGAATGGGGATTGAACATTTTAGCAATTATAGGTTTCTTATTATTCCATATGAAGTTGAGAATTTTTCTTTCAAGTTCTGTAAAGAATTGTGTTGGTAATTTGATGGGAATTGCATTGAATCTGTAGATTGCTTTTGGTAAGATGGCCATTTTTACTATGTT
>CM053744.1:28094679-28343730 GCA_028658305.1 Pachyuromys duprasi
GACCTATAGGATAGGAAGGTCATGCTGAAATCTACACACCTAGGGAGGATATACAAGAAGGAGGACCCATGTTGGTATGATCAATGCTTGTTTGAATGAACAAATGGAATGGACATTGAGTGGAGGAGAAAACAAGCAACAGGACAGGAGCATGTCAAGGAGGACCTCTGGGGGGGTCAACGTAGTGATGTATCAGAGTAGGTATTAAGACTCGTGATCAAGCCTTTGGCAGAGGGCGCGAAGTGATGATAGAAATGGAGGAGGTTGGTGAGACTTGGGGAGAACAAGAGCTCCACAAAGTCCAAACTGAGCAGGACACAGGGGTCTTGTATGAGACGGTTTCTACAACCAAGGACCACGTGTGGATGTGGCCTGGAACCCCTGCTCAGATGGGGCCCATGATAGCTCGGGGTCGGACTGAAGACGCTAGTGAGGGAAACAGGGACTGTTTCAGTTATGAAATTGATGGCTGACTCTTTGACCCTCCCCCATACATGCCGAGGAGTGACAGACTGGCTAGATCCCAGGGGAGGACATTGCAGCCAGCCCTGAGGAAACAGGATGAGCTGGGGTTGGATGGAAGGGGAGGAGGTCCTCCCCATTTGGTGGACTTGGAGAGGGCGAGGAGGAGATGAGGGAGGGGGAGGGTGGGAGGGAATGAGGGAGGGAGCTATGCTTGGGATGCAAAGTACCTAACCTGTGATTGATAAAAAATTAATAAATTAAAAAAATCCTGTCTGTCATTGTTATCAACTCTATCTCTTCCAGGTCTGTTTATACTGATTGACTCTCTCCTTTTACAGGTCCATTTTATTCTTCTTAAATCATGTCTATCCCCTTTAAAATTGGGTTTCTGGACTTATGAATGCAATGAGTTTCTAGATTTTTTAAAAATTAATTTTAGGGTTAGCATACAGAGTATTGGGTTTCATCATGACAGTTTTGTACATATGAGCCCTTACATTTGCTCTTAATTGTCCCCTCCCTGGTACTCAGCTGTCCCATCCCACCTCCTTTCATTATGCTGGCTCTCCTTCTACTCGTAAATAATGCCCCTTTTTGCTTTCCTTCTTCATACAATCCTATGCATGGCTGTGACCAAAATTTTTAGCAACCTGAGGAGGAAAAAGTTCATTTTATTGGCTCATAGTGTCAGTACTTGACTACACATACTAGACTTCACTATAGTGAGACTGTGTGATGACAGTCAGCCACACACATCACCAGGAAGTAGGGAGCTACCAAAATTCATCAGGGATAATGCAACCCCTAGAAGTCACCCCCACTGACCTACTTTCCCCAGCTAAGCCCATGTCTCAAAGTTCTAGACTCTCCCTCAAGTAGTGCCACCAATTGAGGACCTAGCATACAAAATATGAGTTTGTGAAGGACATTACATATTAAAACTATAACAGACAGCATGTGCACTATTGGGTAGCTATAGGAACCATGGTCACTGACCTCTAGAATTCACCATTATTTCAGGAAAGTATCTTCAGTTTCTAATTTGACATAAATGAAATTGTCTCTAGCTTTCAAATGAAGTCACCCAGATATCAAGAAGACAACCAGCTTCATGATGAAACCCAAAGCTCTGAATACTAACCCCAAAATTAATTTTTTAAAAATCTAGAAACTCTTATGACAACTCTGCAACAGGAAGGTAAGGAGTTTTGACAACTGCAACAGAATTTTAAATACATATTTAGAAATGAATCCTAGGCAAGAAGTGAAATGTCTAACTGGGTCAGTCCTTCAGCTCATGGCAGAATCAAGCACTTAAACTGTTTTTTTTTCTGAGCCTTTGGAAGAATTCATTCAAAATAGAAGGTAAGTACTATGGAGTACACATAGGGTCAGCGGTGTGGTTCCATGGTAGAACTTGGACATAGCCCGTGTAAGGCCCATGCATCAAGATAAATGAATAATGCACAAATTGTATGGATGTTGTAAAAGGTACTGATCCTCTTTGAGGCAATGTGGAATGTAAAGGGAAAACAGGAAAGGTCATGTTCCCCAAGGCTTAAAGTTTTTAGTTTTTGTATCTTTGTTTCAGTGTTTTTATTACTATGTTTTTACTTTCTTGAAACAGGGTCTCTCTGTGTAGCCTACCCTGATCATGAGTTCACCATCCGTTTTCCTCAGCCTTTCATGGGCTGGGAATATATGCCTGGGCCACCACATCTGTCTACTTAAAGTCTCTCAGGTGTGTCCCACTCACAGCTGGCTGCCCACATGCACCCTGGGATATTCATGAATGCGGTCCAACACTAAATTATGAGAATTATGATGATCACACATAATCCAATCATGTGACCCTTGAGCATGAGCTTTTTTGCTTGATGGCAGTCTGTCACGCTGTCAAAAGTGTGGACAGGCCCGCTGCTGCTTTATTATTACCAGGACACCTGATGCCAGAAAGATGGATACCTGTCGGTCTTCAAGGTGAAACATTGGCATCCTTTCCTCTGAAAGGCAAGTCCAGTAGCACCTCTGGGGAGTTTCCAGAAAAGTTTTGTCATCACAACCCCTTTGTGCTGGGGTAGATCAGGGCATACCTCGATATCCAGTTGGCTACAGCCCCTCCTCTGCAAGGAAGCGAATCTCAGTATTGAGGAGCCAACTCCCAAATGTATTATCAGTTCCTATTATCCTCTGTTATCCAGTCCCCTGAAACCTGTTAATAGTCTTTTTTGTTTATTTGTTTGTTATTGAGACAGGGTCTCCTGTAGATGGCCTTGTACTTACCACGTAGCTAAAGATGACCTTGAACTCCAATCCTTCTGACTCAGTTTCCAAAATTCTGGGATTACAGGGATGTGCTGTCATGCCCATCTTAACAGTCATTTTAAAATTAAACCTTCCCTTTTTGAGTTTCTACATGGCTTTGGACCCTTACCTGGCCCTGACTGATGCTCATATCATTTTACTTTCCCAAGTCCCTGTTCCACCTGAAAGATGGTTGGTGCTGGAGCAAGGCTCTAAGAATCGCCACTCAATGTTAATTAAGAGTGCCCAAGAGTTTCTTGGACCACAGCCATTTGCATAGCTGAAAGCCCATACAGAAGTACACCACTGTTCTACTGTCCCACTTGGGAAACACTGCTTAGGAGAAACTGTTTCCTGAGAAGGGGGAAGCACTCAACACCTCCAAAAGCATCCATTTTAATTCAGGAAATTTAAAAAATGTGTATAGCATCCAAGGTACAGATCTGCCAGGAAGCTTACGAATGGAAACATGAGTGTGAAAAACCACAACAGGGGCTTTTAGGAAGAAGAATGACATTGCATGTTACTAGAGAAAGTTTGGAGAGAGACTTCTGGGAGCCAAGACACATGCGTTCAATCTTAGATGATGAGGAGATTTGGCAGAGCTGGGCAAAATGAAGTGGGGCAGAAAGAAAATCAGACATGAAGAAGGGAGGGAGGCAAAAAGGGAGGGGGCAAGGGAGAATGCATGGTGCCAGGTGAAGCTGCTGTCTATAAGCAGCAAAAAGCCAACCAAATGGCATAATTGAAATGGGATTGGTTGACTTGAGTAACAGAAATACAGTTCTTTCTTTTGGGGATTTATATCTTGTCACCATAGTCAATCTCAGTTTCTATCTCTTGATGTCACTTCCTTCAGTTGGATGTTATTTCAACTCCCAAAATGTAAAGGAAAAAGAAGTGAGGGAAGGGGGTTGACTTTTCCTTTTTCAAGGAGCAGGATTACACCTACGGAACACAGTGCCATAGACTGCCTGAGTCATGTGTCCTTTTCCTGAGTCGTTCCCTGTGTTCTGTAAGATATACTGATGCTCTTGCTCACCTGTCTATCCACAGGCCAAAAGACCAATCAGCAATAACCATCTCATTCCACCAAGTTGAGGAAGCACCTTGATCACTTCCTCCTGATGGAGGAGCAGCCTTACCAGGCCACAGAGGAAGACAATGCCGCCAGTTCTGATGAGACCTGACAGACTAGGGTCAGAGGAAAAGGGAGGAGGACCTCCCCTATCAATGTTAATTAAGAGTGCCCAAGAGTTTCTTGGACCACAGCCATTTGCATGGAGCCATTTGTTAACTTGGGGATGGAGATGGAAGGAGATGAGGGAGGGAGGGTAGGATTGGGAGGGGAAGAGAGAAGGGGCTACAGCTGGGATACAAAGTGAATAAACTGTAATTAATAAAAAAGTAAATTTTTAAAAAGATTTTACTTCACTGGCAATATAAAAATTGAAGATTTAATTTTACAAAACTAAGCCTGATGCTGAGGCCGATGACCTCAACATTCGGGTTAGCTCCATTCAAGGATAAAATCATTACACAGCAGGCAAACACAGAGAAGCCTTGTTGGTGTTAGCTCTCAGGCGAACACCAACCATCTCCTATTGGAGGCGGATTCAAGGGGAACTTCACTATGGTAGAAATATCAGGAAAGTTTGACATTTTCACAATTCTCAGGGTTAGTTTGACCTCATAGCACAGTCTTGTAACACCTGCTACTCAGGCTGATTCAGGAGGATCACAAGTTTAAGGTTGGCCTGGGCTATACAGATAGCCCAAGGGCAGCTTAGGTAGCTTCCTGAGACCCTGTGTCAGGTTAAAAGATGGCTGAGGCTATAGCTCACGGATATAGTGCTTGCCTGGCATGCAGAGGCTCTGGGATTAACCCTTGGTATTCAAAAGGGATTCATCAGCAGAAATCCTCTCTGGTGTTTTGTGGGCAAGCTTATTTGATGACACTTTTACAAGAAAAAGAATAGGTAGTGAAAACAGGACAAGATTAAAGTTAATTAATTAATAATAATAAAAAACAGGACAGAGTGGCAGTGCTTCGTGATAGCAGCTTCCTAGAGCTAGAATTGTTATGGAGATTTAGTGGGAAAATGACACTGAACTCTGGCCCATTGAGGTCTGCCTCGATTCCTCAATGTTGGTGAGCTGCCACAATGTTGGTGAGCCCTGGTGAGGAACTGCTAACAACATGTGAGCATGCCTAATAAAAAGACCCACTCTTGCTGATTTATAGCCAGCTAATTACCTGACAAATATCCAGGCTGTATTTCCCCCTGCTAGAGAGCAGGACGTCAATATGAGGTGGGACAAAAGGCAGTTCCTGGATGAAGGCATAAAGAGAAAGATCTGATAACCTTCAGGTGGACTCTGGTATTCTAAGTCAAGTCATCCTGGGCTGCCTGAGGTCACACTGTCAGCCAAGTCCAAAGGCATCCTTTCCTCTGAAAAGGAAATCTGAAGTAACCCAGAATCTCATTCACATTCCGAATGTTGGGAATTTAGGAACAGAGCACAAAGAAGACATAGCAGAGCTGCAGAAATCCGAGAAGGAGGCAACTTTTTGTCCATAGCCTTTACTCTAGGGCCCTAAACCACACACAAGCACAAAGCATCCACTTTGAAATCCTCTGCATATCACATTTCTTGGTTTGGAGGCCAGAGAGTTGCAAAGCTTGAGATGTTCAACACAGAGGTTCCACTGGTCATGTCGAGGTGATAAAAGACCATCCAAGCAACATGACTACTTGAGTCTTGCCCTTCACTAGACAGTTTGTATATGTTTAGAAAGCTTGCCTTGCTGAAGAAGGCAGAAGCTACCAACTAGGGGCTAGGCATTAAAAGACTATGAATGAAAACAGGCCAACACTCTGTGCTCAAGGGGGATAAAAACGTGTGACCTGCTGGATTTTCTTGACCCAGCTGTCAAACAGGGAACCTTGGTGCTTTTCCAGTTTATATACATGTTGCCCTTACAAATCAGCTTTACAACCCAAGATTGACATTTATGCACAAAGGGGATATTGAGCAAAACAGCCCAGGACATCAGCTAATCCCGCAAAATAGAATGATAGAAAATGAAGGACAGCAGACATACAACAGGCCACAGAGGTCTGCAAAAGTAATGGCTCCTGTTGTTTAACCTGTGTAGGGTCAGAGCCCCACAATGATGTCACTCCTCTCCTCCCTCATGCAAATGGCTGTAAGGCTTCTTCCCAGCCAGCTAGCTGCTTTATTCAGTCACCTCATCTAGTCCCTGCATATTCATATAGGGCTTCTTCTTATCTCTGATTTCAGTGTCTAACACTTTGGCTAGAGACTCAAAGATGACATAAAAGTTAGTCTTTTATTGTAAGTGACAGAAACAAACTCTAATAAGTTTATGAGAGCTTTTGTCTCTCAGTTCTGGAAACTGAACTCAGGGCCTCACGGACGTTAGGTAAGCATTGTATCACTGAGCCATATTCCCAGCCAACTCCAGTAAATTTGAAGGTATTCAGTAGGCTTATATTGAAAGAAGATTTGTCTACCATAATGGACTCAAGAAGAAAGAATGAAGCCAGCTACAAAGATTCCATAGTTGAAATTCCCAGGCCATCTCTAATGAATATTTTCAAAAATTAATGTGATAGGAGGATCTATCTAGTGGTGTATGCTAAAACATTGATTCCATGTCCAACCCATACCGACTGAACCTGAGTTTTGGGAGGAGAAGCCTAGAATTTGTATCATTAACTGGAAAGATCAGAACCAAAATAGATAGTTATGACATTAATTTCATTCCCCTGGCAGCCAGTCTCCACTTCAACTGGCAAATCCAGGGTGGGCTAAACAGATTGGCTCACACAGGACAGGTGCCTGTTCTGAGTCCATGGGTTTTAGTTGAAAGAGTTACATTGAAGAATGCCGTCCATGTTTCAGGAGCCAGTACTAGAAAGAGAGAAGTCACCAACAGCAGATATCCACTGCTATGCACTGTTGCCTATTAATAATAAAACAAGCCAAAATTATATATATATATATATATATATATATATATATCATTGTCCAGTCCTTAAAAGTCATTTGAAGTTTGGCAGTACTGTATTAATCTTTTTCAAAAATTAGAAAACATGGGCTTTCTGCAAAATTGGAGGATGTTCCCCAGCAACATATCCAACCTGGATCTGAAGTCTGCACAGAACAAGTGTGAAGCAGCCAACTGCTCCCAGAGAAATGGCGCATGCACGCCAGAGCTGCCAAGGCTTGCTCTCTTTCCCGGCCACAGACTGCACCCTGAAATGTCCCGAGCTTGCAGTGTGTTCCCCCGACTCCTCACAATCTTTGAAAAACATCAACTCACAAGTCGGGGGAAGCCCCAGCATCCACCCCTCCAGGCTGGCCTTTGGGGGTTACCTTCTATGTGCTCTGCTATCCCCCCAGGAGGCCCCAGGAGGATTGATTTTTGCCAAATGATGGCAGCTTAACAGATAGTCTTCTTTGTCCACAAGGTCTTAGTCACAGTGAAAATTCAATAGATGGTTTTGCTGCAGGCATATTTTCAAATGCCAGGAACACATCTGACAGTGTTGGATGTTTGGAAGGCTATTGTTAGGAAGATTAAACACTGTCCCATGTTCAATCATTTATTCAACAGCCACACAGGGAAGCTAACGAGAGGAGGCAAGTGCAGCGGGGGTGTTCAGTGCATTTTGTAGAGAAGAATGTACCTTATTTTATGCATAAAACCAAAGACAGGAATCCGAACAACAGGCAAGTCATATAGCCTCGCTTTGCTTGTGGACAGACTATGGGAGTTGCCTGCAGGCGCCATGGAAGGCAGGCTGAGAGAGGAGGAGAATCCATTGCCAAAGCCATAAAACTAATTATTTTTGGCACGCACCTAAAACAAGTTTTCCCCTTTCTCAGGTTTTTACTAGCTGCTTTTATATCAGCCATCAACCCGAGAAGTATTTCTGTGGAAAATGGCTCACGTATGTATATGCTAATGCCGCTGGCATCTACTCATGCTCCTTCTTGCAGCAATGCTTTGCTGTGAGAAAAGGCTTTTCCTGAACTTAGTTCAAGCACTTATGGTGGTCTTGAGTCAATCATCAATCCCAGGGACAAACACATGACTTGATTCTATGCAATTACAACACTACATTATACTAGCCGACAAACTGACTTATGCCTGGTCACAAGACTACATCAAAATCAGTTTAAAGTGGTAGGGTTATCACTAAGACAGCAAAATAAAAGGCCATTCTTTTTTATGCCAGGAATGCTAGCAATAAGGGTATTGTGAGCTGACCCTCTAGAAAGCATTGAATGGGACCGAAGGATGAAAATAACATTGGAGTAGTCAGAGCAAAGACAGGAATAGAGAATACGCCCTGATGACTTGTTTGTGCTGTTGGCACAGCTGTGCCTGAAACTAGTTCTCTCCCTGGACTTTTCAGTTATACAAGCAAATAAATTCCCTTATTTTTCCTAAGCCAATTTGATTTGGGTTTTTATCTCTGGTAATTGAGAGTCCTAATTAAAACAGGAATGGACAAAATAATGTGTTTTGTTAATTTTGTTTTCTTTAAAAAACCATCTATTGAGCACCTGCTGTGGGCTTCTAAAGAATTAGAAAGCATTGTCCTTCCAAATCACTAAAGATATATGAGCAACAAGGTACAAAACCACTTCAACTTAGAGCAAAAAGAGGCACTGTGATTCTCATATGACATTCCAAAGGGGCTGGAATGGTGCACAGGGAAAGATAAGTGTGCGGGGATAGAGTTGGATTTTCTTGAGGGTAAGGGCTAAGTTTGGCATTTCTTTCCCCTTTAGCAAGACAGATTTTCCCCTAAGTGTATAAGTTCAAAACATCCTTGAGAGCCTTGACCAATATTGTGACCATTTCAGGGGCCATTGGGAAATGGGAAATCTAAGTCGTTCAGCTCCTCTTCTCATTCTCTTGTCATTTGGTTGGGCTTGGGGGACTGACTGTATACTTGTAAGGTGGATCAGATCCACTGCAGTTGCTTTACTTTGTCCCTACAAGAGCTGTTAGGGAATGCCCCCCTCTTGAGCTATGTGGCGCATTACTGATGTCACATAAAAAGGATCCATGAATCTCAAAAGTGTCTTAAGGCATCCATTGTGGTTAAAGGAACACAGATGTAAGAACTGGACTTTACTTTCCACGGATTTGAAACCTGCATGGACTAACGTAATAAATTAGATGTTCATTAAGTGATTATTTGTGAATTCATTGAAGTGCAATGGCTGACTCAAAAAGAGAGAAGATTAGAATGTATGAACCCTAAAAGCTTTTTGCGTCCAGAACAACCTGTTTCCCACTAGGTCAGCCTGGGGGCCCGAATGGAAGGTCCATCTGCTGTAGAGTTGGGGATTAGAGAGGATTTACTGAAGGAGGTAACTAGGAATGATATCGAGAGATACAGCTCAAGAGAATGGGGGAAGGCTCTACCTCTTAGACTTATAAGATTTAATCATCTGAGGGAACTGCTAGGACTATTTTTGGAAACTGCGATATGATTGGATAGGCTACCTTCCCACAGCCTTCCAAATATTCACAAGAAACTGAAAGATGAGATACTAAGTTTCTGTAGATTGGACCGAAAGCAATTTTTCTGAACTTTTTTAGTCTTGCCTGTTCATTAAACTCAAAAATTGGGACAGCAAGATGACTTAGCAGGCAAAAGCATTTGCCAAATGTCTTAGTTTTCTGTTGCTGTGGTGAAACACCAAGACCAAGACAACTTACGAGATAAAGTATTTAATTGGGTTTATTGTTTCAGAGGGTTAGAGTCTGTGATGGCAGAGCAAGGGAACAACTAAGAGTCCATATCTTGAGTCACAAGCAGGAGGCCGAGAGAGAGTGAGCACTGAGAATTGCACAAGTTTTTTGAAACCTCAAAGCCAGCAAAACATCTCTTCCAACAAAGCCAAACTTCCTAATTCTTCCCAGAGTTCCACCAACTAAGGAGAACATATTCAAAAATATGAGCCCATGAGTGCATTCTCCTTCAAACAACCTCACCAAGTAATCCTAATGACCTGAGATTGATCCCCAGAACTCACAGTAGAAGGAGAGAACCCATTCCTGAAAGTTGTCTTCTGGCTCTCACATGTGTGTGCACACACTCATCACACACTGAAAACAAACAAACGAACAAAACAAAAAACCAGATTGGTCATCTTAAATATCAGAAAAAAAAAGAAAGCAAAGACTAAATAACTAACTGTACCATCCATTGTGCTATGTGATAGGAATAAAAGATTTTAATGTGATTTTCTCATGCTGTTGGAGATTTCCTGGGCAATATTCTGTTGTTCCATTCTCTCAAAGACCCGACCTTTGCACACAGCACCACCAAAGCATATTTTGGAATGTTCTTTACCCAGTCAGTGGTTCAGGGTATGTTCTGCCAGCCTTTCTAGATATCCAGTTCCTTTATAATCTTCATCCTGGTTGCTTTTTTAAAAGTGCTTTTCCCTGCCACTTGCTGAGACTGTAGGCAACCAAAGTCTACTGTACACCCAGCATCCAGAATTATGTTTCAAGCACAGCTCAGAAGTCAAACCCTAATATTCCAATATTCACCATTTTCCAGTGATACCATTTCTCACTAGGGTAAACCCCTATGTCCTCATAGTGGGCCATCAGAGTCTGTTCCAAAGATTTTCACACAATCAGGACATGGACAGAATTTACAGAGGCTTGTAACAAGCCTTGCCTAAACTGTACTCCAAACCAATTGCATCTGTTCTTGGAGCTGTTCATTTTTTTAAGGTTCCTGATGATTTGTTTCTATGGCGTGATCATGGAGACTTTAGGATATATACAAACAGAAAAAAATAGCATGTTGATCTCTGTAGACACACAACCCCATATCCCTCAGCCATAGCCCATCCTCTTCTCCTGTCTATCCACGTTCGCTATGTTTTAGCATTAGGGATCAAGTTCCAGGGATCACCCTGCTCATCCATTTTTAGGATAAAAAATATGAACATGAATTAAAAAAAAGATAAAATAAACTGGGAGAAACATGTAACACACACATACAAACACAGAGAGACAAAGAGAAAGACATACAGAGAGAGAGGGAGGGAGGGAGAAACAGATTTAGGACTCCCCCTTAGCCACATCATAATGAGAATGCATCTAAAGAAAAAAGTGAAGAGTTATTGTGAGCCACTACAAGGCCCCACTCTTTGTACTACTCCCTTCAGCTTCCCACCTGGCCCTGTCTACTTTTGTTTCCCTCTTTCTCCTCTGACTACCCTGACTTCCTTGCAGAGCCCTAACCCCAGCTCTCTTTGTGTTGGGGTATTCTACTCCCAGCAGACAGGGACTTGTTCCTTCTTCCATGCCACTTTTTCAGTGAGCCCATCATTAACTACCATATTCAATCTTGGTTTCAGTCCTGTAGGCACTCCTACACCCTCCATGTATCTCTGCTTATTTCTATTTATAACATCTCACCAAGTCCTCAAATAGGGAATTAATGAGACGCCATGCTCCATCAGAATATAACACTGTAAGAAAGGGAGCTTGTAAATATTTGCCGAGTGGAATATTCAGTTGCATAATACTGTGCCTATATATGGGCCAATGAGATGTTGGAATAAAGGGGGAAGAAGTCAGATAAATAATCTGTTTCGTAGAGCTTACAAGGAGGCCAACAATATTAGGAAGCATGACAAGATGAGACTATTAACAGGTAATGCATTCACAGCGAACTAACAGCGGAAGCTGCAGTGTTTGAAGGAAATCCCTAAATACTAAGGTTACATCAGAGAGGACAACTGTTTCCTTTTATTAGCAGTCCCTTGGGCTGCTTGTACTACAGAATGAAGTCAGGTTGGTAAAACAGAGGGACTGCACAGTCATAATCAAATAGTCACAATACATAGGCCCTAAATACATACACATATGCTTATGTGTTCCAGCAAGAAAAAAAAAGTGAAAGTATCAGAGTGAAGCCTAAATGGGCAGAACCCCAAGCATCCTTGCTCACTAGGCTGTTACACTCTCCTCCTCAGGGGAAGCTGATTCCTGAGTTCATTGTACATGTTGCTGTTCCCCTTGAATCAGGAGTGTTGCTGGCCATTTTCCAAGCACAGGAAACAGTGAGACAGCTGAGAATCTCTGAAAGGCAAGGGCTACACAGTCAAGCATAAAGGTACTAGAGCCATATTTCACTACCCTCCTCCTCCCGAGCCAGAAGGCCATGTGGAAGCATTCCCTCTGGGAAGCCTACCTAAAACAGGTTGTTTCCATCCGGGCTTGGAACATTAAGCACTGATCTCCAACATAATGAGAGAGCTTATTCTCACTGTCTCACATCTAAGGCACAAGATGTCCTGCCTGCTGTGGCACAGCATCATCGGAGGGTATGGTCATGAGGACCCTGGAAGACAGACTTGGACAAGTAATGTCCTCCAGGTGGTCTTGCATGCCCCTGCATCAGAAATCATAGAAATGAGGGCAAAGTTCAGGCAGTAAGTACACTTTGCACCTCACAGTCCTAGTATCGAAAATCAAAATGTTAGTCACAACCAGTTAAAGCCTCTAGTTGTCAAAGCCTACCCAGGTCACAAGCAAAGTGTTCAGCTGAGGAAGAGGGAATCAAGAGGCAGCAAGGATTCCTGTGACCAGCCAGATTTTAGAGAAAAAGGCTAGGCACTGGGTAAGTGGTAAAGTAAATGTTCTTCATTGTGCAAACATGAAGACCTGAGTTTGGAGGCCCAGCTTTGCCTGTAGTGAGACTCTCAATGGGGAGGCTGAAATAGGAGGCTTTCTGGACGACCAGTCCTGTACAGTTTGTAAGCTCCAGGATCAGAGAACTTGTCTCAAAAAGAAAAAGAGATAAATGAAGAAGTGATTGAAAAAGAAACTTGACTTGGAACTCTTACCTAAAGACACACACACACACACACTAAAACAATACAACACATACATAAGCACATACCGCATGCAAATTAAAAGGGCTACCACTGAAGCCATTTGTTCCAATGATCTGCTGTCCCTTGCTGTTGGGAACAAAGAGCTGTTTTATCAACACGATTAAAAAGAACTTTTACTTTAAACTTAAAAAGTGAGTTTTCTTTGGGGTTGCTTTCTAGCTTTGTGGGATGCAAGGAACATGCATTCACCCCTTTTCTCCATTAGAAGGAATAGTACCTAATAATCAGACCTTGTAAAGTCATCATTTTCACCCAGAAAGATTAAAGTAAGCATGTGTTGATGATGCGACATCTGTCACGATTTGGGCCAGAATACGTTTTCATTGCTGGTTTGGAGAAACTAAGCACTCCCCACAGAGTGGCCTTCTGTAAACGCTGAAATATTGCTTATCTACATCTACCTGTTCATGTGGGTGGCCTGATGAGGCCAGCTCCTGAAGTCTCACAGGTGACAACAGAGTCTGCTACCAAACCTAAGGGGAACTGGTTTCACCAAGCACTCAAGAAAGAGACTAGGTTTGTAATTCTGCCAAGCCTTGAATAAGTTTGTAAACAACCTCATAGAATATGTTAGGATGTTTACATGACGTCTCTTATTATTAAGGACTAATGTGGAAGCTTGAGCAGAGCCTACTCCTTAAAATATTTTTATATAATAGCTGTGGCATTCAATTATACAATAGTAATTGTGCTAACTGTACCAAACCCCAGTCTGTTTTATGACTGCTTCTCACGCTGAGCTCACAAACTCTATATAAACACCAGCTGTATCAAACATAAAACTCTTAGCTAGCCTACGAACACAGGCTTACCAAATGTAGCTTGTTAATTCTGAGGCCTGTTTCATGGCTGATGTTGGAGTCCCTACCAACTGCTTCACCCAGATGATCTTCCCATGCTGTGTCATCTGTCTTTGACTTACCACTTAGGTGCAAGGAGAGCAAAGCTTATTGCAGGCACAATGACCTAGAATGTTGGCCCACATTTGTAAAGGTTTTGTTTTGCATGGAATGTATTTTGTTCTGCAGAATTTGCTTATTTCCTGTGTTTTGGGAGTGAGGGAGGAGGTGGTATCTCCTCAGTGTCCCTTTGTGAAGTGTTGGCAAGGTTGCACCCGGGAAGCTCTCAGATGGAGCTTGCTCTTCACCATAAAAAAAAAAAAAGGATTTTTTTTTTTTTAATGAGAGTAGCCATTTAAAACAAAATTCTGAAAAGTTCTTGCCCAAGGCAACTAGAAACTTCTCTCAAGAGACTGACCCAGGAATAACTAAGATAAGTGATTGGGTTTTTTTGTTGTTGTTTGTCCAACAGACAATCAGTTGTTTCCCAGCAGCGTACAGATGTAGACATGATCTACAAAGAAACAGCTTATCAAGAATTAAGTCAGCTGAATTCACCAAGGATCATTTGTGCCCATTCTCAAAAGGCATTGGGCTTGGATTGACCGTTTGTGTCTAGCAGCTCATGGAGCCCAAGCAACTATTTCTGAGTTTCTGATGATCTAGAAGCAAATACAATCATCAAGCTTTAGCATATTTTAATCTTGTAATGTTTCACTGACTTAAGTCCCGATCCCCCTGCCAATCAAGATTTTAGCAGTTAAGCTATGTAGCTCTTTTGCTTCTTCAGGGGCTTAGAAGGGGTACAGAGAATGTAGAACAAAGGCATAAAATTAGGCTCTATTTTATTGGAAAGAACTGTGGTTGGACTCATGTTTATTGGCCAGACTATTTTGATCATCATTAACAAGTTGCCAGCTAGGTGTGCCAAGCCTTGGGCATGGTTTATAAAAATGTTATTATGGACAAAATGGTGCCTTTTCTTCCAGGTAACTGTCCCAACATTCAAAGACCTAAGATGGATGTCTTAATTTGGCATCCAAAAGCACACAAGAGGTCAGACTGTATGTAGGTAATTTCCTCAGATGCTCTATTTGTCCCCAGGGGCTCCACGTGCTCAATACCAATTACAGAGGAGAGGATTAAGAACGGGCAGAAAGGGTGAGGAGTAGCACAGCAGGCCTGAGTAATTTGGACTAAGATCTTGTGTCAAATTTGCAAATTACCAATTAAGGCAGGTTTAGGACATGGCATCATTTCGCTCATTGTGACAAACTGAAAATTAAGGCTCTCTGAACGTTAGAGGGATGACAGCATTGACATATAACAAGAAATGTTATCAGAAAGCATCTTTCTTGGTAACAATATATCCTTGGATGCAAGGCAAATGGTTTGGAAAGAAAATGTAGGGCAGAAAACTGAAAATAAACCCAAGACCCAGATCTCAAAATAACCACTATGGTATTGAGTCAAGATAAGTCACTCAAAGATCAGGCAAATGAAAGCTCCAAGTATTTGCTCACAGAACGCTCATGGCTGGCCTTTCATGTAGCTATGTTGAGAATTCAAGTCTACTAAATCTTGCAAAGTCGTTCTAGTGCTTTATTTAAAATAAAAGCAATAATAAAATTTGCTGACAGGAGATATAATGCCTTTGACAAGTAGTTGGGTCAAATTCCCCACACCCAGCAAAGGCATGTATTTCTTAGAGATGAAGGGGAAACTCATGAAGGTTGGTGCCGGATGGTTGATGCCGGATGGTTGCTACATTATTCCTGGGGACACAGTCCCTCGGGCTCTCCCACATTAAGCAATCAATACTCTGGTGTCCTTAAATCATGCATAGCAGTGCACACCCACTTGACTCTCACCTTTCCCCATTCTCCTCAAAATGTCCTTGTCCTTATACAGGTGAAGTTGGTAAATACCCTGCCTTGGCCATTGGCATGGCACCTAGTTTCCTAACACTTGAACACAAGTCAAAGCCATTTGCCAGAATACAAAATAATGACAGCAAGATACTGAGGCTGTGAAAACAATCAGACTGGAAAGTATTCACACCAAAATAAAGTGCCATGCGGCACTGTGCCCCATTGAGAACATGGGTTAGGTGGCGCTTGCTCTGGCTTGCTGCTTGCCTAGCCAGGGGGAAAACATGGATTAATTACACTGTTTAATGTTGTGATGGATTTCTGTCACCTGTCTACACCCACAAGCATACGTTACACATCCTACACCCTAATACATAAACACACATCCAAATGCCATGGATATTCAAGTGCTTGAAAGCAAATCAAATTAACAGGACACTAGAGTGAACTTCTGCTCTAGCTATGACTGTGCCTCTTGCAAATAATTACATGGACAAACCACTGTTCCTCTCTGTGACTCAGTTTCCTATTTTGTCACGTGTTAACTCCCACCTCACCTGGCTGAGAGATGGAAGGAGCTAAATTGCTTTGGATAGCACAGCGTGCTATACAAGTGCTAGAGATAATGAGGCATTCTACAAAAGAGCATTATTCGTTTGCTAAGAGGTGTGTGTCCACACGCCATGCCCTGTCTGTGAAGATTCATCTTTGAAATGAAATTGAGACCATAACCAACACCCCCTACAAAACCCTGGTGCCGCCCGAGCTTTGACTCAGCAACAAAGGCAGGGCTTCTTTTCATCCTCCATCGTGATGGAGTTCAAACTCCAAGAGGGACTTTTTACCAGTAGAGAAAATAGCTTTCTTTTTACAGCAGACTCAGATAAGGATACGGCCTATTCTACTGTGGCCACTTTAAAAAAATGGCTTGATTTAGCTTTCGTGATGATGGGAACATGGAGCTGTGAAAAAACAAATATTGAGGACCATTCTCAAAAAACAGGGATCCGAATCCATTTTTCTTTCAGGTTTAAATGCCAACTGGATCGTGTCCTTTTTGTATTCAGTCCTGCCTTTCTCACTTGAAACCTTCTGAACCCAAGTTACACAATTCTTCAGTAGATCATCAGCAACTATACCCCAGACTCTCTTTCCAGGACTTCTCCGGCTCCTCTCTGCAAGAAGAATGCATGTCCACATTTGTTGCCTTCCCTTTTGCTGCTTTCAAGAGCCTCTACTTCCAACCTCTGTCTTCTGCCCTCCCTTGAGCTGGAGCTGTCTCCTATTCTAGGTCAAGACTTCCATGTTGGCTTCTGAAAGCCTCCCCAACCCCCAAGGCAGCTCCTAAACATCAGTAATTTCATGCAGCTTTCTCTAATACCCCTAGCCAATCGAAATCCCTCCCTTTCCTAATGAGAATTTTCATTTTCTCAGATTACAAAGAAAACCACTCACATTTGTTTTATGTCTCCTGTTGGCACACCCAATCCTTCTGTGTGGTGGTACCTTCTCTGCCCCCCGGGGGTGGGGGTGGAGAAATGAAAACTCTACTGAAGGATGGCCTGGTATGATTTTTTAAATCTTTATTAGGAAAAATTTCAAACATATACCAAGTAAACAGAAGGTACTATTTCTCTTGCCTCTCCTCTGGGACCCATCACAGGGTTCTGCATGCTGCAGAAGTAAATTTAAGTAATTAGGGCCTAAGGCAAATGGAGATGTCTGCCTGCATATCTGATTCTACATCTCCCAGGTGGCTTAGTGTTTCCTCAGTAACACACACAGCCACACACCTGTAGGCTTGCGGTCTACACAGATGAAACTCAGCCACCAGCTTTTCCAATCAGGGGACACGTGTAGCCTGGAGGTTAGTTTGAAGGATATGGAGGGAAAAACTTATGTGGTTAAGAATATTTTCTGAGAAAATTCAAGTCCGGTTGAACAGTGCCTGTGTGGCATCTGAGGATCAGCCTACATTTCTGGGAGCTTCTGTTTTATTAAAAGTGGATATTTCTTCACTACGTGTTACTGCTGACAAAAAAATCACTTTTTTGCTATCTCCCGTTAGCATCCCCTCCTCAGCCTCAGATTCTTAAGTCTATTATTTTAGAATATTCTTTTAAACTTGAACCTACTCACTTATTAGATTTTATTCTCCCCCCTCAAGTGTGTGTGTGTTAAGGAGCAATGAAATCCTTAAAGTGAACCAGAATTCTAGAGTGATGGATTACAAGTCCATGCTGTGTCATATGCAATTAACTCAAATTGACTGTACAGTACATTATTCTGTTAGTGCATGGAAGATCAATAAATATGGGGGGAAATCCACCCCAGCTCTGTACTTTCCCATCCGACTCTAGCAGGTCTGAGACGGATCACGCTACTGTGGTGTGTATGCTGCTCCAGCAAAGGCAGGCAGGTGGTGCATAGACACCATTCAAACTTGGCCTATTCAGCCCCAACTCCTCTAATGCTCCATTCATGCATAGCAAAACACCATCTGGTCCTATTTTGCCTCCAGCAATCACAGCTGACCAAAAACGATAATAACAGCTGTTGCAAAACAAAAGCCAAACAAAGGGGGTGGGTGAGGGGGAGGAAAGGTTAGATTGAAGTCCAGTGCCGAAAATGCTCTGTGAAGTGAGAACCGGGAAGAGACCATTCAGATGTCTGGAGCCCGCTGAGTGGACAGCAGAGGACTCCTACTTAAACTTGAGATATTAATCCATCTGTCTCGAACGCCTTCAGTCAGGTGGTAATACATTGCAGAAATTGTGCTGCACGAAGGCATTTAAGTTTCTGTTCTTTGAGTCAGGAACTAATGACCCCATGTCAGCTGAAAAATGAAAAGTCCTCTGCACTTTCATCAGACGACCATATAGGTGACTGCAGAAAGGGAACACAGTTAGCTAGAGTAGTAAAATAATGTCTTCACAGCAGGGGAGAGACAAGGTGTGTGTGTGATGGAGATTGGGTGTGGGAAAAGGGAGACTCTCAATGTCTGTGGAACAATTTAGGGGTCTACCCCGTCAGGTACCATGCTTCTCACACTGGTTTTCAACATGCAGATCTATTTCTGACCTACTAAAGAAAGGCTAGCAAAACCTCACTTAGATGCAGGGATAGTAAACCGGTCACTCATGTAAATGGAAGCACAAGAGCTTTTTGTGAATCCCAATTAGAACAACTTGGTAACAAGAGTGGGGTACTTGTTACATAATTCAATTCCTTTGATGTCTTAACTATATAGTGTTGCCTGGTGATTAATTTTTTTTTAATTGTAGCAATTAAAATATCTTTTTCTTCCCCTGGAACTGACCATCAGTTGCTTTCCATAATTGGATGAAATGTGATAAAAATCTAAGATTTAAAAAAAAAATCCTGTACTAGCCGTGATAGCACTGGCCTGTAACTGCAAACAGTTGCAAACAGACTTCACTTGCAATTAAGCCTCATCACCGCTGACATTTTTTTTTGTTCCCCAGCAATACTTCATGGTTTTCAAAATGACAATTATAGAACTAAGACACAATTACTGTCACATGTAGTTTAGCAATTAATTTTGAAGACATTTGTCTAAAGGTCCCACAACAGAATATCAAATGTTCTTATTGCTATGCAATGTTGGTTTCCAGTCAGAGACTCTTTGAACACTGGCTTTGCTCCTGATGGGTCTGCTGCAGGCAGCTGACTGCTTTGTGGAGTACAATTGGCCCCTTGTAGATGTGGTTAGGCATCTTTCTAGGACTGTTTGAACACTGATACCTGTCAACTAATACATCTTATGAAAAGCTTCAATTTAGACATAAATTTTTCTACAGCAAGAAACCTATAAATTTATAATTAGAATCTCACTGTTCAATATTTGTACATAATACAGAGTATGAGAGGATTATGAAATATTGAAAGCAAAATTCATTATTCATAACCCACAACATACAGTAAATATTCTTTGAAGTACAACAACTTTGAGGAATCCATATTCTATTATTTTTGAATGTCTTGCACACAGTTGTAATGGGCACCGTTATGCGCCCCCTCATTCTTTTCAGATTAGGATTCTAGTCAGGGTTGACACTTGCTGTTTTTAATTTTCATTTTATCATAAGCAGTTTAAGACTGTTGCCAGTGGTAATTTGCAATTTTTATCAAGACCTCTTCATTACAGTTTCTGACAGGACAGATGCTGTAATTAATCATGCAAGACAACTGGGGATCATGGGGACCCTGGTCACGCAGCTCTCAAAGAGAAGCCACCACAGAGCAGAGAGGAAGGGGGGAGGCGGGCGCCGAAATTATTTTGGCCTCAAAATTAGGATCCACCATTCACTCTAATAGAAATAATAACACAATGGCAACCAGTTCCAGCCCTGAACAGAACACAACTGCATTTTGCCTTACATAAATTTGTTTGTATTTTATCTGTATTTTATTTGTAATTATTTATATCATATTTATTTGTATCTTAACAAAAAGATAATTAAAAAAATAATTTCACATCTTTTTTCAGGGCTCTGGTGTTTGGCTGTAAAATCCCAATTCCTGGTCATGAATATTGTGTTTCCAGATGAAAATAAAGGATGGCACTCAGCTCAAGAAGGGCTGGTTGGTGCCATGTTCCCCATCTTAACGTATTGAAGGGACCAGAAGTAAAATTTGACATTCCATTTTATTTGAAAAGTGAACAGTGTCCTTGTCGTTGCATCAAAATACAGTCCACAGATTTTACTGAAATGTGTTTATTCTATAGCAAGATAAAAGCATTTCATTTTAGTTAAGCAAAATACAAACAACTTAATTGCTGCTATCATAACTCATAAAAAAGTATAAAACAGCATAAAAACACAATAAGCAATGTAGCAATGAATGGTTTATGTCACCAGTGTTTACGTTAAAGCCTCATTTAGGAAAAACTTTACAACACATGATATGAAAACTTACAACTTGGAAAGAAAATATTTACATTGATTATTTCAGATGTAGTGTGCCTTTTAAATATTCAATATTCTACCGGTATTACATCATAATAAAAACTCTTGCTTTTTCTTTTTAAATCTTAACTTTCGTAATAACTGTTTCATTTAAGTGCATTTCCCTTTTAAAAATACAGTGTTTTTATTTTTTGAAACTTGTCACTCAAAACACATAATATAGTATTCACATTTCTTCTAATCAGAAGGAAGATAATGGGCTAACAGTGGCCGAAGATATTATCACAACATATATCATGGTTTGATTCAGAGAAGTCATGGATACAAAGTAGAAATAAGTAAATAAATCAATAATTGAATCTAATCACTTGCATTTTTTTTCTGGAGAGATTTAGAAAAAAAATAAGAGCTTTGGCAAAAGTCTGTGATTTACATTATTTTTTTTTCATGACAAAAAAATGCCATCAACTATTCACATCATACAAATGTTTGTATGAAACTGGATCTTCATATTTCAGGTAGTTACAACTGTGCTTTGTACTCAGTTATTTATTTTAGGGCTTCAGAAGTTCAAATAGCCTGGAAGTGTAGTTCACTCACTTCTGGAGAAATAAGGCCATTTTTTTTCTATGACTTGGAAAGGCCAGTTTACAGTCATCAGTGTGTCCCAGGATTCATTAAATGGTTTGATTCACATATTGTAGGTATAGCCTGAATAAATAAAAAAGGCAGCACATGACAGAGCGCAGCTTTCTTGTTTAAAAACAAAGTGATGTATAGTCAGCTAAAAGATGCTTCCCAGCTACACCGCAGTTCTTATTGCCTATCTAATAGACACTTGAGAGGACCGTTTGACCTGTTACACATTTCTGTATAACCAGAGTCAACTTAACAAGTTCCAGTCCGTACACCTTCCGATCTATACCTCCCTCAGATCCCAGTGCCTGGTGCGCCTCAGAAAATACTGACCTGCGGTAATACTTGAGTCTGTGTCTGCGACTGGATCTGAGGCTGGTGCTGCTGAGGCGCTGGCTGGGGGCTACTGATGGCAGGGATGGGGGATGTGATCTGTGAAGTGACAGGGGAGTGCTGCCGGGGAGAAGGCTGAGACTGGTGCTGCATGTGCTGCAGTTGCTGCAGCTGGAGATGTTGCTGCAGCTGCTGCTGCAGCTGCTGTTGGTTGATCTGCTGCTGGAGATGCTGCTGCTGCTGCTGCTGCTGCAGATGCTGCTGCATGTGGTGTTGAAAATGCTGCTGCTGCATCTGCTGCTGAATCTGCTGATGCATTTGGTGCTGCTGCAACTGCTGCTGCTGCATCTGCTGCATCTGCTGCTGCTGCTGCTGTTGCTGCAGCTGCAGCTGATGCTGCTGGGTTTGCACCGAAGGGCTCACCTGGGTGGAGGCTGAGGAGCCAACCATGGTGGTCCCCATTGAGCTTATCAGTGGAGCCCCAATGTTCGAGGGCATGTTGGCTGCAATGGTGACTGATGTGACAATCTGGCTCATGGGTAGTCTCATGGTTAAGGGCTTGGGAGCGATCGACCTAGGGAGCGACTGTGGTGAGGCTGGGACAGTCCCATGTTGAGACAGTGGTGTGTTCAGAAGGAGGGACGATGTCAGATTGGTTGATGCCAGAGTTTGCTGGACAGAGCGGATGGTCTGGGCTTCAGCTGATTCAGCAGCAGCCTACATGGGGAAGAGACGAAGTTCCAGAATGTTACAATCTATCAACATTTACCATAAACTAACTCAAAAAACTAGCCACCACTATTCAGGCTTCCCACTGCCTTTGTCATGTGACCAGGTAAGGGCCTCCTGAAGGCAGAGTCAATTTGCCTCTGCTCCACTGTGAGTCTGGGCTGGGGTGGTACCTTTAACTGCTCATTGGGATGGGATGAGGGTGAAACTGCTCCAGTTCCATGTTAACTCCCTAAGGGTTGGTGCACCCTTCCACTGACTCTCTACATCGAGAGTCCCTCCAGAAAGAGAGAGCCTTGGCCCTTCCTCACTCTGGTGCGCGGCTCCTTCACCAGACAGAAGAGCAGACGCAGACTGAAGCCAGCTACCTGGCTCTCTCTGAGATAGCCTATCTCTGTATGTTACTGAGGTTTGTGGTTAGTTGTTACACAGCGTTACCTGGGAAAAGACATGACTGATACGCATCTTAAAAGTAACCGTTCTTCTTCACTCTAACCATTCTAGCCTCCCTTCCGAAGCAACACACATTGAAAAACAATGGATTACAGCTCTACCAATGTGCACCTCTGGGTCTTTGGCACTGTTTATTCACGTATCTATTCCCCTTCTTTAACGTGGCAGGATGTGGTAAAGGACTTGTATGGGAGGAGTCATTCACGCACTATGCAAGCAGAGCAGTCTCTGGTTCTTGGGGAGTTAACAAGAGATACCAGCAGAAACCGGAACCACCGGAAAATGTCAAAACCCCATTCGCATAACTGTTTACCTCCGTGACCACTCAAATATTAAAAAAACTATAACTATAGTCTTTGGAGACACCAAATGGAAGTAATCATGACTTTAGAAGTGTTTCAGCTTTAACAACTAGAATTTATCAGTGAATTCATAGATGAAGAGAGAACATTAAAACATCATACAATGCGATAACTCATTAAACAATGGAATAGGTCTATTCCATTTTGTATCCCAAATGCAAATATCTGCAAATATAAATTCTTTTACACATGTAAAAGTGGCTGGAATGCTTCACCTTAAAGACAGTTTCACCCTTTATTTTTGGTAAAATCATGTTTTCCTACTCTGTTTGCTTGACTATTTGGTGGTGCTGGTGGAACCCGGGGCCTCCTTCATGCTAGGCAAGTACACTACCACTGAACTATCTCTCAATCCTTCGAAGTTCTTCTTTATGGTGGGGTTAGCAGAGGTACAATCAAGTATCATGAGACATCTTTAATAACTTTAAATATTTGCTTCTGACTTTTTTTCTGTGACTTGATTTATAAAATTCTGCTACTTGAGAGAACCTGAAAATGGCCTCCTATAGAGTCACACAGTGTAGCCAATGGCTCTGAGTAGAGACATTATTGTAAAGCACCACTCTTGCATGGACAGTGCTCTCTGGTTTTGAAACCCAATGTGACTGAAATGTTACATTAGAATAAGGCGGCCCTATTCTAAAGGCTTAGGGAAGCCAAGGCTGTAAATATGCACACACTCTACCAATATGCATCTCCGGATCTTTGAGAGTGTTTATTAGAAATTGTTAGAGGCCTCACAAAATAGAATATGCACCCTTTTGTAATAAAACTCTCATAAAAATAAACTCTCATAAATGAAACTCTCTAATATTTAAAAGCCAGCAGGCTGGTTTTAAGAAAGAAACTATATGGAAACTGTTGACATTGGCCAATGGCATCAGGGAGCCTCTGATGCCACCTCTGAGGTGGCACTTCAGAGGTAAATGACGCTGGCTTGGTGACTGTGGAGGTACCTGCAAGATTTACTCCCTCAAAACCCAATGGTAAGTCTCTATTAACATCTCCAAACACTTAAATTCAGTAGACAGTAGTTTGAGCTTCGGTGGGAGCCCTGTGCTGTGCACAGAGGCACAGATTATAAGGGCGTGGGATGCAAGCCTATTGTTGTGCTCTTTCACTGTGGCCCTTATTGTTGAAGACTTAAGATCTTATGTCTCCAAATTCTCATCAACCAGAATTTACTAATTACTCTAAGAGGGTTTGATGTACACCCCTCCTCACCATGAAGGCAAGTTTGAAAGTCTTCAACTGATCTTCGTCTTAACTTGTGAAATTCCCAACAGAGGCATTTCTTCAGAGGAGTGGGAAGGGGCCACTCTGTGCTATTGGATGTGCCTCCTGAGATCTTCAGGCACAGATTGAAATTCTTCTGACAACGTACCTCAACTATGACCTTAGTTCCTTTCCAACCACCTAATTATATAAATCCCAGGTCTCTGTGAACACCATTTACCAAATTTAAGAAAATAAACTGTTTTAGGTCTATCCTTTTAAATTCTGTCTTTTTCGTGAAGTGTCATTAAAGCACATTTGGAATACTGACTCTAGTCAGTATTTAAATTATCCTTTCTAAGTCAGCCACAGACTGGAAGATCCTAGTTCTGGTTTCTTATTTCCCTATGAGACAGCAGTTCTTGGTTTAAATTCCTATGTGGTCAATTGCTGACAGTCACACACAAAGTTCACCTATCCTTGCTTCTGGGTAAGACAAAGGCAGACTGGTCCACTTGAGAAGCACACCCTGCCACCCTGCCCACTATTCTCCACCTCTATGTGGTTGTATACACCACAGTGTCCATAGCTCACACAACCTGATTTCTATCTGACTTCACACTCAGTGTATTTTCCAGTATACATCTTCCAGAATCTCAGGAAAACAGTTTCGCTATTGGCCTGATAAATGCTTTGTCTCTAATGAAGTGGGAAGTGTCCAGAGAGCTGTCAACAAAGGCAGGAGGCCCTCTGTTGATCTGATTCAGCATGGCTGACTGTGGTGGATCATCATACAAAGAAGAAACAACTCAGGTGAACAAGAGAAAAAAGGGAGAAAGCCCTTTCAACATGGCTTTGAGGCCTTATGTACTTGAGATAACAATAATGATCAAATAGAACTGATGTCTCAAAAGAGACAAGTTTGGTGCAAAAACCTGCTTAGTCCAAAGTATTTACCCCAAAGACTGTCTGAATTCTAGAAAGGCAAACACTTCAGTAACTAATTGATAAAATAATGTAAGAGCTTAGGTCTGTTGGTGGAACTCAGAGTTAGAGTGCTTGCTTGGTATGTGTGAGGCTCTGGGTTCAATCCCTAGGACTGCCAGAGAGACATATATACATACATACAGACAGACGGAGTAAGTCCACATTTCTTTTGGATTAGGTAATATTGACCTACAGCAGAGCTGCTCTGGGATATTAGCTCCTTTTAAAGTACATCACTGTACCTGTAAAGAATGTACTTTGTGTCTTAGTACTTGGAACATGATTTTACTTTAAATAATCATGAAGCTTATTTCTTTATATGATGTGAAACAAATGGTCAAAAATGTGCCACTGCGAATCACGATAACATAACCATCAGAGAATTTGTGATATGTTCACATATGCCCTACATGCATACCTCAAGTTTCAGACTGAGGCCATTAACCCAGATCCAACTCCCCACACAGGGAAAGAACAACAGGCTATTTAAAATGTACCTATATGGCTACAAAACACATACAAAAAGAGCAGCAACCCGTGAGCAGTAATTTGGCTGCAGCAGCTTACAGGAGCTCCTACTGTTCACCCCGTCGGGTGGGTAGCATCTAATGGAAGGCTCTGAAGGAACCACACCGATGTTCCCAGTGCACATGGGCTCCTCCCACGCCGCAGCAGGCTTACCTTAGAAACGAGGCTGGCCCGGTAGGCAGCCAGGGCCTTCAAGTATTCTTTCTTGGCAGCTTCTGTTTTCCTTTTATATACCTATTAAAATAAGACCACAATTAGCACCACCCTCAGGCTATAAATTCTTAGCTATAAACCTGCTACACAAATTAGGTCACATAAACAGAGGCTCACCTAAAAACCTGGTCTCTCCGGCTTTGATTTTTCAAATGTTTCTCTCTCTCTCACACACACAGAGGAGTAATGTAAAAAAACAAAACAAACAAACAAAAAAACCAAAAAGCCCTGCCACCTACAACCAAGCTCAGCTTTGAGGATGTTTGAGGATGGAAAGGGAAAATGATCTCAGGTTACTGCCAAAGCCCTCTTCCTAGACAGTGAACAAGTAGTGAGCACCACCTCTCCGCAAATGGCTTAAATTCTAATAAGGATTAGGTTTTTGCATCAGTGTCAACTTCCCATCACACATGGTGGCCCTTGCATACAAAACAAATAAATATTTTTTGTTTCTGTTTTTTGTTTTGTTTTCGTTTTTCAAGACAGGGTTTCTCAGTGTAGCCTTGGCTGTTCTGGACTCACTCTGTAGACTAGGCTGGCCTCAAACTCACAGAGATCCGCCTGCCTCTGCCTCTCTGAGTGCTGGGATTACAGGTGTGCACCACTATGCTCGGCTACTAAATTTTTTTTTAAAGATTTATTTATTTACTATGTATACAATGTTCTGTGTGCATCTACAGAAGAGGGCACCAGATCTCATTATAGATGGTTATGAGCCACCATGTGGTTGCTGGGAATTGAACTCAGGACCTCTTAGAAGAGCAGCCAGTGCTCTTAACCTCTGAGCCATCCCTCCAGCCCATTTTTTTTAATTAGACAAAAAAGAAAAGATGGAGGCATCTCAGTCTTAGGCTTCTTTTGAAGAATGAAAGCAAAGTAGAAATCATAAATAATAAAAGATGGGAGACCACCATACTGAGATCAAGGAGTTACATAAACACTGGTGGATTACACCGATTTGGGCTTCATCTTTATTAGGGAGTCTGATGGCTGGCTATCAGAACAAAGTAAAACCCTCTCTCCACAATATGTTAAGTGTGTGGCAGTAATTTCCTGGTTCCTTAGAACTTCACTTGGGGGACAGAAATTGGTGTAGGGTGTATGGTAATCAGCCCATGGCAAGCAAACAGGCACGTTGAGCAGCTGCACCATTCCAGTGAACAAGATGCAGGAATGAGTTGATGATGTACATTTCTCCACGCCTCCCTTCTGAAGCAATCGTTCTGTTTTATTGCTGATAGGGGTCTTTTCTTCCATAAGATATAGAAAACTTCTATTAAAGGTAATTGGAGTTTTATGCAAGCAGGAGAGGACCAACCCCAAAGGACCCCATTCTTCCCTTCATTTGTGGCTAGGAGTTGAAGAGGGAAGCAGGCCCCCGAGGAAGTATCTCCCACCAGCATGGCAAATCTCTGAATATATCACACTACGTAGCTTTCAAATGAACTTAGAATAACATTTCAAATGCTCAGTGACAATAATGAGACACGCAGGGGCAGCTTCAAAGTTTGGAAACGCACCGGGATAACACAAGGGTTCAGAAAGATGATCAATGGAAAAGCAAGCAGGATGGACCTAATCCCTTTCTGAACAAAGAGGGAAAATTCTACATTATTTAAAATGAAAAGATTATCATCAAAACTTTGCTTGCAGGCTACTGGCCAGATTTCTTCCAAGTCTCCTGTGAACGGATTCTGAGCCTGTACTCTTAAGTTGACTAGAAATCAATACAGGCAGAGGTGTTTGGATTTATTTGTACATGTTTTAATTCCATAGTTTAGACATGCTTTCTTAAGAAGCAATCATATTAGATGCAAGGAATACTCTTGTAGCTTTTTAAATATATGTTCCATGACAGATGCTTGCCTTACCTGCTTTTGCTCCTCTCCAAGGCTGTCCCACATAGATGCTACGATTTTGGAGACCTCTCCAAAGGTTGCATTGGGGTTTTGACCTTTAATTGCAGCTTGTGTGTCTCTGAAAAACAGGGCATATGCCGACACGGGCTTCTGCGGCTCATTGGGATCTTTCTTTTTCTTTTTCTTTGGAGTCTTGGGCTTCTTGCCAGAATCTGGGGCCGTTCTTTTCTCTCCAATGGCCTGCAAAGCAGTAAGAAAATTCACTGCCTAGAATGAACTCACAGAGAATGCAGCAAGACTCACTCTTGCTCTTTGAACGTTTTGTTAGGCATCATCAACAGATGAATTGCCACCAAAAGCGGGGGAAGGGCAAACTTGCTTAGAGCTAACTGGACAGCAGAGATTAGCATTTAGCACACTGATTAATGAGACCCGGAAGTAGCTTCAATATAGTCGCAACATATGCTTTCCATGGCAATTATGAGTAATGAAAGCCAGAGCACTCTGTACCAGGCCACGCTATCTATATACAATGCTGCACACGCGCACATGAGCAAGACAGTTCACAGTCAGAGGGTTTGGAAGGAAAATCTAATCACAGTTTGGATATGGATCATATTAGGATATTTTAAACAAGGCCCCCTGCCATAGTTACATGCCATCTGTATGATTGGTCAGAATTGATTTTTGTATGGCTGATTTTTTTCCTCTCTCTTTACAAGAAGGTTGCTGTGCTAATGAGCCTCTGGAAGTGCAAATAGAAATTAGCTGTAATCACTACACTTGCACAATAAAGGGAAGGTCATCTTTATTTTCTAAAATAATAATTTTCTAAAGGACAAGATAATGAGAAATATAAAAATGTCAAAGCCACTTTAACTGGAGATAGAAAAGAAATGAATACTCATCAAAACATTAGCAGCCTGTAAAAGAACACCAGTTGATATTTAAAACCATCAAGACTAACAGGAAAGCTACAAGAAGGCTATTCATTACACAAGGTAAGTATGTAACGGCACTGCACAGAGACACGTTCACAATGTGGGCTCTCAAGTCAGAACCCTACCACAGGATATGGGTAGAGACCCAAATTTATATACACCCAACCTTCCTATTAATTTGCTGCTTATCACCTATTTATTTATTTACTGGTTTGTTTATATTTATTTTACATGTATGAGTGCTTTGCCTACAAGTATACTACATGCACACACTGCACATAAAAGCCAGGAGAGGACACTGGATCCCCTGGAACTGGAGTTACAGAAGGTTGGGAGCTGCCACGTGGGTGCTGGGAACCAAATCTGGGTCCTCTGAAAGAGCAGAAAGTGCTCTTGACCACTGAGCATTCTGTCTAGATCCTATCACCGGCTTTGTCCTAACCACATTATAGGGACACCCATCCAAGGAGGAAGAAAATGACTCACCCACCTCTGCTTTCTCTGACTGAGACTACAGTGCAAATACAGGGAAGACTTTGTCTGTGGTTATCTCCATCAAGAATCCGCAAGCATTTGCCAAAGTCTGTTTAAAAGCCAGGCTTGGGCCTGACGAACAAGAGCTGACTCAAATTACTAATAGATTGGATTTTAATGACTTTCAGCCTTAATTCAAATATTACTAGAGTTTTAAAACTTTCTAAATGAGGGTCATTTGGAATTTAATCCAATTACTAAAGATTCTTAGGGAGGAACATAAAAGCAGAAACTTTTCCTACAGAACACTGCATATTTAAATCTTTGAGAACTGCTGCCTGGCTTCTAGCTTATCCTGATTTTGATTGACAACCAGATACAAATGGACTTCACCTCCCTTCCTTCTAAAAGACCAGTCTGCATAACTTGAGGGTTAATATGATAATTCTGTAGACTCTATAGTCTTTTTTTAAATTTTATTTTCAGAATCAGCACGACTTGTTTAATTCCACTCAATGGTCTAAAAGCTGGATGGGAAAGCAGACTCCTTTCAGTTAGATACTTAATGGAAGACAGGTTTTCTTCTGGTAAAGCCAGATTTAAGCATCTGCAAGTTCCGAGGTCTCTCTTGGAAAAGTGCAGTTTTTTTCCTAACCACCATTTCTTTCTAAGACTAAATGAGAAATGAAGAGTCCCTCAGTTTAAACAGCAGATCGTGATATAGTCTCTTAAAAAAAATAAACAAAGAAAAATAAAAACCAAAAAACATTTCATGGTTGACTCCAAAGGTTTCAGGTGCTAGAAAAATAACTTTGCTGAAAAGAGGTATATAATAATCACTTTAATCCTCCTTTATCAGATAATTGGCTTAAAAGGTAACAAATTGGACTCCCAGTCTTCACATAAACCTAAAACTTCACTTACAATGGAGTAAGGCACGGCGGGGTCATATGGACAATTCCTGTTTGACACAGCACCCGAGTGCATGCCAGTGGAGGGAAGGCTTCCAGCTGGACATGAAAAGGCATACCTGGCTGGGCAGCCGTGACTTGTACCTCTCTTCCTTCAGCCAGTCACGTCTCTGTGAGAAAAGGTATTACTACCTCTGCATTAGTCAGCTCCACGCCCAGCTGGTTGCTCACTGGACACTGCATGACCAAACGCTCCACCTTAGATCCACCTCGCCTTCTGCAATATCATTCTATCCACCCTCCTCTTTTCCTCGTGGCCCAGTCTTCTCTAGCTGCTTTTCTTCCCTACGCTAGGCAAGATAATGATTCTCCACCTTCTGGCCAAACTGGCTTACTCTAACATTGTCTTGCACACAGCCCCCAGCTCCAAAGTTCCAGCTACAAAGGACTGAGCTCCAGTCTCAAGTGTAAGCACCTCAAGTGACTCCCCACACCAATCAACTGCAGGCCAAACTCATCCATGCTGGCTCTCAAACCAAAATGCAATTTATCTCTTCCATTCAATCACTGCACCTTCGTGATTCAGCAACACCCGTTAACTTGGTACTCCATACCCATTCCTTCCTTGGATGAAGACAAACAAGCAAGCACAAAAGTCTTTCTAGCTAACTTCTTTTTCTCTTCACCCTCTCTGTGTATTGTTTTCTACAGACTATAGATGGCCAAAGTAATTCATCTAAAGTATCTGTCCAATTATGACCATCCCTGCACACAAAAGATCACCACCACACACCCAAGCCATTTCTTCTGTCTCTGTCCTCCCCTATGTCAAACTTCCTGGCACTCTTAAATAGAGAGACACTTCCCATTGCTCCTCATTTTCCCCCTGAACTAGATTGCTGGCCTCTCTCTCTTCTGCCCCCACAAACTTTTATGCATCCTCTCTTACCTGATTCAAATACAAGCTACTCAATAAAGTCTTCCTCAATTCACTCTCCCAGGCAGAAGTGATTATATTCTCTGCATGCCAGTGGCATCGATTATGCCACTAATCACACTTGGAACTATTTTTACATTGGTATTTAGAACCAGTAGAGGAGTTTTACAGACAATATTGCATGCATGCTATCTCTCCCTTTCAGTGGTGCTGGGGATTGAACTCAGACCCTTGCACACAGTAGAAATTCTATCTACCACTGAGCACCACCCCAGCTTCTTAGAAACCTTCACACCACTAAAACCAAGAAAACTGACAAGCACAGAAAAGGTTCAAAACACACCATATTGAGCATATTGAGCGGTTGTGTACCATTACAGTGCTGGTTTGAATTACAGCTATCCATTTGGGCATTCAAGAAAGTCACATCTGCAATCTATGTACATTCAAAAGTGTATTCTCCATGAGCAAGGTACAGAATAATTCAAATCTATCCAGCAGCCATCAGTGAGATACAGTACTAGTGAAATGTGGTCACCCCCCGCTCCCCCCAAACAAGTGAAGCTTGCTCATATCAACAACAAAACTAGAGCCTTTAGAATTTCTCAAGAGTCTAGAATATCGAAAACCAGAGTATAGGCCCTTCTGCTTGCAGAGCAGGACAGTTAAATCTAAAAAGACTCAAGGGATTTGCCTAAGGGCTTACTGCTCATAGAGACCTGCTCTTTCAACCTGATCTTCTGTTTCAGTACCCTTTCACCAAAAACTGTGCATAAAGAAAAAACAAAAAAACAAAAACTAAACCATCATCAACTGCCACAAAGAAAAAGAAAGTGATACCATAAATGCAATCCAAAACCTGAGCAGGGACTGGCCCAGCTGTCTTCCAGGCTCTGTACTAAGCCATCCCTAACTTACTCTGTTTGCTTCGTCAGCATCCTCCTCGTTGATAGAGCTGGAAGGGGAAGGGGTGGCCGATTTGCTTGCTGGAGGTGAAGGAGATGTGTGGGGCACACTGGTTCCTCCCAAATTCAAGCCCAGCTGTGCACTGAGCTGAGACTGGTTGATGGTGGTCAGCTGGGCAGCAGGCATGATTCCAGAGCGGGCAGCATCTGTCATATGGACAATTGACCTCATGATCACGGAGGGATCCTGGCGGTACTGTGACACTTGTGTGTGGCTCTGATCCTACAAAAATAAGAGGGAGGGGAGGAAAGAAGTTTAGTTTTCCTCAACACCAATGAACTTGCAAGGTTAGCAACTGTATAGACAGGTCAGAACTATCGCAGCTTCGATGAGACACAAAGAAAAAGGCCAGAAGTGCAAAATGCAAAGATGGAACCCAACTGTCTTGCTGTAAGACCAGTCCTTGGGTGACTTAAAAAAAAGACAATTTGCCAAAGGAAACCACCCTTCAGGGGTTCACCAATGAGTCCGTGTCCTTCTCATACACAGCACTGGTTCTGTGACCCACTGTGTGAGTGGAGAGTCCCTGCTCTGGCATGCCCTTGTGGAAATGCATATTCCCAGCAGAGAGTGTCCAGAGAGACACAGAGTTGTTTCACAGAGCAGAATCTGTCTGCATTAGAGAAGCTTTTCCCTGCAGTCGAATGTTAGCCAGGGTCATCACAATTCTGAATTACACTGCCAAGGGCATCTGGAAGTCATTCAATGGCTCGGCTCCCACACCCAGGCTTTCATTTAAACCCATGTTGTTTTTCTGTTTTCTTTTTGCTGAGCCCACCATGATTTAATGTCATAATACTTCTAAAAATATTCTGGAATAGCAAGTGGGGACTTCCCCATCAGCATGAGTTTTCTGTGAAAATTATTTCCCCGACTTCAGAAGCAGCCTTCCTGTTTTGGGGAGCCGCACGAAGCCATTAAAGTTATCTCTGGCCCTTTCTCATTCCTTCCTTTTTAATACCAAAGAAGGCAAAATAAAGACATGTCTTTCCAGCCATTTCTTTCAGACTTGTCATTTGAAGTGAGTCTGTGATTTTAAGAAAATCTAATTTTCTTGATCCCCACTGACCTAGAATCTCATTTTATAAACAAAGTTAAGAATTCCTTGCTGTTCCTTTTTGGAGTATTCCTGGTAAGACTTCTCTTTCTTCTTCTTCTTCTTCTTCTTCTTCTTCTTCTTCTTCTTCTTCTTCCTTTTCCTCTTCCTCTTCTTCATTTAAAATAAGCTGAAGATTTGTCAATAGCTACATTGAGCATTTGGTTTCTCACCTACATAGTCTCCCTGCTACTGGGTAAGAAGCTATGTCAAAGAACACTGGCTGCATAAAGGATGATCTCACCATACTACAAAGTGTTAGGAAGCTTTTAAAAGCAGCAAGTTAGAAGAGTGTGTACTGATCTAAGGCTGGGTTTCTGTATCTTGGCTCAACTGATGTGCTGGACCAGGTAACCGGGGGTGTGGACTGTGTCTTCTGGGTCCTGTGATATTTCTGCAGCATTCTCAGCCACCATCTATTAGAACTGAGCAGCTGCCTTCCCCCTATAGAAATAGTTTCATGGGACACTACCACATGGTGACTAATGATCTAGAGTGACATCCAAAATGGGGAAAGGTAAACTGAGGTAGAACTGTAGAATAAAGTCTTTTTTTATTCATTATTTTTTAAAAAGTAGCCCCAAGTGTTAATAATGGTCACATTACAAGAGATAGTATTAGGACAATGAGAATGTTCTTAACTTCTTTACAGAAATATAAAATAAGTCTATAAAAATAAAATATAACAGACAAACAAAACAAATGCAAACTAAAACATGACTCAGGAAAAACAGAATGGAAGAAAACACAAAATGTTTAAATCGTAATACCTGCTGGAGTTTAATATTTTGTTTTGTTTGAAACAAGGTCTCATGTAGCTCAGGCTGGCCTTACATTTATCAAGTAGCCAAGGCTGGCCCTGAACTCCTAATTTTGTTTGAAACAGGGTCTCATGTGGTTCACTATGTAGCCAAGACTAGTCCTGAACTCGTAATTCTCTTTGATTCAATCTTCAAAATGTTGGGGTGACAGGACATTTTCTCCCTCAGAAACCCTAAACTATTGTCCAGCCTTCCATGTTCTTTTGAGGTTCAAGCATTGTTCACTTACTTCTACTTCCAATAATAGATTATTGCTTTATGTTATTTTTATTTACCCTATACATACGTATCTTTCTGGGATGCTTTCTTAATCTTTTCAGATTTAACATCTGGAAGTTTTAAAGCTGTTGTCAAGGAACTTATGAAGTTATCAATACATTTAATCATGTCAGTTAACTGGCATGACCATGTTAACTACGTCTACTTTGTGCAGCTTTATCTTCCACAGAGGCATCACTTGACTCTCATTGTTTCAATGCTTGTGGAAATCAGCCCAGCTACATGCTTACTGAGTGGCACCAAACACAACATTCTGGATGAACTGTCACCAGCAAAGTTGATGGCTAAGAACCAAGCCCTTCTGGCAGAGGCCACCTGTCACTCCCACCTTTATTACGGAGCTGACTGCTGGGGCTCTCCTGCTAGGGGACTGAAAAGGACCCTTCCCTGGGTGTTTTCAGGGTGCTGGTATCTGGGCTAACTCAGCATGTGTTTCCTCATTTAATCCCCTGGAACTATTGGTTATTGGTACTATTGCAGTATTGGTACTATTATTATACTAATGCTTAGAAGGACATGAGTGAGTCCCTGGGCCACTAGTTACTGGCCACTGATTCTTGCTCAATAGAAAAATGGTTCTCTAATGAGCCATGGTGCCCTAAGGATAGATGGTGCCAGCATCCATTTTAATAAAATCATCTTCATGTCCATTTGTTTTCTAAACTGAGTTCTCTTGTTTCATTTAGAAAAAGACAGTGTTTTTCACAGTTGGGGAATTATTGTGAAGAATATTGTTGATGAGGCCAAGGCTCTCCCAAAACATAAGTCTTTGGCCCCATCCTTTAATCTCCCACAGGACAAGATATCAAAAACCCTCTGAAATATATTCAAGGAAAAGTCAGTTCACATAACCTACTCGTGAGGTTGTGCCAACATTTTCCATGGCCAGTTATCCTATCACAGCTTCCTACATCGGAGGACTATTATACAGGAAGATTATTCATTAGATTGCTTATAGACGCTATACTATAAAGTCAATAGTGTAGGGGTTCAAACTTTGGTACGGCCACCAATTATTAACAACTGCTCAGAAGAATTCAAGTCCCAACAGGTCCAATCATTTTCTATTTTAAAAAGTAATTGTTGAAAGATGTCTAGGTAGCTGGGCACTCAAGAAGGCAGAGGCAGGTGAATCACTGTGAGTTCAAGGCCAGCCTGGTCTACAAAGTGAATCCAAGACACCTAAGGCTACATAGAGAAACCCTGTCTCGAAAAACCTGGGGTGGGGGAAGATATCTAGGCGGGGATGTAGTTTAGTACTAGAGTGTTTGTCTACCACAGGTGGGACCCTGTTTCCAACCCTTAGTACCACAAAACAAACAAAGTTTTTTCATTGATGTTAGGACTTCCTATTTTTTTTTTAAGTTTCTTTTAAAAATTCAGAGTGAGCATTTAATTCTTAATTTTTGGAATTCTCAATCTTTAGAAACTAGAAAATCGAAATGTGATTCTTTTATATATTCAACAGAAGTAAGAATGATGTATCAAATTTACTGCAGCAAAGCACAGGACAGAAGAATTTGTATGTACTTCTACAGAGGAGCTCACAGCTTTTCCTCATTAGGAATATGACATAATAAGGAAACACATAACTGAAAACAAAGCTCAAAGAAACATAACATGTTTTTATAAATCATTTCCTCCCTAGAAAATTGGTCTTGAAAGACGTGTGGATGGTCAACATACTTAGGCAAAATAAATACTGGATTCTAAGAGACCACTGCAAGCAACAAGGTTTGAATGCCAGTAATGTTTGCAACACTTGTCTGTGTGTAATTTTATGTTGTATATTTAATTTTATGTTGTGGTTCTGAGTTCAAACCTAGAATCTCATTCACTTTAGACAAGAGCCATACTACTAAGCCGTGTGTACCATCCACTCAGCACTTGAGGAAAACTCATGTTCCAGGACAGGAAGCTGCATGTACAAGTTGAGTGAGACACACAGAGTATGCTCACAGGTGTTGAGGTCAGGGTTAGCCAGGAGAGGAAAAACAGCACTGCGTAGACGAATGGTAATGGGCTAGAGAAGACAAGGCGGGGAGGTGGCAGGCTACTTCCCTCACAAAGGCCCCCAGAGCTAAGGCACAAAAGAAGGCAGACTTCAATAGCTAGGGAAAGGGGCAGTACATGCCCAATAGAGGTGACCCATGGAGGTATAGGGAAAAGAGCAAGATGCAGACCTACACAGCAATGGAGGGCCAGGAACAACAGGGACCATCGGCTGTGAGATGAATGGTGGCTAGAAAATGATGGATCTGACAGACTGGTCTGGGACATCTGGATGGCAGCATACAAGGATCCCACTGGATGTTCAACAGATGTTCAATGCAGTAACTCCTACCTACTGGAATTATTCATGCCAATAAATAAGAGCTGACCATTCCTCCCGGGTAGTCCACCTAAGTCAACGTGAGACATTCAGTATAAATGTCCAGGTGACCACCTCAATCTGTGTTCTGAGGACAACTCAAGGATCAGTATCTGACTATAGAAAGTCTTCTGGAAGAGGCAGACTTGGCTCATGATCAGCTCTCATAGGAAAGCATTGCAGCTATTTGCTGGCCTGGAGGCACCACACATCTACATGTTTTTCACCAAAAAGGTCACTGCTCTGAGGGTTTGACCATGTACCTGGTCAAAAGGCCTCTTCATTTTTAAAACAAGATGCCTGCCAATAGCCATTTCTGCCAGTAGCCCGTGTTTTCTTAAATTGCCTGAACCCCTGCCTATTGCTAAATATTAATCATTTAAGTAAACAGTTTTTTTAAAGATTTATTTTTATCATTTAAAGTGTGTGTATATGTATGTACATGTGTGTGTTTAGATATGTACACATGAGTGCAGGTACCTGGGGAGGCCTGAAGACGGAACTAGAACCCCTGGAGCTACGATCCATCCAGTGTGGGTGCTGAGGACCAAACTCCAGGTAATTACCTAAAGGAAGAAGTCCTAACTGTGAGGTCCATGAAGCCTGGGACCTCCTAAGTTTAGGGCTCAAGGTCTGCTTTCCCTTCTTTACAGACAAAAGAAAGGTGTGAAAGAAACACTATCCCCCAACAAGATTTTCTCCTTGACTTAGCCAACACCAAAAGACAACCGAGAAAACCTTCCTTTTTAAGTTCCTACTACACAACCATGACTGCAAATCACACACAGGACTAGGGTGGGCAGGGAGTTAGCGGGGAGGCGGGTAGACAGAGTGTGCTCTCATTTCCTGAGCAAGAAAAACTCAAATCACATTCACATTTAAATCTTTCTCACACATCCATTGAAGTATGGAGCAGCAATTTATCTTGGTATAGAAGGAAATATTCCCCCTAGTATTGTTTTTTTTCCCAAATGTAAACTATGTGCTTTTACATTTATTTTTTTAATTTTAAATATTACATATTATTTTTCTATTTTATCTCCATATACTCATAAATGGTGCTTCCTTCCATCTGGGTTGATCTCATCATAAGAGACATTTTAAATTTCATATGCAAATGTACTTATGTGCCTTCTATCTGCACTGTCAAGTAAATATGCTCTCTAACAACCCAACATCAGGTTTTTCACACTGGAGGACAGCATCCAATTAAGAAGCAAATAACCCAAATATGAGAGAGTGTGACTAAATAGATTTCCACTGAGCCAGTTTTTAATCAATATTTCCTGAGAACTGGAATAATTAAACAATTATCTGTAATAAATATTACACTGTATTAAAAAATACCAAAGTAACTACAAATGCGAAATATAGGCCGGCAATTTTATGCTCAATTATTCAGTCATGTCCTATAGCAATGTTAAAGTTTTATTTTTAAATTAACAACAGCCAAGCAAACAGTTATGTTTAGCCCTGTAGACTGTGAAGCAAATGCCACCCAGCAAGCCAATTCTATTTCTACCGAATTTTTTTTTTAAGATTTATTTTTTCCCATGTTCACTTACATGTATGTGTGTGGTGCAGTGGATAGGTACGAGGGTGCAGGTGCCTGTGGAGTTGGAGTCATAGGTAGTTGTAAGCTACCCAATGTGGGCACAGGGGTTGAAGGGGGCGAACTTGCAAGAGCACTGTAAGCTCCCATCTGCTGAGTCAGCTCTCCAGCCCCCATGAACCAAACTGCTGCTCATCAGAATATCTACAGTGTTCAATTTTACTTACTCACTACTCTCACATTTATGTGCCCACATGTGATCTCAAGTTTATGATTTGCCCACACGAGTTTTATGCAAAATAGCCTAATTTTAATTAAGTATTTTGGCAAAATAAAAATGTCAAGAGTTTGTTATCAAATGCTCAATGGTGGATCACTCATGCAACAATGGAGTTCCTTTTCCTTGGCAGAGTCTGTACCATGCTCATTTCCTTTAATCCTACACTAAATTTCTAAAGAGGAGTTCCAGCTTTCCAACTGTTTATACTCTGCGTTTTCCTTCCCTTCAACTTTGTGTAGCAGTCAAGTATGTTCTGTAATGAATACATACGCTTTTCACTGTCCTTTCATTCACTCATATATTGAAGAGAGGACATAGGCCCACAGATACCAACAAGCAGCAGCAGATGAGGTTCCTGCCACCCTGGAGCTTCCATTCTGATAGGAGTGAGGGAAGGGATAGAGCGGCGGCAATCACACAAGGGCACCTACCACAAGATGGCGGCTGCCGTGACAATAAGGACCTGGGGTAACCACATGGAGTGACTTTTCCCTCTACTACATACTATGCATCATGCCAGGTTGTATTCAGGAATTTGGATGCTATAAAATGGTGCCTCTGTAGTCCCCCAGCACTGATAAGGTCTGGCAACACTCAACTACAGCTGATACAAAAGAAGAGACATGGAAAAGAACTGATCATGTCACCGTGGATGAACAGTGATCCCTTAAAACCTACAAACCAAGTAAGCTGCTGTGTACAGGACGACACAGGGGTGAATTGTGTTTACTGGTTCGGGGCATATGCACACTTGTATAGATAACACGGACTTTGACCTTAAAGGCAGCACAGAACCCATGTGATGAGGGTCAGATGTGATTTACAGGCCAAGCAGAAAGAATATTTTAAGCACCGGATGGTTCGAGGCATTCTGCTCCTCTGTGAAGGAAAACAATACAGCGTCTAGGCCTCGTATGTCGGGCGGCCAGATCAACACAGAATAAGAGCTACAGGAAAGGTGTCTTTTGGTGATAGACATCTTTAAGCATTCAGCCCATGAGTTTTTATTCCATAGAGGAGGCACTGGTTATCATACAAAACAACAAACTCCATTATAAACAGTATAATTCAGGTTATTAATAGCCCATCGTAGCGCTTAGTAGGTGCTCTGAAAGTTTTTGCTAGTGGTCACTGTGCTTCAATTTCACAATCCAGATTTTGTACAGTTGAGGCTTTGTCCACTAAAAGTGAGGGGTTTCCTCCTTTTTCATTGTTAACTAACAATGAAAATAGATTCTGACAGCAAGGCGACTCAAAATACACAGGCACAGCAATCATTCAATCTGTACGAGAACCTGGCCAGTCCCCAATGGCTGAACGGTAACCATCTTGCTGAATTCAGCTACACAGACTCTGTTGACAATGGCAATGAACACGTTCATAATAATAATAAGGGCTTGTTTTAATAGAACGTTCCACACATTAAACACATTAATGACCCATGAAATAACTGTTTTATCTGTAACACATTAAGCAACATTACTAAAAACAATGTATTAATTGGTAGTAGGCTATTTCTTGAATGTTTATTTTTTTTTGAAAGTGTAAGATAGCAGGAAAATCATTTCATAACTTAATCAAAATTAGAACCATGCCAACTGTGTGAAAAAAAACTTGTAAAATGTGCTTGGTAATTTTAGACATATCATTTGAGAAACTCCCACTTTTCTGATCATAAACCTGGATTGCGAGTTAAGCATGTTATTAGCATGTGAAGTGTTCATACTCTGCTTCCTCAGTCCATCCACAGCCTTTTCTCTCTCACCTGAACAGATCTGTACACTTCACACTCAAATGTTCTTCCTTCACCTCCTCCCTTTTCCAATTCTCAACCACTACCTTTGATGTGATACAGCGCCAACACAGCGTTTCTACGTACACATGCTATCACAATTAAATCCAAAGCAACATCAAACAAGACACGCCAGCCCTCTACACAGGAAATATAATGCAGGCAGAAGGCGTGTGTGAATTATCAGTATGTTTCATAAATTCTCTTTTTTGGGGGGGGGACATACAAAATATCAAACTAGAGGCAGTTATTTCACTGTCTGTTTCTTAGATATCAAAGAGAATTTTGAAACTCATCAAAGCTAACCTTCTGTTATGTACAACAGGCTGAGCTGAAAAGAATGCTAACAAGTTCAATTTTCATTCAATCAGCAGTACTGCTCTCTGAAATGTTTCATTGCAGGAAAGAAATAAAAATAATCTATATGGTAATTATGAGAATGAATCCCCCAGTAACTTTCAGCTACATGAAAGGTCAGTTCTATTCAAGATATTTTATCAGCCCCCTGCACATACCCCTGTCCTGTCATTTTAAATCTGAACAGCATTTTATTTTCCCATTTACAGCTACCTGCAGAATTAAGTACTTAAGCCAAATAAGAAAAAAAAAAAGAAGAAGAAGAAAGAAAGAAAAAAAATGTTGAATGCCGGCAAAGGCTATAATAACGTAGAGATAAATCGTTCATCTGCTCTCTCTCAAGCCTCTGGGGCTGCAGATTTTTCTTCTCCTGGTGCACTGTGGGTATTCAAAACTTGTTCAACATGATTTCATTTCATTTCAGGCACTGCCTGAGAAAACTAAATTACAGAATCAATCATACAGAAGGTCAGAGTGAGACTTCATTACAAGTATTGCATGCTTGCATGAATATCTTTCATTTATGACTGACCCAATATGTCACAATAGCTGTCTAGTAAAAATAATCCACTTTCTGAAATTGATGTACTACTGATGTCGGTGCTACTCAGCAGGCTGGGCAGATTACAGAGAGGTGTTAAAAAAATAAAAAATAAATAGAAAAACCTTTGGCGCTCACGTTGTCGGGTTTCACAATTGCAATCTTTTATAGATTAAAAGAATTTCCAGATGATCAGCTAAACTGACAATAATGCTTAGAGGTAACAAATTTTTAAGTAAAAATCTACTGTTGATTTTGACCTGCCAACCACATCCTGTCTTAAAAACCTCCACACCCACCACAAGCAAATCGACGTTGTTCTTTGAAGCCACAAACGCACGGACATTCGATTTTTCAGTAATTCTCTTTTGAATACCGGAAGGGTATTTGCATTATTCTGAAATGTGAATGTTGATCATTGGCCTCTTTTTAATCTCTCCCTTTTCGCTCCTTCTCTTTCTTAAAAAAAAAAATAATGGCATAAATTTGAGGAAGATAAACATGTTGTGCTGGTTGCCAGCAATAATGCAGCTAATCAGTCCTGTGACAAACTGTCAGTCTTTCCAGAGAAAAGCAGCTCTGAGGAAAAGCTGGTCCGATATGACATAAACAAACTGGCTTTTCTTATTATATGATAGGCTTAATTCACCATAGCAATCCTTCACAGACAGCCATATTCATTTGGATAATAAAACTTGTTACTTGCATAAGATATGAAACAACCCATGTGCCCTCGGATGCTGAAGGCACGATGTACACAGTATTATTTATTATTTCTGTGTTGACCTTCCTACAGGAAATCTCAGAGGAGGCTTCTGCAGAGCATTACAATGTAGCCAGCAACTCCGTACCCAGAGGGAGATAGAGAGGAACCTTGACATAACCTATTTTTAACCATGCCTCTGGCGATTCTGAATTCAAGTTTACAGGTGAACATGTCAGGAGTCCACAGAACAAAGCCAATGACACATTGTATTCATCATAATTCTGTCTTGGTACATTTTATTTTTCCCAACATTTGTGATTTAAAATCCCATGACATTTTTCAAGGTGAAATTCTACTAGAATTTCCAACAAGATTAGTTTGCTTCAAGCCAAAATAAATAGTATTCAGGTTGAGCAGAACTTCAAACCAGTAGCCATAACCATGATGAAGTCCATGTAAAGACAAGAGCCTGCACTTAAAGTACCTATACTTAAAAAAAAAATCAATGGAATAATTGAACTGCTTTAGTGATTAGCCATACATTACAAAAGAAGCATTAAAAATTGAGTCCTCGCTTCCAATGCCAGCCCTGGAAAGCATTGTCTTTAAGTGTATGTGAATATCATAATTATTTTATGATTCCATCTTTAGTTCTTTCCAATATAGTAAATTCAATTGACCATGAAATGAAATTTCATAGTCAAAATGCCTCCTTTACACTTTTTTATAGCAGCAATAACAGTTTTATAGCTCTGAGGCAAGGTAATTCATCAGATGTTTAATTTAAAGGCAGATTCTTATATTACTAATAAATATTTACCAATTTAATAAAGTACACATTTTAGCATATATTATATGGTCTTTTAAGTGTTTCTGCAACTTGAATGAGCCTGACTGAACATCTATAAATATGGCCAGCCCTAGTAAAGTCCCTTAGTGACTAAACACGCTTTTTATCTTTATTATTTTCCAAGTATATTACATACTAAGACTGTAGAGGAAGACAGAACCCTCCATTCCAGTGTCAAAGGGACAAAACCGTAAGAAAGTCCACAGGAAACAATTATTTGTGATGACAGGGAACATTTGTGAATACTTAATGACTATTTTCTGCCGGCTCTCTGCATTCTTCTCTGACAAAAAAAAAAAAAGAAAGAAAAGTAAAAATGAAAACCCTCATGTTCAGCTCAAACACAAAAGATCACAGGCAAAGAAAATTATGTTGCCGAAATCCTATTTGGGAAAGTAATCTTACATTTCAGAGAGCACGCTGAATCTTTGCTGTTAATCCACTACATATTTTGCAATCATGCGTTGCTATCTGGGGAATTAAAAATGAAACCAATAAACATCACTGGCATGGTCCTAATACACAAAGAAATATGTAAACAAGCAATAGGATTTGCTTCTGTTATACCAACACATCTGTCTCATTTTATCAGGGTTTTTAAAAAAAAAAGTCCTACAAATTATTAATCTTGTTTTAAGATGGCTGGTTAGTGACTCACCTCCGTAGACACAAACACATTACATACAGTGCCGGAGAAAAGACACAATCCCAGCAGAAGAGTTTAAAATACTTAAGCAGATTTATTCTGGTGATTGCTGACTATAATTGCACACTAAGAAAAATAGAAATAAAATTATCACATTAGCAATCCTTGCTCTCTAGAGTGCCTTATTCGATGTTTGTGACAATAAATAACATAATTAGGTGTATTTTACACTGTAACACAGGCAGTATTTTCCTTGCTGGTTATAAGCAGATTTCCCCTTTTCTTCTGTATCACAGTTTTTGATATTTGATTTGAGGTGAGAATAAACCATATGTCATACACATTATGTTCTAATTCAACAAGTTTAGTAGACCTGGGCACTTAAGATGGGCTTCCATGCTTAAAGGCTTGCCTGAGTAAGTTCTCATTTCAAGCATACCTCCGCATTAAAACAAAGGCAAAGAAGACCAGTTGCCTTCAAAGCAGTGAAAAGCCTTCCTATACTTGGAAGACTCTTGTTGGCCATCTTCGATGGCTGTCAGTCACCCAATACCAGATACCAACCGAGCATTATGTTTTAAAGGGCAATCAGTGCCCATCAGCAGACAGGGAACAGAGTTTGCCAGCACCTTACTATGAGAAAAAAATGGCAGAGTATTCGGGTGCTTACCATGTGCAGCCCATTGCTATGAAGCACTCCATCCTGCTCTACCAGGTTCCTTGAGATTGTGATGGAAGGGAGATCCAGGCTTTGAGGTGGAAACTGGGGTGTGAACTCGTTTCCCTGGGAAGGCAATGGATCACTGAGAGCCTGAAAGGGTAGCAGTACATCAGGCATACCCAGAGTGGGGTCCGACTCTGGAGGAGGTGTGATCGGCGGAATTTCAAACTCTTCATCCCCAAGGCTTGGCGTGTGGAATGTCTGCTAAAAGAAACAAAACGCAGACACCCTCACAGTCAGTTTCTGTAACGCAGACACCCTCACAGTCAGTTTCTGTATTTTATCCCTCCTTAGAGGGAACACGAAAAAACTTCCTGTGAAAACCTACATATCTAGGCCAAATATTTGTTTCTCAAATGAAAACATCTTAAACACAGATTTCCATATATAAAGTTTTGCTGATCATTCTGATTAAAGATTTAAGTCTCATTATCATATGGTTTTAATGGAGTATCAGTATTAACAGTTTTTTAATGTGTACTTAATTGGCAACATCTGTCTTTGTTGTTAGTTGGAGCATCGGCGACATTAGATTTGGCTATATAACAAATTGCCACTTTATTGATATGTTAGCGAAACAGCTCAAATAGCTTACGCGATCCACATGCTTCATAAAATGCTCATGATTTTGTGGCGTGCGCATGCATGTGCGCACACACACATTAACTAAGTAAACATGTGTAATGTTCACTTTCTGCCATAACCTATAAAACAAGTGATATTAAAGTTGTGGTTTGGTTTTGGAATTTTTCTTTATTGGCGTATTCCCAAGTGTAATAAATGCTTCTATGGAAATTGTTACTGTGTCATGCAACATTTTCTGTAAGGGTTATTGTGGCTCATATTAAAAGATGCCGGTGCTTTTATTGAAACTATAAGGAAGACTGTTTTCTTTTACATGAACACTTCCATATGTATTTATCAGAACACCGTTTAACAGGCTTCAACTTCTAAAGACTACCTTAAGCTCGCAAAGCCATCCAGAAATAGCTACACTAGGTACATAGATGTTGCCTATTCACTTTGTTAGACAAATACTATGTCCTAAAACCTGTGTAAATCTTAGTGAATTGTTTTTTGTGAAAGCTACTGATGTTCTTCAGGTTGGGTTTTAAAGCAGGGTCTTTGAAGAATATCAGAGCTGCTTTGCATCTCAATCACATGAAGCATCTTTCTCTTACCATGTGGGTTATGTGAAGAGAGAAGAGACACCATGATCCAAGATTTGTATTACTACTACAAGTACTATTTTATATACATATATGCACCTACTTTTGGTGAGGCACAGGATTTAAGAGGCCACTCTGATTTTTTTTTTTATTCCTAGCTAAGAGGGTCACAGATGTAGTTCATTTATTATTAATAGTATTTGAAAGAGTGAACTGGCATGGGGTAATTGCAGTCTGCTATTATTGATAAAGAGACCTAATTAAGAGCTGAAAATCACCATTCTTCAAACTCTCAATTATGATGCTATATAATAACCACCTGAAAGAAAAGAGAAACAGACTCAACAGGGAGAGGGGACACTTTTCACAAAAAGCATTTCTTGCACACAGAACCTGACAAGTATTATTTGCAACTCACAAGAAAGAAAGAGCTCATGAACTATGGAATCTATGAAAGAGCAAGTGGCCACCTTGAGGGCCTCAGTAGACTCAAGAAATGTTAAAAAAGAAAGAAAGAAAAAGAAAGAAAGAAAGAGGGAGGGAGGGAGGAAAATAAAGAAAAAGAAAATGATAGAAAAAGAAAGAAAAACAAAAGAGAGAAAGAAAGAAAAGAAAAGAAAAAAGTAAAGTTGAAACCTAATAAAGCATTTGAGAGCCAGAATGAAGCATTTGATATTCTGACATGGGCATTTTTGCAATGATGCCCCCCCCCACTTTTCCAATGTCATTCTCTTACTGTGGTACCCTGAGTTCTTCAGCAACAAAGGGACGAATTGGCCACAAACACGGTTGGCTAATGAACGTAACCCTATGGCTGTGTTCACTGTTATCTTGGCACTAATGTGGTCGAGTAACAGATGCAACTGTAATTTGTGACTCATTTGCTACCCCATTACTGCTTAATGAAATCTAACATATCACATTAACAATACGGATAAACACTCATTCTTGATATGTGGCATTTGGCTGTTTTCATTACCACTGTAATTAACACTTGAAATATTATTTCAATAAATATTTAAAGTACTTTAAAAATGGTCAGAGTAATCATGACACAGATAGAAAACATAAAGCTAATGTGTGAATTTCAAACTTAGACTACCCTGGTCCCTGTAGGGTTATTCACAGGACATTGTCCGTGTGAAGGAAACTGGTTTCAGGCACGATTTAGGCTTTACAGCATGCCAACCTAAAGTCTTCCTGAATTAGTTTGCACTCATTAATGTGTTAACAAAAACAAACATATAAATTTACTTTTAATGCAGTGATTGGGAAATTAGATGAGAGCCATAATGTGGCACATTAGTGTTGACTCTGCGTTGTTTTTGATCATGGGAAGATGCACAGTGAAGCCAGTACAGAAGATTTTAGACCCCAGTATAAAGCACACCTCAGGCCAGGCAGTCAAAATTAAAGAGGGTTTCAATTTTTATTTTTGTTAAGGAATATAGAGAGACACGTTATATATAATATGTCCCCGTGGCATAATTTTTTTAAAAGACACATTAATTTTAAGTTACAAGCAATATATGTCTACATTGATCTAATAAAACAATGCAATGAAATGACATTGTAATATGTAATCAAGGAGATGCTAAAATCTTAACTACCTTTTAGGAGAGGTGAAATATTACATATGGATTCTTCTACAGAGAAAAGAGAGAGGTTCAACATCAAATATAAGTACCTCAGATCCCAAACATTGTTTTCTGAGAGAATAAGCCACCACAAATCCCATCAACAGTGAAGGAGATGGACTTTAGGTCAGATGAATCACTTAGAGTTTATGTGACCAAATTTTATAGATACTGACTTTTCAGCGTTTACCTTGAACATGTTAAAGTGGTGTGTGCATGGCTAAACACCATCTGTACTGAAATGTTCAAAACATTTGTTCCTTTTGATAAGAATGCAAATCTGGAGAACTGTTGTATCAACATATAACAGCCGACGTCTGACACGGTGAATTATCACAGCTGGAATTAAATTGTTTCTGAACAGCTGCTGGCAGCACAGCTTTCATCAATGTTTGATTCAAATGTAGAGGAAAAAAAAAATCCCACAGAATGAAACATCATGTTGTTCTTACAGATGGAGTTTGTGTTCATTATCCCAAACAGCACAGCAGCCTGTGCCAAACCATATTCTAAGCTGTCTTCTGGTTGCAAAGATGATGGTCAACGGAAAAGAATTAATCTACGAAAACCCTTACTTCTCAAGTCTCCACTTATGCTAATAATTTTTACACATTAATTTCTTTCATATCACTTGCTCCCCTGTACCAAGATCATTTGCAAAGCCATTACTATTTTCAATCTCTGGGGTCAAGCTGGTTCATTCTCCTATATCTGAATGTATTTGGAAAATGAAGACTTTTTATTGCCCAAGCCACAGAGGAGCTGTTCCATTTGGACTGATTTCATACTTCTGTTTGTTCTTGTTTGAAAATGTTAAATCTCACACAATCTACCCTTTTAGGAAAATGTTTTATTGATCTAATCAAGTATCATGAGATGCTTTTCTTTCCTTTTTCCTTTTTTTTCTCCCCCAGAGAGCATGCCAACGAGACCAGACAAAGGTGGGAAGTGACGAGTAAGAAATACAGTAGAAACAACAAGAAGACAATGTCTATCCCATGTATACCTGAAAACTAGCACAAAGCAGGAGAAAATATGGCACTGCAAGCTGAGCCTATCACCCAGGATTCCCAGCTACAATCCTATCTTGGTGTTTATTCATTGACTCTGACACTCAATAATTTCTTACTGGACTTCTACTATGATGGACATTGTGCTAGGTGGTGGGGTTCTAACAACAAAATACCCATTGCACAGAACTCTAGGAACCATAACACTGTTGACCATAGTGCCTTAGGCCATGACACTCAAGGATGTTAACTAAATTAGGAAGCAAAATACTTCCTATTAAAGTTTTCAAATTCCCAGTCATCTGCCTAGACATATAGCGCTCTCTCTTTCTCTCTCTCTCTCTCTCTCTCTCTCTCTCTCTCTCTCTCTGTGTGTGTGTGTGTGTGTGTGTACCTTTTCTACCAAGAGATTCACTTAAGTTTCAAATGTTAACAACAGCCTGTGGACAGTGATAAAGTCTTGTCAAGTTATTTTCTTTTCCAATAGGCTTTTCTCATTTTCCTCCAAAGTTGTTACCTTGTGCCACAAGAGAGAAAGAGAGAAATTCGATACCTTGCTTTTCCCTTCAAGCCTATTAAATTATCTATACAACACACAAAACACGAATAGACACGGTAAGGCAGACACCCACCTCACTGGCAGCAAAGAAGGCGTTGTTTGCCTCAGCCATGTTCATGTAGTTATTATTTCCAAACTGAAAAAAAAAAACATTGATTTATGTTAATGGGAAGCAAAGTAAAAACCTGCAATTGTTCATTTAATACTCAGAAGTGACTGGGAAAGACGGCCAGTGTAATGGGGTTCATGGGCCAAACTGGAAATGTGAAACTGTACTTACTGTCAGTCAGTTCCTTGTGCAACTAGAGCACAGAGTTATACTGACAATAATTCTAGAAAATAGTTTTGTTTCTCCCTATGACTGATAGTGAAAGGAGACAATTACAACCATTTGGCTGTCTGGTCACTAGTGTGCTGTTTATGAAATTGGCATTCATCAGAGGTTAGAAGAAAAGGAGTCCCCAAGAAAATCACTTGGATATCTTTTAAAGCATGCTGGGATTTCATACTTTACTTTTTAAGAACAGATGTTACACGTGTGGATAGGTTAAAAATGTGAATTAAAGGGAATACAATTCAATTTCCAAGACTCAAAATCTATTTTCTGGTGAATGGGGTGTGGCATGAATATAAATAAATAAGGCTAAAGAATATTTCTAACGTCTCCACGCGGAGCTTACCGCCATATCTAGCTCCATCACAGCTGCTGAAAGCCGTGCTATTTAATCTCTCCATGTAACATTAAGTGCAAAGAGGTTTAGGAAATAAGCAGGATCCTATGAACACAGCAATTTTTATTTCATTCCCTAACACAATGGCCCATTCATATCAACACAAATAAGACTGTATCAGCATTTCAGATGTAAGCTCTTTACTTCCAGGAACCTGTTATCAAAATGTAAAACTTGGATTTGGGCAGAAATGTATTTTCAGGTTCAAATGGTATAGGTAGGCACATTTTGTTGCTTTCAACATTCTGCTATCAGTCTAGCAATATGGGAAAGCTCTGTGGGCATAATTATCTGGAGCTGTGTTATTTTTCATGATGTTTAAATGTTAAGAGAATGTTCTTACATAAAGTACTCTATTCATTTCCTTTAATGCATCAGAAGAAGCACAGGTGTGGTCTCCAAGGGGTGAAATGTATATAGACATTTTCTAATATATATTAAAGCCAGTAATTACATTAAACTAAAAGGTATAATTATCCCAAGAGATAAACAGGTAGATCAATGAATGGCTGGATGAATGGGTGGTTGGATGGGTGAACAGATGGACAGTGTTAGAAATAGGTACATAGATACTCTGATACATTTGTAGATGGATACAGGAATGAGTAGAAAACAGACACGGATATGGAAAACCCACGTAAACCTCCTCTCAATACCACTTATCTCTTGGGGGCTCTTGGTCCACCCCTCAACCTGTAGGAACCAGGACTGACATGCTACATGTTATCATGTCAGGGACCCAAGAGCTACGCAAGATTTACAGGAAAACCTCTAATGGTTCCAGAGAGCTGGTAAGGTCTACAGAGGCAAACACGCACACACGCACTGAGCTATTGGACAGGATCTCCTTCAGCACTCCTGTTCATTTCGGTGAATATGTTCATAAGACTTTCTGGAAGGTGTACCCATTAGCCCTTGGAGAAGACCTTTATCTGGCTTGTCTGAAGGCATGCAGTTTCAAAAACCTGTGCCTGGGTGTACAGGTACACAGCTGTGCTCTCACGCACATACACACACACACACACTCACACACTAACGCAATTCTCCATTTTTTTCAATGTTAAAAATATGTCAGAACAAAACCCCACAGGCTTCTGCCGTCCTTTCTTTTTTCCAGGAAATGCTCAGGCCTATAATCAAATATGACCCATATCTGAATCTATATATGCCATGTTTCAATCCTGAACACTCGCCCCCAAATGCCTGACAGCCAGTATCACAACTTTAACATTATTTAAATGTCGGCTTTGTTGGGGAATTAGAAATCCATTTAAGGCAAAGAGCTCATTATCAGAGAGTATTTTTTTAAGATTAAACTCACTTATTATCTAATAGCACCTAGAACAACAAAGGAAAATAAAATGGCTATTAAACTAAAGGCCTAAACAATTCAAAAAAAAAAAAAACAAATTAAGCTCAGAGTGAAATAAGAACTGGGTTAGAAATCCTCTTCAGAACAGTTAGTATGCGAATGTAATTACTGAAGAAACTACAGCTAATCAGCTGTGAATTGTATCCATTAATTAGTATTTGCCCTGGAGAAATGAGAAAAATCAGTAACAACGCCATGGAGGTGCTGATGAGCTGCGTGAGGGCCGAACTGCGTTTAGTCAAGCAGGTGGCTCCAGCGGTCCACAGAATTTGAAAAAGCTCTCACCTGGAGGGGGGAGCTGGAGCGGACAAAACACTCCTTGCATATCTCTTGTATCTGCAGAAGGCCTTAATTAATGGCTTTTAATTTGGAAGCACTTGGTGATCGGCAGGGAGCAGTTATAAATCATTTCAAGGAGAAGCAAGGGGTTCCCTTCTACCTGGCGTAGAGTATGTTGGCGCGTGGCGGGGCGCGGGGGCAGGGGTGTGTTTATCTTCTTCGTGAGAAGCTGTGGGGACGTAATCCCACCACCAACAAAAACAATCCTTTATCTGAACCCCACATTTCATTGGGCGCTGTGGATTCCTTACCTGCTAAACCCCAGCCAATCCAGTAGCCAGAATGAAAGGCGTGGCATTTTGCACCTGGCTACTTTCTTGCTCCCCAGTGCTAACTTCCAGTTTTTCTTCTTCTAGAATCTGTCTGGGTTTGCTTATCTGTTTGAGACACGGTCTTGCGTTGGAGCCCAGGCTGCTCTGAGAAGAGATTTTTCATCCGTCCATCTCGTTCTCTCGAGTACTCAGCCTCCAGGAGAGTGCCACCATACTGCCTGTCCCCCCCTCGTTTATTTCATGTTAAAATGTGGCCTACGAGTCCTGCTTCGCTTGTTTGATCGTACTCTGAGAGGAAAAACACTCCTTTGGGGTAGACCGCAAATATAATGACCTAAGAACAATTGCCTTTGAGTTGTGTACAATTAAATTTAGTTCGTGTTCTAGAAGGTGGTGACATTGGAAAAAACATGCAACACACCCCCTCCGGGTCCAGGAGGAAAGGGCCTGAAATGGGCTCCCCACCGCCCAATGCACCACCATTCACTGGGCTAACCATGCCTGGCATGTTAGAAGCAGCCCAGTAGTTGTTGGAAGACTGAAAGGCTGATCCCCCGCAAACTTAGGTGACCCATAATCACCCCTGCCACCCAAGGTCATCTGTCAAATATTTTAATGATAATTAATAATGAGTGGTACCCATGGAAGCCTTCTGTAAATATTTTCTCATTTCATTTCCCAAAGTGGGACTAAGTGCAATCCATTTTTCCCAACAGCTAACAAGAAAATTATCTGATCAGCAGACCGAGGATTCTGGGGGTCATGTCACCTGCCCCAGAGGATTTCAGCATGCATACCTGGCGTCCCCCAGCCTCACCCTGCACCCCTCACATGCCAAGACCCATATACAATCTCCTCTTTCACTGGGTGATCAGTTCAAATTTTAAGCTTTATTGTTATCTCTGTTATGAATTTCCCAGAGGGTATTCTAATGTTCCCAGGTCTGTTACAATCATCCTCAAGGAAAGGGCTCCACAGCCCAGTGCTAACTGGGAAAAGGTTCTGTGGTGAGCCTCAGTGCCTTCTATGAACCTCAAGGCTCTGTGAACATTCAATCTGTTCAATCTACAAACAACCACAGCCCACCTGTTTAAGGCACTGTGCTAGGCCTGGGGAGACAATGGCGACATAAATGAGATCCCCAAGAAAGGAAAATAACCCTGTGGATCTCTTTCTTTTGTTTACCTCACAATAACTAAACTCTTTGGGAAGCCTTATTGAAAAGACATTGATGATACACCTCCTCCTCCTTCTTTTTCTCCTGAATCACTCACGCAAAACCTAATCCTATCTACACTGTAGCAAAACCTACACATTTTTAAAAATTCAGCTAAAGGTTTCTAACTTTTCCATCCCATGTCACCACCTCAATTATTGAGTTGATAACCTCCAGTGATATCCCTCCAAAGATCCCCCTACTCAGTCCTATAAAGGTCTTTAAGACTTCTCAACACTCAAAGCAAACTATTCCAAACCAATATGATGAACGAGGAGCCGCACTTAATTGCTGTGAGGGGCGCATGAAAACATCTCAGTTCCAAAGTCTTAATGAGCACACATGTGGGACTTTTAACCTTCACGAGGAACACACCGGCAACAGGTGCTCATCCACACTGATAAACTCCAATAGCTGCTACCCCCCACCAAAGACACAATTGTAAAGGAGAAGCAAATTACTCAGCAGGGGGAGTTCCTGTCTCTTAACAGGTTCATAAAAGAACATCCCTACTGTAATTGGAGGTGGGTTTGCTTTTGCTGAATGATGACTAATTATGGCTTCGGCAAACACAATTTATGAAGGACATCAATTAAAAAGGATTTCATAGAAATGCATCAAAGAACATCATGCCCATGGCCCATGTGACTGTGTGAAGTATCACAGTAAAATAATGCAGATTGGAAAGTCTGGCTCAGTTAGCAACAGGCTTGGGAGAAAGAAAAGCAGAGACAAAACCCTATCTGGAAGCGCAAGGCAGATACTTGGGTTTGGCCAGTCCACAGCATCATCTCCACTGAAATTATCTTAACACTCATGTGAAGAAGTGCATAGACTCTTAGTAAAGCAGCATTAGCAACAGAATCTCAAACAGCTAAGTGGCACAAATGTGTTAAAAAAAGATATTCCTTCAAATTCTTCTCTTTCCCCATTAAATTTGTTAGCAGACACCATCCAAGTCAGTGCCTCACCCAGATACCTGTCGAGTTCCGTACATAAACAAGCTATGCCATTACAAACCAAGTGTGCCAGGCCTGGCCATGTGATGGAGAAGGCAGCAGGTAAAGTCCACTCACTCTTGGTGGCTCTGATAAACAGACCCTGGAAAAATGACTGATGGGTAATCAAGCTGCAGTCCTGCTGAGGCTCAAAGGCCCACATGGGAAACAATGCTGACATGACAAATGGCAGCAGTGCTGAGGACTACCATGGTGGATCTGGAGCACCCTACCAGGAAACAAAGATTGATGGGTGCACAAGACCCATCTCCAGGGTCTCGAAAGGTTAGCGGCCCAACAGAAATCTGGAAAAAAAGAAAAAGAAAAGCTACAGAGGTAGCTCATGACGGTTTGCCCTGACCACGGCGTAAAAGTGGTGTGCACTGCCTAGACACTGTACACCCCTTGGATTCTGAATCGATTGCAGGCCAGGGAGCGGCAGTAGGGTCCACCCCCGGAAGCACTGGACAGCAGCAGCCAAGTCACAGTTCCCTGTCAGGCATGTGATCATGATGGAAGCAAAGGAGATCTCATGGGGATGCTTCTCTTCCAGCACTTTTCAGATACTGATTATCTACATTTTCTTCTCACTGTGCCTACGAAGTTCCCATCTATGTGTGCACACAGATACCCAAGGCTTGATGACAATGGGGGTTTTGTGTGGGTGATTGTTCCCAACTGTCCATAAGGTAGGTTTGTAAACATTCTTGTCCCAGTGACTAAGTTACCTCACACAATAACCTGAGGGAAGACAGATCTATTTTGGCTCCTGGTTTCAGACCATGAGGGGAAGACATAATGAACAGAGCAGATTATCATGGTCCAGAGACACAGAGACAATGGGGACTCAGGAAGCAGCCATGGGCAAGGGTCTGCCTGACCCCACCTCCCAAAGTTGCCAGGCCCTTCAAAGTAAACAGCACACTGGGGAACTAAGCATGTAAAATATGAGCCCAAGGGCAATACTTCCTATTCAAAGCACAAAAGCATTTGCAATAGGCTAAGCTGGGATGTTTTGACCTATGGTATTTTGAATATAAGGTTTATCAACAGAGCATCTAAATACCTACACATACATATATACACACACATATTGATGCTACTTAAGCATATACAAGTATATGTACATGTATGCAGAGAATCACACATATATGCATAGTTATACATACACACATATACATGTACCTTTTGACAAGCTAGCACTGCCCAGATGTCTTCTGTTGAACACCAGAAAGGGTGAGGACCCATGCTCAACACTTTAATTTGGATGTCAGCATACATTTCAGGCATATGCTGAACCCCCTGTTGCTCCCCCAAGCCTGTCCTTTACAGCCTTTCCTATCACTGTCAATGGGGAACTGCCTTAGGCCAAATCATTCTTGAATCTATGCCTTTTCTCCTTTCTCCCATCAACTCATCAAAAGATGTTCCTGTTGACTCAACTTTCTAGTTAAACTCAAGCAGATCACCTGTGTCCACCTCCATGGGACCCAGCCCACCTAGGCCCATTGCCCTTTGGTTGCAGGAGCCTCTTAGCAGGTTACCCCTACTCCACCAAACTGCAAACAGACTATACGTAGCACTGCCATAGAGGCCTTGCCACCCATGTGCACCCAGTGACTTTCCACTGACTCAGGAAAAGGGACATGTTTGCAATGGTCCACGCTTCCTTCCTGGCATTGTCCCAGCATTCTCATTGCTCATGTCACCTCATCCTGACCGTCTCCTTGCTGTCCCAACAACATGAGACCCAGGCCTACCTCAGGGCCTTGCACTGGCTCATTCTTCCAACTGGATCATTGTCCCTCCAAATGTCCCCACGGCTTCTACATCCCGCCTGAGTCTTCCCTGGATGCCACTTGTTCAATGGCAATCACATTCTTGTGCTGCCTCCATCGTCAACACTCTCTCGATCCTTCTCTCCCTGCTCTTAACCTTTTTCTATTAACACTTTCAATATCACACAGTACAGTCAACATCTTTCTCCTGTTGGCAGAATATAAATTTAGTGAGGTGAACGTTGTGTCTATTTGGTTCATAGAAAGCTACTAACAAGAAGAATGGTAAATGGTGGATGCTCAAAAGATCAGTTCTGAATGAACTGATGGTGAGAAGTCAAAGTGCTCTCCAAGCCTCTTGAGCCACAGCATCTGTTCCTGAAATTCAAAGGACAAGAAGGACCCACTGTCACTGTTGTTGCCACACAACATCTACGAGCACAAAAAGCAGAAAGAAGGGAACACATATTCTAAGAAGCAGCACTCCAAACTCAAGAGACAAGGTTCCTGAAAAGGCATTATAGGCTGGTCTGCAGCCTAGGACAGTAGCCACGTATAGCAACAAACCAGCACATTTCCAAGCAGCTAGCAGGGAGTATCCAGAATGTCCCAATGCAAAAAAATGATACATACATGACTGGACAGAGGTACGACTAAGGTCATCCCTCACCTGACCATTGCAAGGTGGACAGAAATGTCACACTGTGCCTGTGAGTATGGTCAATTACTATGTCCACTAAAAATGAAAGATTCATATAAAAGATTCAGAGGTGAAGAAGGGTAGAGTGGGCCGCTGGGGATGGAACTATTGTTAGGTGGCAAAACACAGGCTGCTATGACTAGATGCGCTGATGGGCAGAATGCTGAGAGAAGATGATCAACCACATGGTGTCAAAGGGGACAGGCTTCAGGTACTCAATTTAATGGCTGAATCTTTTTTTTTTAATTCAAAATACTTTCTTTCAAAGAAATGTTCTTTAGTCTGAATACCTGTTATTCAAAGTATATGGCCAGGGACCAGAGACTATCGCCTGTTCAAGCATGCAAATTACCTGACCTTACCATGACTGACTTTATCAAATCTTCAGGCCACAGGGCCTAATGTAATGTTTTAGGGTTTTCTCAGCAAGTGTACAGCATGCCAGTATTTGCCTAGTTCATTTTAGACTAATGTGTTCTTAGTCTAAAATGAAAAAGAAACACCCCCCCTTTTTTTCTCTCCCTCCCCACATTTTGGGTTTTGTTTTGAGACGGAATATTGATGTATAGTAAAGGCTTGCCCCAATTTGGCCACTCTCCTGCCTTAGATTCCTGAAATCGGTTAGCAGGTGCTCCTCACCACACTGGCTTTAAAGGAGTTTTTCTAAGGCTCTAGAATGAGCTAAGGCTGATGCTGGGGTCTCATCTTCATTTGTTGTTGTTGCGTAGAGCAATACAGCTCAGTGTGGGAGTTCGTCATCTCTTATTTTTTCACCCACAGGAAAAGGTCACGGTTTGTGAGGAGGCCACCCACCTAATTCCTTTAGCCCCACCACCAGGACAGTCAGAAATGTCCGGGCCTGTATCAGGAAAGGAATGCAAGCTTTGCTGATACAGTTTTAGCAAGTGGTGTGGCCACACAAGTAACAAGAAAACCTAAACATATGGATGCTACTCAAACACAGAGGCCTTTGGATTCTCGTGATCTGGATGCATATGAGTTTGTGAATCATATAACCATCTGGACAAGTTAACAGTAACAGGGGAAAAAAAGACACTTGTTTAATATAAAATATATATTATATACACACACACACACACGCATGTGTGAGCAAAGAGATGAAGGTTTCAGAATCAAGGGAGTTTCGTGCCAAAGTGGAGTAATCGTTGGACTGGCCAACATACACTCACCAATACTTCCAGAATAGAAAATAGAAGATGAGTGTCACTGAACACACTGCCATAAAAATGCCAACAGTAACACAACACTCTGTGAGCAATCTTTTGCATAGCCTACCTATGTGCCTCCCCTTCCTTCCCCCAAAGCTGAGTACTCACTAGATGCAAGTTAGTAGGACTTACTTGGGGAATGTATTACCTCACTGTAAGGATGAGGAAGAGGTGTGGCTGTTGCTTTTAGAGGGACAACATGTGGTTGAGATGATGGGCAAGAAAAATAAGGCATCAACATAAGGACTAGTCAGCATCTCATAGTTACCAAAGTCAGGGAAAGAAAAAGTCAGAACAAAACAGTCACTAGGAAAAAGGAGTCTCGGACTCAAGAAGTGGGTGGGGGACAGGGAACTCCAGGCAGGGATAAGTGGGATGGGCAACGCTTTGAACCTAATCATGCACAGGGCTTGTTTAAAGATCAAAATAAGGAAATGAGCAGAGAGATAGAGAGAAGGCAGGAAGGGGCCATGAAGGTCAGCCTTCGTAGTTTTACATGTACTCAAAAGAGAAAGTCTAAGAAATATTCTGCTGGAAGAGGAAGCAACCTCTCTACAAAGGTACACTTGCATGTGTACATCATTGATCTGATGGCACACAAAAGCCATACTGAAAGAGACCACAAGCACTAGGGATGCGGCTTAATGGGAGGTATCTTTGTACCATGTACAAAGGCCTAGATTTCATTCCTAGCACTGCAAAGAAAAACAAAACAAAATAGGAAATATCCAAGGATGGCACAAGGGTACCCCAGTCAAAAGCGCACACAGACTATTGGCAGGGAGAACAAAACACAGAAAACACTTTACCATGAGGCTCTGTAGATCTTGTTTGGACTCACTCAACTGCCTAAGGAGTCAGCTCAAGATTCTAGCTGAACTATACGCCCTCCATGTATTTCAGTTTTCCATTGTATAATACTGAGATAAGAAGTCATCGGCCTTGTGATGTTTTGAGAATTCAATGGGCTATTGCATAAAATACCATCTTTCTTAACCACACTAGTAGCCAGTGGAAAGGTCAAAAGCAGATCAAGTCTGATGACTGTGGCCCCTATGACAGCACAGGAGAGTTCACTACTCAGAAACTCCAACGGCAAGGCTGAGGAGATGGCTCGTCCAGCAAGTACTTGCCACTTGAGCCCAGGAATAAGGGATGTGAGTACTGATCCCTAGGAAGCACATAGAAAAGTGGGGCTGGCAATGCAAGTCACCTGATCCCTGGAACAAGCTAACCAGCCACGCGAGTGAGCATGGTGAGTTCCAGCTTCCGCAAGAAACCTTGCTGCACTGTAACTTGGGGAAGAAATCCAATATCAAATTCAGGCCTACACACACACACACACACACACACACACACACACACACACACACACACACAAACCAAAATAATCACAGCTTCCCTGTGGTATCCAGATCAAAATCCAAGTTCCTTTCCAGAGTAACAAGTCGCTACACATTCTAGCTGCTGGAGCCTCCGTTAAACAACTTCTTCTCACAGGGCTGTTCTTGCCACCAGGCTCCAGGCACATTGCCTTGGATACCCACCCCTCAACCTCTGAACCTAGGTCCCTTCCCTAAACCACTACACCAGCTGCTCCTAGATTAGACCACTCTTCTGTTTTATTTTCCACAAGTTTCTGCCCTCTGTTCTCTCCTCAGATCAAACACTGAAGCCATCTATACTCTGCACACCCACCTTCACAACCCTTCCCATGGCTCTGCCTTCTGTCTTATTGGGGTCAAAGTCACTTATCACAAAGTGACTTTCCTGCACTCATGCTTGTTACTGTCTCACCCTCTCATTCCAAGGGAGAGTCTGTGGTGGCAAGGGTTTCCTTTGGCTCTGTGATGTTTCTTTTCACCATGGGATAATGTCTGGCCCACAATTGGTGCTCTGTGTATATGTAGAATAAATGAACAAGCAGGTGAACTAGAGGGATCTCAGCTCAAATCCCAATGCTGCCATTTCAAGCTGGGCATCATCAGGAGAGCCCTGTAGTGCTATCTCTAATCTCCTCATTTCTAGAGAAGTGACAGAAGTCTGAGGAAATGGACTGTGTAAGGGAAAGGAGGGCGAAGCCAAACCACCTCATGCAGAAAGAGGTGAGGGGGAGAAGCCTGAGGATGAAGGAACTCAATAACTGGATAAAATACGGTCTCATTGAGGTACTTTATGTAATATTATTAGTAGCCCATTATATAAGAAGGAGCAACAGATAGTGTGCTAAAAATAAGTTCTGATTTCTGCCCCAGACTCTACTAATGGGAAAACCAGATACAACTCTCCATGGTAGGGACAGCACTGGATATGTATGGGAGAACTCTCTCTGGAAAGCAATGGGGGGTTTGAAAGGAACCATTTGAATGAAGTGCTGAGGGGCATGTGGGAGGCTGCCTGGGAAGTAAGAGCATGCTGGGACGGAAAGTTACTGAGCAGAGGCCCAAGGCCACAGTGGTAGGTGCGGCAAGCCAAGGGATGTGAACACAGCATTCATGACAGCAGAATCCCTGGTACAGGAGCCTGCACATGTGTACTAGTATGGAAGGCTGGGCCTCAACATGAGCATGGATAACGGGAGACATGTCCATGTCTGTTGGTGGAGAAAGACTGAACATGGAGAGAAAGATCTGGCCAGACGTGGTAGTTCACCTATAGCTGTATCAACATTCAGGCTCCTAAGGCGGGAGGGGCTGCTAGTTCAAACCCAGCCTGCTCTACGTAGCAAGATCCTATCTACAACAACAGCAACCAAATTCATAATGTCTACTCTGTGCATCTCCGTGGCAAATGAAAGGACATCACATAGTGTCAGCAAAGGACAGAAGAAACATGTATGATCTGATTTGGATTTTGTGAGGGTCACTGAAATTACAGCAAAACTTGCCATTATTCCTGAAGGAAAAGGGAGCTACTTGGTCTGTTGTTGCTTCAAGAACTAGGAAGATTCACCACCTATTTGCCCATGAGACGTGAAGGTTACACCAAAACTGCTAACAGTAGAACTTTAAGACTGAGAAAATGCTGCGACCCATAATAAGTATTGGCTTCACCGTGAAGAATAACAATTTAGCTGTCATCTGCCATGGGCACTTTAGTATAAATTAGTTTTCGATAAACGGTTCCACTGATGTACATAGTATCATCTTTAAGGGTACTCAGAAAACAAGTCCTTAAGAAAACAAGAGCTGTCATGATACCATCCCACCCCTGGCTGGACTGGATTCTTCTCCTCCAAACTCAAAGGCAACTGGTGCATCACTTTTCACTGGGTTAAAGCAATCTACTGCACTGTCAGTCTCTCTGTTGGACTCCTTCGGACCAGAGGCTGACCCCCTAGCCCCCAGCCTCACCCACAGGAATTCCTCAACTGATAATGGCACAGCCTGGGAGTGGTTAGGGATATGTTACTAAACCATTTATTATTTTCCCTTTTCATGAAATGGCTACTATGAGTCAGTCCACATCAAAGTCAAATGAACCACTGCTATCATGATTTAACAAAGCCTTAAAACACAGTAGAAACAAAAAGTCATAGAAGATAAAAATCTAATGTACTGCCAGATTTTGCATTTTTCCTGCAATCAAATGATTAAGGACCTGGGAGGCATTCTAAAAAGAAACGAAGGTCTGTAAAGGCATAAGTACACTGGGGACCCTTAGCAAGTATCTTAGACATTACTTCCTGTAGGAAATGAAGTTTCAAATTATAAAAAGAAACAACAAACTAAGTAAAATGAAGCTCTGTGTTTTTAAATGAAGAACTTTGACTAGTTACAAAATGTCTTCAGTTCAGTAACTCAACTCTACTAAGCAATGGGAAAAACATCTGTTCTCTAAACTCAGTCTTTCTAATTATGATTTAGTAAGAGTGCCAGAAAATCATCAATGGCTTCCTAATGTTCTCCTGTCTTTGATTTCTAAAGTCTAAGATTTGATGTTCCGTAACAATCATATGTTCAGCCGCCTAAACAAAACAATTAACAAACAGATATATAGACAAATTCACACATGCAAATATATAGATTAGTGACTCTCAACCAGAGGTAATTATGTTCCCCAGAAAGAATGATCATGTCTGGTGTTTTTACCTAGAAGAAGAGAAAGAAGGATGCTGCCCAATCACCTCAGCAATCCAGACCCCGACCTATCCATCCAGTAAGCATAAACAAAAGATGAAAGATACAGTATTAAAAAGATAAGTACTACAAACCTATTGCTTGTAGACCATCAGGACACCAGTGTTCTTTCTCAGAGTGGGTATCCGACTGACTCTGAACATCTCTATTCATAAGATTATTGACTGATATCAAGGTGAATGTGTTTCAAATATGTAGTGATAAGTGGGTTGTCAGCTATGAGCTTTATGTATACAAATATTCATTGGCTCTTATTTTCTTCCTGATGAGAGTAAGTCAAGAAACAGAAATAGTTGACATGTTCTTCTAAGGCTAATATTTTCTAAGAAAATCAATAAGCCCACAAACCCTTCATACAATATTTTAAGTGACTCAATGTGTTTATTCTTCAGTCTTAATCACATCTGATAAACCAAAGATATAAGGCTTTCTTAACTGAAAAAAAAACATCAATGACAAGCTCACGAGCTTATATAACATGGAATGACGTTTAATCATTTAATCCCAGCAGGATTCCAGTTCCAGGAATGTCTATAATTCGCAGCCATGATGCTGAGAGCAAGGCAAAGACACTCATTCCGAAAGTTTCAGACCCCGGGAAAGTTCAGGTAGCACTTTGGCCAGAGAGATAGCAAGCCAGGAGTTTACTCATAGCTAAGAAGCCCCTCTGTCTGTGCACACAGCAAGAACACCTCGGATCCATACATCTTCCTATGGTTTTACAATTATTCAAATCCTGGAAGGGCAACTTTTGACCAGATGGCTGGTGACACAGCCCCCGTTATCTCTACTTGACCAATGATGTTTGTCTAAAACCTCTCAGTTGGGAAGGCTCATGTGAGAGAGTAAATCCACTTCTTATGTGGTCTTCGGGCACATGAGGGCAATCAGATTCCCCTCCATCAACGATTCCCAAATCTTACACTTACTTTTAAAGGTGGGCTTTTTAAAAAGCAGTTTGAGTATGGGGCAAATCATTTCGTAAACATAACTATAAAAATAAAATCTCTTCAAAGCAGGGCCGTTGGCTTTCATCTTGAAGACAAATAATGAAATTCAGCCAAGTTGTCCAGTGTTAATCTGGTACACCGCTCAAATTTATTTTAGCATTTTGTACAAACAACCATGAAATGAAGTATTTCGAAATAAAAGGCATTTTCTTCTTAGGGTCCTAGGTACTGCACACTAATACATTCAAGATTACCTCCAAATTTCCTTACATGAGTCCAAAAGATGTGATTACTCAGCAATTTGCAAGCAGTTTTTTCTAAGTCCCGTCAGCAAAAATGCAATTCTATTCCAGAAGAGTGTCTTGACTGGATGGAGGCAACCTGAAGGAAGCCATCGGCATAAAAGTAGCCAAGGCGAAGAATGGCAGAGGAAAAAAGCATACAGCAATTACAGAAAGCTGTGGGTGATGCTGCATTTGAGCTCAAGACTAAGAATACTGCCTTAGAAATATTTATCTCTATTATATTACAGCTACACTGAAGCATATATGGGAAGAGATTCCCGCTTAGGAAACAAAGATAAGCTCCCTGGCTCTTTTTTTTTTTAATTTATTTATTTTTATCTCAATCACAGGTTAGGTACTTTGAATCCCAGGTGCTCCCTGGCTCTTAAGTAAAAGGTTAGTTCCTTGTTTAGAGCAACTCTCCTCTAAATCGCACATATTATCACTTATTCCTAACAAAAGAATCATTCTTCTAGTGACTAGTGGAAATATATAAATATATTTATAGAATCTATAATATATTATATATGTTACATATTACATGTAATATTTATATTATATATTATACACAATATATAACATGTTATATAATGTGGTGGTATTATATATTATATATCATTATATATTATATATTATTATATATTATTATATATTATTATAGTATATATTATAATATTATATATTATTATATATTACATGTAATATGTTATATATTATAGATATACAATAGGTAATAGATCTATTATATATCATGATATATTATATACTATCCATAATATTATATTATATATATGGCACACTAAAAATTATTGCACATCCCATAGGTGCTGGTCAATAAGTGCGAGAAAAGTTAAAGTCATCTTTTGAACCAAAATACAAAATTATCTGGCCATCATAAAAATAAGTTAGAGGCATGACACTTTTAAGAACAGCAGCTGCCTTTCTATCAAGATTAATATCGAAAGTAAACCCTATCTAACGGGGCCCCTGAGATTAGTAACAGATCCCATGAGAGGTGTCCATCTGGCACTGGCCATAGCTGTTTCCTTCTCCTCCACGACACACTTCACTCCAAAAATATACCCTTGCTGATAACCCATGTCCTGGGCATGATGCTGACTGCCCAACATTTGACTGGGACGTTTTAATGACTATCAAGAAGATGAAGAGCTGAGGCTGAGCATCAAAACACACAGCTGAAAAACTACATCAAACAGGCGTGCAACAGGGAGGTTCCTGACAAAGGTTCTCCACGGGTGATGACTCCTCTTGAGGTAAGAGAGCAGACATAAGAAGTCAAAGTTCTTCTCCAGACTGTGAGGAAAGCGCGGAAAGCTGAGGCTGCTTTCCTGTCGCCTCTCTACAGGGGTTTTTAGAAACAAGAGCGATAATGAAGCCTTTACAGTCCAGTGTGCTGTTAGGCAAGATGTTAGAAAATGTTGAAAACCAAACAGAGCTGGTTTTTGTTTTGTCTGAAAAGTTATTTTTGTGTGTGAATATGTGTGTGTGTCTGCAAGGGAAAGGGAAGGTATCAGATCCACTGGTGACAGAATTACAGGTGGCTGTGAGCTACCTCAAGCCAGTGCTGGGAATCAAATGTAGGTCCTCTGGAAGAACAACAAGACCCTTAACTGCTGAGTCGTCTCTCTAGCCCTTGAACAATTTTTAAATACGAAAATTGTATTTTCGTACAATTTTTGTTTCATCAAAGAGATGGAGTTTACTTCCTAGCGGGGAGAACCTAAAGCTAGTGTTTTATGTGGTCATGTGGAACTACACACAGCATGGCTTTGTGACCAATAAATAAATAAATAAATGAGCAAGAGATCCTCAAACTAGCCTCAAGAAAGATGATAGAAGGTTCAGGTAGTGACGTGGGGTTTGAGAAAACAGCCACAGCTACTGAAGCAGAAAATGTCTTTTGACACTAAACCAAATGTAACGTATTTCAAATAAAACCTCAGGTTCACCAAGCCTTGGAGACTCCAATTCCATAACAAGTCTCTCTTAAAAGAGTTCTTTCCCAAGAGTTCTCTTCCATCAAAGTGAAGCCAGCATTCTAAGCACCTTCAGTGTGGTCACTTTATTTTGAATCATTCTGAAAGGACTTAAATGACAGAAGGAAATGGTCATGGTGTAACAAAGAGCCAGAATTCAAATCCACAAACAATATATTTCAGTTTCATCCCTCTTTTGCTTTTCTGTTCTATGCTTTCTAAAATTAACACCCACTGGTTCTGTCACCGGGAAAACATGTGTCCACAGTAGATCTTCCCAGAAAGGATATCCTTAATCTCCACTGGCAGGAAACATGTAAGTAAACACCAGTCCTAAAGACAAAAGCAACCAGATTTTACTGTCCCTTCATTTCCTCATCTTACAACACATACATTCTAAGGAGTTTGCTTCAGTGATAATACAAAGGGAGCCCCCCAAAAGATGGCGGCTGACTTCCAAGAGTTGCAACCCAGTCAGTACAGAGAATCAAACAGGAATGAATGAGTGATGTCACCTGTAAAGTGTGGCATAAAGAAGTCAGGGTAGACAGTGAGTTAGACTGGCTAAGAACAAGGGAACAGACGACTACATAATGGAGCCTGAGTTTCGGGGGTTAGGGTGAGGGTAATGGAGCAAAGGGGAGAAAATGAGAGAATTGGGAGGATCAGAGATTTCCTTAGGCATTTGCCCAAGACCTCATTAGGATTCCAGAGGGGGGAGGGAAAGGGACTGTTAGCAAGACTTCTGGTGTGGGGCTCCAAAACTTGTGTGTCAAAGCCACTCAAAAAAACAGGAAGCTGAACTAAGCCATCCTTTGGCATGTGTGCTAAAGCACAGGTCTATTTAAAACTCATTAGAACTGAGGTGCTGAGAGATGTTTGCAGGAAAGTTCTAGATGTACTTGCAAGACCCATGGGGACAGTGGTTCAATGAAACCTCAGACATAAATGGGGTGAGAGCTGGGACTTCCCAGAACTCCAATACTTGACGACCTCAGCATTGAGGAGCTGCAGGAAGAGTGACCAGAGAGGTAGAAGAAAACCCTGGGAAAGTGGTATTCCTGCCACCAAGGGGGACATAAGGAATGAGCAGAAATGCCAAGTGCTGCAAAGGCCAAAGAACAAGAAGACTGAAATACACCCGCTGAACACCATGATGCTGAGGACACCACTGTATCTCAAAAGCAAGGAGCAGAAACTCAGAAGAACCCATGAGTACTGCCCTCAGGGATCTGTGAGGACAAGACAGACATCTGAACAGAAGCAGACACACAAGGACTATGCAAACACTCAACTCTAATTCTGTTGGGACAGCGAGAGGGTCCCTTGTGCCAAAGGAAGTTTGTGTATAAAGAAAATATGAACTTCTACCATAAAATCCTGATTCTAGTAAGGAAAAAGATTATGACAATTTCGCCCTTAGAATATAAATTATGCCCCAGTAGATAAGAAAAAAACAAACAAACAAATTTTAACCAAGGAAACTCCCCAAGACCAAATGGGCAAATTGACTTTCTTATACTACCACAGAAGATCCATTATTTGGGTTCCATGGGAGGGCTCGCCCACCAATGAGACATGACAATGGTTTTTGTGGCCTATAAAGTGTTGGTTTATGGGAGTTAGAGGCAGAATGTGACTCCAAGCCTTCTCCTCTAGTCCTCACCAATATCTCAGAAGCCATCAGAGCAGGTGAGTCACAGGTGATTAAAAAAAAAAAAAAAAAAAAGAAAGCAAAACCATACACCATACTTACAGAGGAAGTAAAGGATGTCTACTTCACCATAAGCTCCCAGGTACTCCTTCGTAGCTAGGCAACACAGTGTGTTCGTAAGGCAATGGGGGCCCATTTCACTTCATGTAAGAGGGAGTTACAAATTAAAAGCATATACACTGCACAAGAAACACCTCTGGTCCCAAATTTTATACACGCACAGCCTTCATGTATGAGAGATGTAAGGATGTGTTCATAAGAAAAGACACTGACTGAAATAAATAAATGGAGTTAAAGGGGTTTCTTCAGTCACTGGGACACAGCTGTGTAGGCTGGAAATGGACACTGTCCTGCTCGTCAATTATGCACTGAGGGGAGGTAAGGGAGCTGGGGGAAGAAAAGAGCACCAGACCGAATTTTACAACGAAAGTTAACACATAAAATGTTATCTGGAAATCGGAGGATACCTTTAATAATATTTGGAACCACTTCTCACAAAGCAATGGATTTTGGTAATCGATGTCTCCTCACTTTTAAATGAATAGTTTTGCTGTAGAGTAATGAAAACTCCTGCAACCTACGATATTTATTACTAAAGAATGAATACGGCTACTAGTGAATGTCTCTTTCCGTTCTTAAAGTTAGAGTAAAATTCATGCTCATCAAATCGTTCCCCCTATTCCTGGAAGAATTTTTTTTAATGAAATAAAAGTAAAGTAAAGTTTCCGGTACACAACTCCAAACACAGCTCGCTGTGGTCCTTTCTGAATGTGGACTCATCTGGATATGTATCCTTGCCTTTATTTCAGCTCTGAAATATATCTCACACCTCCTCAACCTTAACCATGTCCTCCACCTGAACCTCTTCCTCTTCCCACATTCCAACACACTTCTGGTTTTCCAACCAGTGGCCTCCCCTGGAAGGCCACGCAACCTTGTTACCCCAGTGCTAGCCAACTCCTCCATCAGCTTTGATAGGCAGTTAATCCATATTTTTTCAGAATCTTCCAATCTTCCTTCCTCTGCCTTTTATTATACCAGACAATGCTAATAGGAAGTTTTCCTACTACTCCATCCCCTACACCAGAAGCCAAGAGCAAGGAGGACCATGGCCCCACAGACCATCTGCGGCTTTAACTGTGGAGACAGTATAAGTATCTGGATTTCATGTTTCATTCTTTGATGAACTTGAAAAACAAATTTACTGGGAGAGGAAATGGCAACTTTAGGAAAAGAAAACAAAGACCATACCTAGGAAAAACAGAAAAAGAGCATTCAAGCTTGTATGATATTATTTAACTCCAGAAAGAGATGAAAATCAAATGGTTTAAAATCTGACTGCATTAACTGGAAAACATGAACTGGACCTTCATGAAATAGCACACCTGTAAACAAATATTCATCCAATACCAAACACACACACTTATTGATCCTTGGAGATATAAGCACCAAAAATATGTATTCTCACTCTTGAGGGCTTAGTTTCTTCATCATGAGGTTTCTGCCATCAGCAGAACCTCTTTGGCACCCAGCAGCCCCTGTCTGATTTCTTCACTCTCCAATGGCTTCTATGTTTCACACAAGCTCTTGGCTCCAGTTCCTACCCACCCATTACCAAAAATTCAGCCACTCCCACAGACATGGAAGTCTTCAACTGTCACCCCAACTACTTCAACTGTCACTTTTCTTCCTTCATGAGGGGAAACACCCTGTTCTACCTGGGTTCTCCCCACCCAGTCTACAGTCAGCGCCACCAACTTACCTCTCACTTAATTCCCTCTTGGATGTATCAAAATACTTCTATCCCATTCAACCTTAAGTTACAGCAAGTGTGCAGCAGGGTGGCTCATGCCTGTAATCCCAGGATTGAGGAGGCTGGGACAAGAGGATTCCCATGAGTTCAAAGCCAGCTTAAGCTTCCCAGCAAGTTTCAAACCAGCCTGTGCTAGTGTAAGATCAGTCTCAAGACAAAAGAAAGATGGAGGGAAATAAAAATGGTCGAGTCTCCTTCAAGTTCATCTCAGAACTCCTTTCCCCTAGCCTGACTCCTCCACCTCTATCTACAATGTGAGCCTTCTTCACTCCTTACGGACCACTTACCCGCATTCCTCTATACAACAGTGGGTTATCAGTGAATTCACTGTGAACTGCTCCACAGAAAAATACCATAGTCATCTTCACCTGGCATCTCCATCTCAAATAATGACCTTTCCTCCTCTGACACATTCAATCATCTATGTTTTGAGGAAATGTTTTCATTTGGAAGTAGTCATTCAGTGTTTCCAAAAGGCCCTTCCCCCTTTTTCTTAATACATATTCTGGTAATTCATCCCACTGTCCCTCATCCACCAACAATGTCTGGCCAGTGTAAGTAACTTTCAATACAATAGGTTGCAGACCTCTGACACCTCACAGCCACTAAACCCTCAAAGAGCTTATTTCTTCCAGTTTGGGTCATGTTCCTCTCAAGCAACCCATTGCTAGCTCATCCAAGCTCAGTGAACTTCTCTTTCATCCTGTATATAAAACTATTCCATTTTGCCAATGACACCAATAGACTCTAGTCCTAGGACTGGTTGGTGTTTGTTGGTTAAGTGGTTGGACTGGTTGGCTGGGCACGGAGATCAGTGTGAGCCACCTCTGTGGGTCCTTCATTCCTGTCTAATGAGCCTGACAGCCCTAACTTACCTTCAGATTCTCATTTCTCTTCTTCTGACCTCTCCAGTTGTCATGTAAGTAACATTTTATTATGCCATATGAAACGGATCCTAAGGAAAAGCTTGAGAACATAAACCCTTTTCATCCCAAATGTGACCACAGAATATTCTGACAGTAACCTTCCCAACTGTGTGCCTCTCCAATCCCTCTCTCCAGATCCTCTTCCCCCTCTCTTTTCCCTTGCCCTCCCTCTGCAATGCACATAATCTTAAAGATGTTTATAATCTTAAAATGTTGATACTCTTAGAGAAAACCTGGAATGAATACATGAACCTGGAATACTTCTTAAGGAATTTCACAACTGCTCTCATGATAGCTTCTCATGCCAAGTTCCTCCCATTTATCATCAACCTTGGTACCTTTGTTCCCAGGGTTCTTCACTGCTTGGTCTTGTGCCTTCCTTCCGTCTGACTAACAGTCAGCTCTTTCCCACACCCGGGCTTCTCCACACTGGAATGTGATTGGCCTTTTTTTTTCTTAATCCTCTTTTTTTTTTTTTTAAATCTCTCCTACATGGTCCAAGCGGCTCTAACACAGCTAAAGACTCATGACATGCTCTCAAATTTGTGTTCAAAAAAATTAGAATTTTTTTATTTAGCTATTCAGTCAGGAAAGGACTTACTACGTGCTATTTCTAACAAGAGACAAAAGCTCACATTTATGAGTGTAGATTGCCAGTGGGTACAATCCTGTGTCCTCTTCCAGGGTTGTGACTTTATATGTATTTGTGAAATTTTAGCCTGATGTTTGCCCCACCCATCGATTAGAAAAGATAAAAGTCACTAAGGAGCTACCTCGCTTTTTGCTGTCTTTTGTTTTCAGCATTAGACTCACTGTGCACAAGGTATGTAAGTGCTAAGTATTTCCTGCACAGTGAGAAGCTGACCCTGTGACTCACTAACAGTATTATAGCCATCCTTGGGGAAGGGAAGCAGAACATAAATGCTTTGTTTGGGGTTTCACATCAAAGACCAAAAACATGGCAGGTTTCAATATCCCACTATAATTTTTCTGAAGGTTTCTAGCATGTCATAAAAGAAGGAACCCATGACCACGTGCCAAGCAGTGTTCAGAGCGCCACACCATGCAGCTAACAGCAGAAGCGAGCAGGTGGCCTGCCAGGACTCCAACCAGAAGGGCTGATCCTTGCAGCCTGAGTTTGCCAGTTGTGTGAGGCCTAATACATCAAATCATTCAAAACGAATATGCATAATGAATTTCAGTATCAAACTTCTGTGTAGTGTTTGGGGGAAATTCTTGATGATGCTGTTATTGTGACCTTTAAAATTACAGGTAAATGTGTTTCTTAACTTTCACTTTCACATAGAAACTAAATTTTCAAATCAATTCTGGAGCTTCTGGCCAACAGGCAATCAAAAGGAACCCATTCTCTTCCCCTTTCCAGGTCAGTCAGTCTGGGCTCCACACAGGCAGATAACAAAAGGCCTGATCTTTAATTTTGATTTGTGGGATGAGGAAAGCATCTTTACTTTTTTTTCCCCCTGAACGCAAGACTCTCTTAACTTCCAATTTCTTTTCCTGAGTCATAAGCTAGACTTGGGGGAGGGAAGAACAAGAAAGACCATCCAGATTATTTTCTGTAAACAGTCAGATGAAAAGAAGGCTTCTGAAGGCAAAACAGGTGGGTCCCCTCTTGATGGTCCCAGGTGGGTCCCCTTCTTGATGGTCACAGGTGGGGCTCCCCCCCCCTTTATACTCACAAGTGATTTAAGTAGAACACTGAATAAGCAGACAGAACCCAGCTTCTCTTAGCCGCCTCAACATCCCCCACCCCGTGACCCACTCCAGTAGGTATCTGAAACCAATGACTTAAAACTGGCACAAAGATACCGGGGAACATATTCTGCAAAAACAAAAGAAAACAAAAACCTTGTGAAGAATCATGGTGGCTAGAGGAGCTGGGTTCCAAGCCAACCCAAGATACATAATGAGATCCTGTCTCAACAAAACAACAGTTGATGCAGAATGAAGCGCAAGTGAGAAACAGATATAATAGGGATATCCAGCAATGTAACTTTCGGCCCTCGAGCACACGCATGCAGAACTCCCCCCCATTCCCCCCCCCCCCCACATATACACACACAGGCCTACTTCCACATTCACACCCACCTGCTTCCTTGGGGAAGGGTTACAATTCCTACTCAAATTCAGCCTATCCATACACTGCATTCTAAAATGAAGGTAGTTGTGGTGAGTTCCCGGGAGAGGTTAAAAAAATAAATAAATGGGTAAATAAACTGCTGATGAAAAGCAACAGAGCACACTGTAAACCAAGTATCATCTGAGGAGAATTACCTCTTGGCAAGAATAAAGATAGACAACTGGTTATAAATATTTGACAAGCCTAAACACGTTCGTCTGTCCTCCCTGAGCCCTCTTCTCACAAGAAAATGTCCTCAATGGTGCATCTTCCCCAAGCCCACAACAGTTAGAGGCTAGCCCTTCCCCAAACCCACAACAGTTAGAGGCTAGGCCTTCCCCAAACCCACAACAGTTAGAGGCTAGGCCTTTCCCAAACCCACAATAGTTAGAGGCTAGCCCTTCCCTAAACCCACGACAGTTAGAAGCTAGTCCTTCTCATGCAGGAACCCTTTGTCTTCACCTCTGGAAACCAAACCTTCCAGGCAAATTCTCCTGATTTCTTTGAAAGAAAAGAAGGGATTATCTTCCAAACCCTGGCCAGCTTAAAAGTACACAATCAGCCAGGCAGCTTCTCAGTCCCTGCCACACCCCTGATGTTCACTGTCAACACAGGAGACACCTCCTCCCTGTTTGTAACTCTCGCTGTGAACACCTGCTGGTTAAACATTCACCTTCACCAACATGGAATGGCCTGAGTTTCATATGTTAGAAGAACGGGCGGGGGAGGGGGTCTTACTAACTATCCTATCCCAACTAAGATCTTTTCACACATAACTGTAAGAATAACTTTGACCTCACTTCTTTCAGTTCCCTAGAGAAGTCTTTAATTGTGACAAAGCAACGTGCTTGTTACTTGTGGTAGATTCAGCTTGTTCTTTTCTGGAAGGTCACTCCTTTCTATGGTTCAGGGTCTGCACTGATGCCAGCTCTTTATCTTCTGGACCAGGCCATGCATGTGGTTCTTGCTGAATCCAAAGTGAGTGAAAGAATCTCATTTTGGGACCCAAGAAACTGAGACACTTAACAAGGCTTAAGGCTACCACTCAGGAGGCAGAAACAGGAAGATTTCTACAAGTTTGAGACCAGCATGATCTACATAGTGAGTTCCAGTAAGAACCTGTCTCTAAGTGTAATCCTCAACTCTTCACTGAGAGAACTGCTCTTTGCAACAGATGAAGACCATTACAGAAAAATACAAGCCATTAAAATGCAGAATTATAGAGCCCAGCCCAACTGATACATCTACAACAGAACTCCTACACATGAGGCTCAGGAATCACTGTGGAAGAGGGGGCAGGAGAATTTAAGAGCTAGAAGAATGAGGAGTTTACTGTGAGACTGTGTCTCCTAGAAATATCACAAGCAATACCCATGAAGTCTCATTGATATGACTGCTTAAACATGACCTGAGCAGGGATGACACAAATAGACATGATAGCATGGGAAATCCCATGAGGCCTCAGAAACAGTCTTCCCCAGAAAAGACGGCATCAACTGGTTAACCAATCCCCAATGGCCAACCACGAAAACATACACATATAAGTAACATTATATAGACTGAGTAGGCTGTGCATACACACATACCCATTAAAAAAAGACAGAATGAATTTGAAAGAGAGTACAAATTGAGGGCCAATGGAGGGTTAGAGGAAATAACACAATTAGGTTACAATCTACAAAAAACCCTTCTGACAGCTAACCAGACATACGTGTCTTTAAGCAGACAAAGAATAGACTTCCATTCCATCTCGTTGCTTATGCTCTGCAGGTCTAGTCACTATCAGCATTTAAGCAGCAGCACTGTCTCCTGTTCATGCTTTTCTACCTCCATGTTTGCAGCCATCTCACGAGCTGTACCCATCTTAAGTCACTCTTTGTTTCCTTTGCCCTTCAAATTTCCCATCAAGTCCATTTCTCTAATGAAAACTCCCTCTCAAAATCCTCCTCTCAGCACTTGCATATTGTCCATATTATGCTGCACTCACTTGTGCTTGGTTACATCACTTGCTCCGTCTCCACCAATCAATATTGACTCGGCACTGTTACGCCAGGCAGTTACTTCACCGGCCTGAATTGGGGGGGGAAGGTCCCGGAGGACAGTGGTTCCCCCTTGGCATGTTATCCTGTGACAAGTCATCCACCTCAGCCCTGTGCTCATGGAGAGAAGTGAAATAGCTTCGTGGATTAATTCCCTCGTTTATTACACTGTCCTCAGCACCCTACCGGTAGTGGGAATGAACAGGTCTTCTGTGAAGAAGGTATTGTAAGTAAACAGGAAATATTCTTCTCTTACATTTCTACTGGCCCCTGGGTTCAAGTCAAGGACAAGGGTTCAAATCCCACCTATCAGCTCCTTATTCCCTCACGGTAGAATTCCTTGATGCCTTATTTCTCTTCAAATTCCTTTCCTCCAAGTGTTAAGAACAGCAATGTGATTTCCCAACAACCACCACCTAGCAGTGTGCCAGTGCAAGAAAAGAAGGCAACAAAGTGACATCTCTGGGCCCCTTTTCCAGATCTCTCTGGCTCTACAGTTGGAAAGGCACCCCACAGCAAGAGCAGCACATACGGACCTTGAAGTTCATCTCACCTTGATGGTGACCCCAGAGGGAAAGTGTTCCTTTCCTTTCTGTGTACAGGTGCAGCTTGTAAGAGAGGCCAGGTAGCAGCCCATTCAAAACTCACCTAGCACATGAACCTGTGGTAGGTCCCGGATTGGGAGCCAGTGTGCCTGGTACCAGATGGTTAGCTCATAACGACCCACAGCATGGGTGCACACCCATGCCCTTCCAGAGGACAGCTAACACAGAGATGCTCTCCAAATTCCTGCAGCAGGGTTCTTGATCCTGAACCAAAATTCATCTTGAAATTATCCAATTTAAGTCATGGGGGGCAGAAGATTGCCTCCAACCTCCATCCCATGCATCGAAACTCGGATACTGTGTTTTCTTTCATTTATTCACTAGAGTTGTAGTAGAAGCGGTTCTCAGCATACTGCCGCCTCTCATCAATGATCAAACAAGACCGTCCCTGAGAAGAGGCCCTATCCAGTTCCACCAAATGATGTTCACGGGGTATCGGATTCTACCTATCAATTTCGCTCATTCTTTTTCTGACTAAGGACTTCTTTAAAAGCCTACATAAAATAGTAACTGGGAGTTTAAAAAAACATGTAAAATACCATATAATCAAGATTGTTTAAATGTATAAAACTGTCAAGCAGATTATCCTTCATGCAATTCAAATGAGCCTTTGGGAGACAGAATTAACTGAGGGCAAACAAGAGCTTAACTCTAAAAGACAAAGAGTTGGCTTCTATCAAGTTGACACTTCCAGATAAGACACTGCATTACACCAGGTTACACTCGCAATAATAATTTTTGATTGGCATATCATTTGCCACTAACTACTGCTTGGCTCCCACTGAGCACAGGCAGCACACTATAAACTGTTATGAAAGATGTCTTTGTATTGTTCAATATTTACAGAATACGTTATTTTATAAATGCTCCAGTTGGCAGAGGTAAAAAAAAAGCCTATCCCCCCAAAAACCCAAAGCAAAACAACAACAAAAAGCATTAAAATATTTCAGATTAAAATGATCCCTGTGCCTTAAAAAAGAAGTGCTTTCATAAGACAGGTGACAATTCTGTTCAGAACATTTCACACCCAGTCTCAGTAAAACAGAATTGCTTTGTTCAGCTGCACACACAGCTTTTACATCGCCTCTGTTTGTGCGTCCCTCAATATACTCTTTCAGACCCCACTTTCATGGAACGCAAAATCAATTTTCTTTTGGACCTTAAAAAAAAAAGTAAAGAAAAAGTGAGATCTGGACTAATGATTTTAATCTTTTAAATAAACATGAACTGAACTTGGAGCACAAGCTCTTCTCTCAAGAAAAGATCTTTGTTCAGAAAGGTCTCTTTCAGCATGTGAACAGCTAAGGCCAGGGACACAGTCCAACCTGGAAAACATGGTTAAATCTGCATCTACATCAACGATCCTTTAAAAGAAACAGCTAATGTTTAAACACTCACATGCCCACATGCAAAACCACAACCAAATGATCTTGCCCCAAAAGCAGACTGATGTTTAGTTTAATTTTTGAAGCAAATTAGGTTCCCTCAATTCAATTTTAAACAAATAGAAAATGAGAAACAGAAAACTATAACATAAAACTTTTATAGCTGCTTTGCTTTAAAAAAATAAATAAGAGAGAAGCATGTCGTGTTTATGAAATAGAAGTCTCTTAGCCTCAAATGGAGAAGCATTCTAAAAAAAAAATTACAAAAAACAAACAACAAAAAAAATCACAGTCGTTCAGGATTCTCACAAACACCTCCCCAGCACAGCCCTTGCAGGCGGCTTCAGCCCTGCTAATAGTTATTGTCTGTAGCACTGTAACGAAGTACATTACCAACCAGTTGTTCAATCTATATAAATTTAAGAAACACACATTGCCAAGCAGTGACTCATACATCAGTCTATTATATGGTACAGGGCTGACTGTATTAAACAAATCACTCTGCCTACAGCTGAAGAATGGGAGCTATATACAGAGCAGAGGTTATTGTCTAATTTAAATCTTGGCTCGCTTCCCAGTGCTGTACAAGATTCCAATTTGTGGAAATGTTGCTCTTTGCTACTGCCAGAAAGGCTGCAGAAAACGGCATTGGGAGCCTTCCAGAAATATGTCTGCAAAATGCCAATCAACAAGTCACTGAAGATTAACAGTATGACTGTACCAAATTAATTTAAATTATAGAAACATATGGCTAAGATGTTTGCTTTGCACTTAAGACAACACCTACCTCACAAAGAGCTAGGTTTGTTCCAGGGTATAAAATAATACTCTAACATCCAGATTCCTGCAAAATGTGAACATCAGCTGAGCAATGAGGAGCTAGATGTTCTCACTGAGGCTATTTTTTCAATACTTCAGGTCTTATCTTTCATATATTCTAAACATATGGGAAAATACTTTTTATAACAGGGTATTCGTTCTCACAAAGATACAAAGAAAATAATCAACATTATTCAGCTACTGAAAACAATTTGCTCTCTCGCGAAATTTTTAGCTTTCTTGAGATTCGTTGTGGAGCCCAGAGAATGAAGCAATCCACTGTACATTATTCCCATTCTAAAATATGATATTAGACCAAGAATTGAATATACAGCCAAGAGAAATTCGCCAATTATATGACCAAATCATGAAATTCAAAAGACAACACAATTTATACCCCGCCAGCTGCTCTCAATATGTATTATATTCATGCTGCTTCCATTATTTCCATGGGACTCTTTAATATATACAATCACGTCATCAGCCAAAGGGGGAAGGGAATCAACGGCACTTCGGGCCGTAGTTACACACGGGTGTATGCTGTATTTCAACCAAATAGGAAGGGAACTGTTTCGTGTCTCTCTCCACTGCTTTTCTATTATTGCCTAGCTAATGGAAATACATCAAACAAATGTTCTACAAGAGCAATAAATATTAAAGTTGACCTATCCATCTGGGAGAAATGAGAACAATACTGCTCACTTTTAGCCCAAATATGACACTGATAAATGAAGCGATGAGATTCCATCACACTTCCAACAACCTGGGCTGAGAGCCCCTGCATGATCCTGGTCCCGGCAATTTTCTTCATTCGTCTTCATTAGGCAGGTACTTGACCTGCCTCCCAACATCCCTGTCAACTCAGAACCTGCGGGGGTTGTGGTAGTCTCTAATGATGTTCCCTAAATATGTTCTTCATGATTAAAAAACAACAACAACAACACAGGAAGGCCTTGATGAGCAAGGGAGAGGGCATAATTCTTCTGCAAGTGAAGAGACATCAAACGTTTCTCATGATTAAAAGAGAAACCACAGCACAAAACCAGTCCACACAGCAACCCTGTTGCCAGCTCATTGGCCACTGTGGCAGGGAAATACCTCCAGGTGTGCATACAAGCACCCAGGGCCATCAAAAGACAATTACATATTCAAACGAAGGATGTTCACAGGGCCTTATCACAGATGTAGAAATGCCTTCCATTTCCTTCCTCAATCACAGTTTCAAGTGAGCTGGAACAAGAAAGGAGGACATTCTTTCCCTAGCACAATGAGCGAGTTTCATCACATTAGCAGTTTTACATTACAGTCCCATTATTTTCTATTTCGGTGGCATAATAAGAGAGGTGCTGATTTGATTATTCCATAATAGTGAAAATGAATACCAATGCAATATAAAATTGCTATTATAACACAGAGCTACTAATAGGATTCACAAGACCCCTTGGAAATTGGGTTTTACAACTATGATCACAGGGGTAAAATTAGAAAGCCAGTAAGCAACAGAAGGGAATTAGGTGTTCCACACCAGAGTCCCGGCGATTCAGACAGCTGCTTGCACAAAGCCTGGCAGCATTTATTTTAAAAAGACCTGCAAAACCCAGACCTTGTGAATTACTACAGAGACAACCCATCAAGATACGTTTCCAAGTACCCACAATGTAAAGTAAAGCATTGTTGAAGGGTAATGTTAACACAAGATCTCCTGATTTCAAAACAAAACCATAAATAAGCTGAGGCGGGAAGAATAGGAAGAATCCAACTCTTATAGACCAGACAGAGGAGTCTATAGATCAACAGCAAACAAAATGAGAAATAACATGCCTGAAGATTTGGGAGGGAAAAGCCTCGTATCCCTCATGTCAAATAACAAGGATGCCAAGTCGTGCCAAATAACAAGTCTCCATGTGATTATTTGTAAACCAACCTTCCTGCCCCCAGTAGTCTGCAGGGCCCATGACCTGCCTGAGGATATCTCTACCTGGCAGAATAATGTGCGCTTAGACTTTTCTTCTAGCGATATATGAAAGCATGCTTCCGCCATGACTTCACACACATCCCTGTCCCAACAGGTAGAGGGTGGGTGAAGAGGCTGCTAAGTCCACTGCCACCTCAGTTGCCAGCAAAGACCACGCTACCCTTCCCGAAGGCTTTTTTCTAAGGCTGTTCACCATCGGGTCCTGAGAGTGACCATCCTGAGAGAAGAAGAAAGAAGAAACCAGGACAAGCAGCGCTCTCTAGGCTTGAACACGAGAGCTACTGGCCCAAAGGGACAACTGTGAGGGTCTGCTTCTGCCACAATGAGACAAGCAGCGCACTCATGTTGACTCTAAGCTGCTCGCCTCTCTGAAGACAGAGCCCTCTAGGACTTGGAAATGGATGGCTGATGACGCATGTCTTTTCCAAACAAGAGATTAAGCCAAATTTTTCAGAGTTCAAAAACAAACTTGTTAGTATTTACTTGGCAAAGAGAGTCAGACAGCATCGTATTTTACCTTACACAGAGACCTTTGTTTTTAGTGTGTATGCATTTTCATTATTGGAAGAGATATCAAGAGGGTGTGAGGCAGTTGTGTCCTATTCACATCACCTCCTCAGCACAGATGTTGACTCCTGGCACAGACTTAACAATACCCAGTACTCTGATGAGCGACACTTACTGGGACTGCTTCATCAGCACTCCATCAGATAAGCCAACAGTACAAACATCCCAGAGATGTGTGCACTGCTTCAAAATGCTTCCCGGTTAATCAAGCTCAGTACCATGGGGGTTCTTCTGAGAGCCATGAACATGGACATCTGAACATGGACATAATCCCACTTATGTCAGGGCTGGTCTTCAAAGCCCTCCAACCACTGTTGTATTTCGCTTCCTCCCTTCCCTTCCCTCCCTTCCCTTTCAGAATACTGCTACTACTACTATTACTAGCTTAATATTTGTTAAATAGCTTAATATTTGTTAAATATTTGTTAAATAGTTAAATATTTGTTAAATAGGTGGTAGATATTATACTAACCATTTCCCATTAATCACCCTTCTTATCCTTGAGAATAACTTTATGAGGTAGAAACTATAATATTATATAAAACCTACTACTCCATGGATCATATGACAGAATTCAACTGCAGGCATGTTAAAATATGAAAAACTGTGTGCCCAAATAAATGAAATACAGTATCAGTTTACCCCATCTATAACTACAAAATTGATGTCCAGACTACTTAGGTAACTAACTGGTCCATGGCTATAAACAAGAAAGTCTGAACTCAAATAAGGACTGGGTGATTCGTAAACACAACTAAATAAATAGTCTTCAGTAATGTTCACACATTATCTCAACTAAAGATGATCATATATGTAGTGGTGATTAATGTCTGCATATTTCCATGCATCAGCAGATGGAAAGAACTTTCTGTATTCACTAATGCCTCACAAAAACCAGTAAGCCAGGGCACCCACTCTACCCATTCTACAGAGGGATAAAGCAAGGACACTTCAGCCAAGGCCACATGGGGATGCAGACCAACAGGCTCCTCAGTCCACTTTGAGCTACTTCATTGTCTTTCTAGAATTAGAAGTCTCCACCTCCATCACACAACAGGTTTGTTTCCTGATAAACAGAATGTACAATCTATGCCACTTTAATTTGTTACCCAGATGTCAAAACATGCCAAAAATGATAATAGGAAAAGAATCATGAGAACATCAAATAATTAACATACTATGCTCCAGTCCTGACAAAAACTTAATGAGCTGTGTGGACCAAATTGGGGGAAGTACTGCCTCAAGACACTGAGTTGAACAAGCTCCTTTTAACATCCTTCCCTATCTAAGATGATCTTCACCAGACAACTTGATAGGAAACTAAGGCTTACCATGACAACCTTCCTAAGGAAACCTATGTGACACTTACTGCTGGCCTATGGTAAATGGGCAAGAGAGAAAGGTGAAGAGAGCACCAAAGCTTCCATTTACCCAAACAGCCAGCAAACTGGATTTTCATCAATACAGGTGAAAGATTCCACACGTCGCCGAGTGGCTTGGCAACACACTGCTTCTCACACACTGAAAATCTGGTTTTTACTAAAAGATCCCTCCAAGCTTACCAGACACATAAGCATCCCCTGAGCACCTAGTCCTGACCAGAAACACTAGAAGGAAAACTGCAGCCATCCAGGAACAGGACTCAATGCAAGACAGTGTCCCCGTTACTTGTTTGTCAACTTGACACAAACTGGGGTCATGTTGGAAGGAAGACCATCAAATAAGAAAGTGCCTCCATAAGAATGGATGGTGCTGCCACAGGGGTTGGTGCTTCAGGGTTGTACATCAAAGCAGGCTGAACAAGCCATGAGGAGCAAGCCAGTATGCAGCATTCCCCTACGGGCTCTGTTTCAGTTCCTGCCTCCAAGTTCCTGCCTGGAGTTCCTACCCTGCCTTCCATCAGTGACAGACTGTAAACTGTAAGCTGAAATAAACCTGCCCAGAGTGTGTGTTCACGGTATTTATCACAGCAACAGAACCCTAGCAGAACAAATGAGGGGGAAAAAAAATCTAAGCTGGGAGGCAAAGTTCATGTCTTTCCATGCTTCAAGTTTCACCTCCATTTCTAAATGGCTTTTTCCTTTTATGTGGCCAGAAATCCAGCTTTTCAGTAAGAAAACCAGCAACATGAATGGCACAGAACACCACCTCCTCTAAAAGTAGGTCCTCAAAAAAAAAAAAAAGAAAGAAAAAAAAAGAGAAAGTTCTGTCCAAGTTTTAAAGCCTACTTTCACCAAAAGCACAGATTGAAAACCATTTCAAGAGCAAAAAATAAAATTAAAAAACAAAATTACTCCATGGTTTGCCTGGCCAGTTTAGTAAACACCAGACTAACCTGGGCTATAGAGTAAAGCCCTGCCTCAAAACAGCAATAAAAAGTGTCTGGGCAACTTTTAAACACAATATCAAAATAATATCACTTCTTGCAATAAATATAATTTTGGCTTAGTGATACTAAATCTCAGGTAGCCCAGACTGACCTCAAACTCTTGATCTTCCTGCCTCAGCTCTTCAAGTGTTGGCATTATACGTATGTGCCATTATACCTAGCTCTCAAGTACTACTTTAAACCAGAAGTAAATAAACTTTGTCTTAAAGGCCCAGAGAAGGACTATTACAGGTTCTGTGAACCACCTGATCTCTTTTGCAACTATTCAGCCCTTATATGAAAGCAACATAGAAGAGAGACAATGAATAACTGAGTGCACCTCTGTTCTAATAAAACTTTAATAATAACGAGGAATAATCCCTCAGCTAGTTTGCTGGTGTTGATTGAAAATATTTTTCTAAAGATGGCATTGATTATGAATAATTATGACAATTATGTTTGTTCATTAAAGAAAACTAACAAGCATGAAAATATAGAATGAAGAAAGAAAGGCCACAGAGCCAAGCAAAGCTGGGTTCCAGAACAGTGTTGACCTTCGGGTGTCAGTTTGTCCACTGGTAAAATCAAGACATTACGCTCCTAACCTATAGAGTCTGTCAGGGCTGCACATATGAATATGCAAAGACTATTTAGCATAGTTACATGTAACCCCACATACCACTTATCCCCACCCCAACTGCTGCTTTTAACTTAGAACTTAAAACCAGGGATCTCATAGCACAACATCAGCCTGAGCATTTACCTTTAATAAATGACTGAGGGAGATGGCAAAATGTAACCTTAGCTTCCAAATTCAAGTACAATGCTTTAAAAAAAATAAGGGACAATGGGGAAGGAATAATTAGTATTTAAACTGTACTCTTGGGTTTTCTAGAGAAAAGTCTACATAGCCTCCACTCCACAACTATCAGGAAAAAAGGAGTGAGAGGTACTCTTATCTGTGGATCTAAGTGTAAGTATTTAGAAAGCAGACAGAGACCTTTACAGAACCCACAAGTAGTCAGAATGCAGATGACAGCCAATCGTGGGGTGCCCATCCCCAGCCGATACACATACATCACAGCTCCTGCACCTAATTCTCAGGACACATCATGGAAGAGGGCAGAGAGACTGTAAAACTGCAGGACCAAGAAGTCTGATGTAAGGCTGGGTCTCCTAGAATTGAGAGAGAAGCTATATCTGTGATACATCAACAACATGGTTGCCTAAGTAAGACCTGAACAATGACAACAGGAATTGATATGCTAATGTGAAAGGGGAAAGTCTCACCATGTTCCACCCCTACACAACTGAACTATGGGCAACTGAAGACATCGGAGAAGGAGAAAAATCAGTCATCCTCAGGGATGAACCTTTATTTACTTATCCAATAGCAAGCTATCATCCCTGAAATTATGAGCACACACACAACACAATGTCCTCAGTAGGCTGTGTGTGTGTGTGTGTGTGTGTGAGAGAGAGAGAGAGAGAGAGAGAGAGAGAGAGAGAAACAGACAGACAGAAAGAATAACAAATAAATAAAAAGAATACATGGATTTGAAAGGGAACAAGGGAGAGGAGTTATGGGAGGGATTGGAAGGAAGAAAGGGAAGGAGAAATGAGAAATGATGTAACTGTATTTTGATTTTAAAACTTTAAAAAATTAAAAAGAGCTATTCACATTATTTGAACCATCACCAACAACAAAAGGCTACAGCAACAACATACCACACACTATAAAAAAAGTAGCCAGCTCTGATACTGTAATACGATAACCAAGAATAAGTGTATCATCGAAGTCAAACGAGTCCATCATGGCAGACAATAACAAATTCATCTAAAAAATACATCCCATAATATAGACATCACACTGGGGTCTGCTTTTCTGTTGTTTCTCAAATCAAAGAGACCTATCCATGCATCTGTTCTCTCACAGGCTCATCACCGCCGCATTCATTACAGCATGAGACATTTAATAAGAAATAGGTCATGAGAGTGCAAAGATTAAGAAGCTTCTTTTAGGAAAACTGAACATGAGGGCAGCGTGTGCCAGCTATTGCAACTCTGTTTGTTGCTTCAAGAAGGGGAGGATGCTTCCATTTACTCCTCTTAGATGCTCACAATGGAAAATGAGGAGAAATGGGAAATGTTCATGCGCACACAAGATCCACATAGTGCCAGCTGAGCACCAGGCCATCTCTACAGTCTCCCTGCTTACGAGAGGCATGTCAAAGCCAAGATGAGGTCTAAAGGCCCCAAGAAACCTCCGTTTCACATCACCGGCTACTGTGGATACAGAAGGCTCTGAAAGGCTTGGAATGGACTTGTCCCTGGGATGGACAAGTCAAAGATCAGTGAGAGATGGAAGGCTAAGGTAAAGGGATGGACCCAGGGAAGCAGCCTGAGATAATTTCAGCAGGTCATGCCTAAAATACTCCCAAAGGCCAACATCTTTTAAAGAAGAACGGTGAGAAGACTAATTAAAAGAGAACCAGGTGGGATTCCTGCCACTCCCCAGGCGCCTGTCTTCCTCTCAGTAGGAGTACAGCTAAGAACCAAAGCAACAGCATGGGATCAAGCACGGAGTGATCGATTTGCTCCAGCCACACTTCCAGGGAAAACCCCCTTGCTGACTGTCTTGGGAGGAGTCGCTTGTTTACTTGCTTGTTTCTTTCTTTAGCTACAATAACTTCAGGATGCCAGACTCCACACAAGCATTCAACAGTCACTGGCAATCTTGGAACCTAAGAGCAATTCAGATTATGATAGACAATATAGGCCAGACTGAATTTTTGTAAAACTGGTGGCTAGATTTTGACACACACACACATACATACACACACACACACTCACTACTAACTGTGTTGGTTCCCATCCAATGAACTGCTTTCTGGAGACTGCAGAACAACTCAAACGTCATCAAACCAGCTAATAGTTACGAACTCAAACCTTCTAAGACAACCCCAATCTTTCTTGTAGTAACCTGTCTGTAATCTGGGTAATGAGTTTTAACTTAGAGTTGAATGGCTGCTCCAAAATTCCAGTCACTACCAGAGAAAAGCCTCCATGCAGAACTCTGAAGCTCGCTTACATACAACCAAACACTTTAAACACTTTGGGAGAAGCAATCAAAACTTTTTTTTTTCACATTGAACAATGTGAAATGCTCCTCTTGGTATCAAGTCTTGATAGTATAATGCCTGAGACACAGTAAAGTCCCTGATCTGTGGCCCAGGCACATAAATGACCAGCTACCTGTGGGTGTTAATTCTGACTGTCGACTTGATTAGATTAAAAACCACATAAGGGATTAGTGGATCACACCTTTGGGTGTGTGTGTGATGGCTCCAGAAACAATCAGATCATAAAAGCTATAATGTAATCAGTAGATTAATCCCCTTGAGGGGTTTATAACATGATGACATTATTGGACCATGAGCGGCAGGGTCTAGAGGAAATAGGCTATTGAGGACAAATCCCTGGAGCTACATTTCACTCTTTCTCCTTCCTGTATAGTCTTTCTCTCTCCTTCCTGTCTACCACCAGGCAAAAATTTTTACTCCACCACACATTTCTGCATCACAATGCCCTGCTCAAGCAGCCGTGGGCTGAACCCCGATTTTATGGTAAATAAAAATAAATTCTCCCTCCCTTAAGTCGACTTTGTCGGCTATCCTGTCATAGGAACAGGAAAGTTTAACTAATACCATGCTAAAAGATTAAAAAAGCACAGCAGATAAAAAATATTGTCCTAACTAGTAGGGCGTTTTCAAGGTAAAGAACGAGAACAAAAAGGTAAACACCAGCCAGGTATAGTGGCTCACACCTGCAATCTCATTCTCTACAGGCTGAAGCAGGACTGTCTCAGGCCAGAGGCCAGCTTGGGTTACAGTGTGAAACACTGTCTCAAAAACCAAAACTCAACAACAACAAAACCCCTCATAGTTGAGAAGTCAACGTATAAGTACAGACTTACATGTGCGATGATATGTCATCTACCAGAGTCTTCCTCTTCACCTACCCCATCAAGCGATGGGGTGCAATGGACCACAGCAGGATTGGAGGCCTTTAAAAGGACTAACAAAGGCCTCAGACATTGGGGGCTTTTAATAAATTTTAGTTTCTGAACAGTGATATATTCACAGAACCAGAGGACCCAGCCCCTTACCAAATGATTCATCACCACAAGCACATTGGTCATGTACATAATTCAAACTCCTCACAGGCTGTAGGCAAGGCACAGGGAGAAGGTCCCCACACTCACTGGGATAATAGTGAGATTATCAAAGAGGACTCCAATAACAACCTGTTAGCTATTATCATCTGGGAGATTAAAAGAGACAACATTAGTGTCTCCTGAGGAACCTCACTCTCCTCAGATTGGTATTCTAAATGCACTTTATCTGTGAAGTTCTTGTTTTCAGAAGGTGGTGCTGTAGGTGCTGACTTCACAGGGAAGTCAATAGGAAGTTACAGGGTTTAAGTAGCTGGAAACTTGGTTAGAGTCTCTCAGAGAAGTGAGTTCTAATCCAAGAGCTCCAAACCTCCAAAGTGGCTGCCAACTCACAGAATGAAGAAACCACACAGTTCACATTAAATTAAAATGTATGACACCCCTTTTCTGAAACTGAGGTACACATATGTATGTGTTATAGGGGGAAAACTTTCTAAAATCACAGAGTAAACCTGATAGCTTTCTAGCTTATACATTTCACTCAAAAAGAGAGAGAAGTGCCATGACTTTCACAGCAACCACAGAGTCATAGGCATCTCCAATTCATTAATACACTTAATTGCCCTATCAGGCCATGATGGAATCTTTTGGAGGCGGTAGGGCCAACTGGGAGGAAGTCAGTCACAGGCAGCCTTTGAGGGCATAATGGGATTCTAGACTCTTCCCCTTTTTCCGTGTCTCCCATTGTCCATGAAGAGGGCAAATTTCCTCTCTCATGCTTCATCAAAGCAACAGGGTTAAACTACTTGGGGAGTGAACCCTCTGAAAGAGTGAGCCAAATGAGATCTTTTCCTCATGAAGTTTACACACACACACACACATACACACACACACACACCCAACGCACATACATACACACATATACATACACACTCACACACATATATATACATACACACAGCCATACACACACACATACACATGGGGGGAGGGGTTATGAAAAATAATAAGAGGATGCAAAAGCCCAACTCCTCATCAAAACAAGACTGTTATCAATCTGGGATTTCAACATGAAATTCTGGGAGTATTTCCAGAAATCTTGATAGTTGTGACTTTCTTTCAAACCAGGATAAACTTCTAGAAGGTTCCTCTCTGTGTTTTTCACCTAAGACTCAAATATGCATAATGTTTGTGTGAACTGTCTCTGTGACTGTGCTGGGGGGGAAGGCTGCAAGGCACGCTATTTATATGCCTTCATCGCTGGTGTGAACACTCATGGCTGCAGCTTTATTACAAAGAACAGCTAAAAGACTTTTTTTTCAAGCACGAAAAAACAGGGCTATAATAAGGTATCTTCCACTCGTGGGTAAAAATACTCCTTCTACAGAACATAATATAATTAGTTTCTATTCCAAGTCTGTCAGTGTGCACTGTTAACCCTCTGACAACTGTAGACGAACCTTCTAATTAGCATGTTATCTTCGGTGCAATTAATAACTTGTACCTCATGTTATAGGCAAATTAAAGTTTTCCCACTAAAACTAAATTTTTCAGCGTAGTTCTAAGTGTTTTGCCATTTAAATGAAACTTTAACATCCAGACCTCTTGTTCCAGTTTTTCCAAGGCTAGACTGCTTTTTACTATCAACGTTCTTTCAAATATTTTACCTAAGACAGAGAATCTCATACTAAATTCAATTTCACACTTGCCAATCACACATGCCCACACACAGTTCCTCCAGATGATATGGCCTAATGTGGATGCATGTGTGTGTGTGTGTGTGTGTGCACATACAATGTTTAAGTGCATATAATCACATTAGCTGTGAGGCACTGGTTAAAACAAACTTTCAGCACACCAACATAAATACATTAAACCTCATGACTAATATTCACAGACCTACTAATGCAGTTAACTTGAGTCTAAAATCCACAGCAATGTCCCTAAGCTGGTGCAATAATGGCCAGCACCATGTTATTCAAGAGATGAGTGTGAAAGCCCTTGGCACTACCCTCCCACAAACCAAAGGCATTTCTACTTGCAATGGTGAGACTGAATTTTCTAAATATAAGGTCTCTATATTCTTTCAACTCCTGAGGACCCAACCCTTCTTTCCTTGTTCCTCAAAAATATATTGGTTGCATTACCAAGAAAAGATGAAAGCTACATTAAGCTTTTGCATACATGACACTACGTAGATGATAAAAAGTTAAAGTGTTTTGTTTTTCTTCTCCCTCCTATGACAAGCATGGATAACCTCAAAACATTTGTATCAATAAAGTCATTACAGCAAAATAATGGACAAGATGTAGAGCTTTAAAAAGAGAAATCAACATAATGTTTATGGCCATAAGAAGCCAGAGTTCATGAAGAAATACATACATGTGCATATTATAACAAAATAAACACAGATTTAAGGTTGTTGTACTTAAATGTGAAATAGCCGCTGGAATTCATGACCTAGATGTCTAATGATACATATATTCCCTTTCTAATTCTTTACCTGAAATGGCTTGACAGGAAGTCATTTCTTTCATCTAGACATCTTTGAAATAGGACTCCTAGCTGTTTTGTTTAGTTTGACTTTAATTCTGTTCTCTCATAAAAGGCATTGGAACTCCTGGGAGAAATGCTGATTCCATGCATAGAGATGGGGAGAAAAAAGAAAAGCAAGATCTGTGTGAAAGTATGTGGTCCTCAGAAAACATACGGTAAGGAACAGCTAGAGAGCAGCCCTGAGAACACCAAAGAAAGAGACTCAGAATCAGCACACACGGGCTGCCTTTGGACTATCTGAGTGTCACCAGAAGAGCACTAATTATAATCTCCATGACCAAGGCTGGAGGCTCAAAGCAAAGACAGAAACTGTATGGTGTGCTTTCTACAAAGGCATCCTGATACGAAGAGTGAGTGTAGAGAAAATACTCCAAGGCACAGGTTATCAGAACTAAAGTGTTTAGACTTAGGCAGTCCAGCTCTCTGGTGCTCCTTTATGAAGAATGGGCTTGTATTTTTGTTTCTCTCTCTCTCTCTCTCTCTCTCTCTCTCTCTCTCTCTCTCTCTCTCTCTGTGTGTGTGTGTGTGTGTGTGTGTGTGTGTGTGTGTGTGTGTGTAAAGAATAAGCACTGGGAACTTTAACCCAAATAGGTCCAGAGAAGTAAGAGGATGTGAAGTGTGACCCTTAAGGCCTCAAGAAGTTTGATGATTCTAATCACTTTAAGTTCGGTGTGTGCTTATAAACAAACCTCATGTGTGTTTCTGCCCAAATACTTTTAGAGAATTCTGAGTTCACATCAGAAGAGCTGACAGGTGACAGGATAGACTGGGAACTCCGGAGAGGCAGGTTCACAGAGGAAAAGTGAACTTGGAATTAGATGTCCCAGGTTCTGCCTAGTACTGATCTAAAAATTAAAAAAAATTGATAGATAGACAGACACACAGATAGATAACCCCAGTCCCCTTACCACCCCAGGGCAGTGTGAGGAATGATCTGTGGCTTGCAGTTTTTTGGCTGGGTTTGGCAAGTCACCTTTGACCACAGAAAGAGTAATCAGACCACAGAAAGAACAAGATAATTCTTATAGTCACACTACAGAAATCAGGGAACATTCTAGAGAAGACAAACAAATGACTCAAATTGATTTGGTTCTAGTTGAATCAGAAGGATAAAAAAAATGCCCCAGAAACATTTGAAAAACTACCAGGAGATTCCTATGGGTGAAAGTAGGAAGCTGGTATGTTGAACATTCATTCACCAGGCTTACAAGGATTGCAACCTAAACAAAGAACTCTCAAAGATGTACCGGCAACCCGAGCCTCTGTCTTCAAGGGCAACATACTCATCCTTATTGCTCAACACATCTGTCGACAACACCAATACCAACTGTATAACTGCATTCCAATTACTACTGATGTCCATATGCATCCAAATAACTACAACCCATGCCTGGAGAAGTAAGGACAGGTGAAGGTAGAACCCAAGACTTCAGGTAAAGGAAGTGATATTCAGGTAAAAGTAATGACTTGGTAGGCAAGACACTCTTGACAAGAACTTCCCCAGAGAAGTTGTACTTTTGAAATGAGACACAGAAAATAGAATGTTAGCCTTACAAAGGAGGCTCCGAAGAGCATTCTTCCCAGAAGGAAGCAAGAACAATAACTGTGCTGTCTTGTTAAAAATGTGTGAGTACGGGGAGGTAGGTGAAGGGAGGGAAGGAGAGGAAGGAGAGGGATGAGAAGGAAAGGGAGAGAAGAAAGACACAGCAGGCAAGCTAACATGTCTCCTCCAAGGTGAATACCAGAGAACGTTTAATAAGTCTGGTGAAGGGCGGAAGGGACTGGAGAACATGGCATGGACAAGGTGAGCCCCTTTCATGCCTGTCACTGGCCAGTTATTGCTAAGAATAGCATCATCCTCCAAGCAACAGATGACAATAAGCTAATGATCAAGAATTCCCTATGTACTGCAAATATTTGTTATGGCAATGGAAGCTGCAAGGGTCATTGCAGGGAAAGGTTGACTATTTTTGTATAGTCAGTGTATAGGCATCTCTAAGGCCTGCCCCATATGTATCCCAAACATCCAAACAACCAGCACTTTTGCCAGGGTAATGGCATGAGTTAAAAGGTACAAAAATACAGATGAAATGGGAGTTGAAAAGTGCGTGGAAACCTAAAGCTTCTTGTAGTCAAAGTGGGATCATTCATGAGAGGCTCCCAACCCAGAACATTCCTGCCCTACAGCCAAGGTTAGCTCCCACAGGAAAAGTGAAATGATATTTTGGAACTGTTCTGAAACTACAATTTCACTCTAGCCCATTGACAGTTGGAGAATTGAATGTCCAATGCACAGTTTAAGCATCCAAAATACACTTTAAAATACAGTGAGGCTTGTTACTCAGCTTCTTTGACTCCTTACAAAATTTAAGCAATTGTGAAAACTCTTAAACCTACATATTGGTAACCCATAGTTGTATGCATTATCCCTGAGCAAGAAGTCTAAAACACAATTGGAAGCCACTTTAGAGCATTTGCCCACACGTGTCCTGATAGAAATCTGCTGATGAAGATGTCTGGTACATTAAGAACCTGGCAACCTAAACATCTGAAGGAAAAAAAAATCTGGCTCAGTAAACATCATTTACCACTATAAAAACAAACGAACAACAACAAAACCCACAAGAATTTACACCTATTTTCAAATGTTCTCTATCTATTAACCTGACCACAGTACTCAGGTTGGTATTGTCATCTCCTTACTTCTGAGGAAAACATGTTCAGAGATATTAAATAATATAACCAATGGACAAAGCTCATAATGGCAACTGTGGATAATCTGAGGTGATCAGGCTCAAATATCTATATTTTCCTACTATGTCAGACCCTTTGGCAAACTCCCAGTTTGACAAATTCTAAACTACTGGGGCCTAAGTGGGCACCTTCCCACTTCAACAATGCACACCCTCTCCTGTACTTTACGTACTGTTTCAACCGCAGGCACAGCCAATGTGTATAGACTCAGATCATAGGACTTGGTCCAGCAAGATGCCCCAACTGATACTTGACCACCACTCCAGTCACAAAGTGCACTTCCCAAGTGGTGAAGCTGATTGTGCAACAAGAAAAATGGTACTTGTGTGGCATAACCAGAAAAAAAAAAGATAGCTTTCCCAAAGGTTTCAAGAGGATACATTGGAAGCATGGATCTAGTCTGCTCAATTCTCCACAATTAGCTATGTGGAGCTAATGTGACCGGGTGAACACAACAGGCACATAACTGCAAAGTACAATGTAAAATTTAAGTGAAGGGAGCCCTGATTGTGCCCCTGTCCTTGGTCCTGAAGAGCTGCATTTGGTTAGATACGGCTCAGAAGGTCAACATTGTTTTTCTTGACTTTTATTTTCCACCCTTATGCATTGCTCCGAGCACCTCATGTGGTTTTGTTAGCATGGAACAGAGAATATTGGGAGTTATTTTCTGATTGTAGGTAGCCAACAGTGTGGACTTTTCGATCACTTTTTTTTTCCTCCTCCAAATCATGCTTGGCAGAAATATTTTTCTCTCTCACCCCAGGAATTCGTTAGGCATTCATTCAGTGTTTCTTGTCCTCCCTGATCATTTCAGTGTGAAGATAACAGTCATGATTACTGACTCATTCAGTGGTCAAGTGAGGCACCAGATACAGGAGGACCTTCTGACAACCAGTGAAGAATCTGTTGTTTCCGCTGGCATGGAGCAACATCAGTACTGTTTGTAAATTGCCAGTATCTTTCTTAAAGCCACAGCCAACTTCTCAGCCAATGGTTAACTACTAAAATCAGGGTCACTTCGGGGGTTTCCCCTCTTCCCTACCATTTAAAACTTAAATGCATTAAAAACCGCATGATAATCACATACACACACACACACACACACACCTCCATTACATATAATTCAAACATACACGTTTAAAGTGAAAGAACCCCCAAAGAATTAATTGTGTATTTAGGATCTGAAAGGATAGGTACATCTGGTTCTTCAAGCTGACCTCAAAGGTCAGACTGTTCAAGTTTCACAAGGATGAATGACAGCCAGCCAGCACTTAATATTAAGACACTAAGGTTTTAAAAATTGTCTTATTTAATATTCTTAACCAACTGTCAGGTTAGAGGAGCTGGGTCCATACACTACTATAGCTCTCACTAGCTGGCCATGGAAGCATTCTCTTGTCACCGTAGAACTCCAGCCAGCTGTGTGGAAGACAAATCACAGGGTTTCCCTCAACCACAAACAGACACAGATGCAAACCTTTAATTAACTACAAGTGAAAGGAAGTGGATTTATGACTTCAGTGTACTTAGAAAGATCCAGCCTATGAACAATGGAGAGAAACGGCCAAGAACTACAAGTTTCAGCAAATCTTTTTCATTGCAAATAATATAAAGTCTTACTCAACTACAAATCCCTGACACTTCCTCATCTTACCAATAACAGTACCAAAATAAGGTAAAATATTTGAAACCAAAACATATATGCCACCCACTAAAGGCTTAATGGTCTACCTAACCGCTTACATAGTAGTTGACTCATTTGGTTGACTTATGATAGTGGCCTCTCAGGGGCAGAGAGTAAAGGGACAGAAGGAAATGATGGTGATGGATACGATGTACCCAAAACTGGCAAACTGTACTGTCGGTAAATTATAACCACTATACCAGTCTCCGCCTCGCACCACAGAATTCTAATGCACTAACTCCTCAGACTAACTCCTATGGAGTACCTACTGAGGTCATAAACTCCTAGCTAGCATCGAAACCCATCATACCATCAAGTGTTCACAAAGCAAGGCTCCTGAAAACCACACACCACGAGGTGGCTGAGCTGTTAAGAGCACTGGCTGACTTTGCAGAGGTCCTGGCTCTGTTCCCACCACCCAATTTGCAGCTGACAACTGTCTGTAACTAGTTCCAGGGCATCTGATGCCTTCCACTGTCCTCTGCAGACAAAGGACACATACATGGTATACATACATACATACATACATGCATACATACATACATACTCATGCACAGAACATAAAAATAAATACTAACTCTTTAAATATATATATATATATATATCAATATATCAGTAAGTATTAGGGGAAAATAAGTACAATATTTCAGTGTGGGGCAGAAAAGATGGCTCAGCAGTCAAGAGCACTGATTGATCTTCCAAAGGACCTGGATTCTATTCCCAGTACCCACATGCCAGCCCCAAATCATCTATAACTCCAGTTGCGGGTAATCCAATGCTGCCTTCTCTACATCTCAGGGACCGGTCATACATACACTCAGAGACAACAGCCATATACATGAAATAACAACATTTTTTAAAAGAATTTAGACACCATCATAGGGAACAGAAAACAGATTTGCCACCCCACAGCACTACCAGCTGCCAATTCTCAGCCCAACTCACACTGGCCCTGGGGGCTTCCAGAGTATCTTAACTCACCAACTCCCAAACATGACCCTGGTTCTCTGGCGCCTCGGCTTGGTCCAGCTTAGCATTTATACCTATGCTTTTTTAACAAAGAAAGAAGGGTGCCCCCACACACACACCTATGCTTCTATCTCTACAGCAGAACTAGGAAGTCATGGAGACCAGTTCCAGAAGACGAGTGAACTGAGAGCAGGTGTGTTCTATCACAAGGGTCTCCCCCTGCCTGATTCCCTTTTTGGTGGCAGCCAGCTGACCCCAATCTAAAAGTAGAGCAAGGAGAATGACTCGTAGAGGCCACTGTTAACAGAACTTTTAAATTACGAAGGAGAAACAGCCAGTGTTGTACACACTCCAAGGGAATAGAGCACGGGTCTCTTTTTCACATTTTTTATTATTTTTATTTGTGTATATGTGTGAGGCTCCATGATCGTATGTGTACCACCTGTTGTCAGGACTGACCGTCCCTTACCATTGAGTGCAGTATTAAATCTTAATCATGTCCAATGTGCCATCCTATCACATCATATAATAAACTGACACCACTGTGACCTGATCACACTCAGCATGTCAAGGCCACTGTGAAAGCACGAGGCGAAAAACACACGAGTAAGAACAAAATGGTATTTTTAAAAACATAAACCTGTTTAAGAGTATCAAAAAAATTACTATTTAGGGGCCATCTATAGTCTTTCTTCCAAACCACTAACCAAAATAGACATGGATTTCTGCTAAGAAAAAAAAGAAGAAAAAAAATTCTTGCATACAGAATAATACATGTGCTTTCACTTTGGTTTAATAAAAAGTAGGGCAAAGTAGAAAAACAGGTGCCTGTGCAGATGGAGTATGCTAAACACATGTAACACTTCTGATAATATTGAACCACCCCCTTTTTGGAATTTAAAACATTCCTTAAAACCTGCATTTTCAAACACTGCTAAATATTTGGAGTCTAAAAAGATGACATTCATTATTTTGCACAGTAACACATCTTCAAACATTCCAGGCTGGTTTTGAAGAACTGCAATTGATATCTTTTCCATATATACTTAACCTCCTACAGATTTATTTGATTCTCAATAATTACTGCTCTCTGGTAAAAAGGCATATGTTATTACAGTACGCTGCGCGCCCACAAGCTGTCCATTCAGTGTATTTTAATAAATCTCTGCCAGAGCTGTATAAATTTGATCCTGTTTAAATTTAATAAGGATCAGAATATATCAAAGCGCAAATACCCATGGGAGAAATAGATATTTTGCATAGTTATTGAATGGCCTATTCAGGGTTACAATATGTAAGACCCAGACCATCAACCTTGAATTAAAAAGAGAGATTAATGTGTTCAAAGCCAGCTACTTGTTAAATAACATATGAAATTAGTATTTAATAAAACATTTTCTCTATATTGCTGCTAATGGCATCTGTCCTAACAACAAAGCCACAATATCAGTATTCTAATAAAGAATTCCAACATTTACCAGAATTGTCAGCAACATACCTTAACTGTCTACATTAACTTTGGTAAAATGCAATACTACATGGAAGAAGGATGAAGAACACCTCAGAGTAAGTCTGAAGTGGGGGATTAATGCCCATTTGAACAACACAACTACTAACACTAAATAGCTACTTTGTTTGATTTATATCTCCCACAACAATGAATGGCTTCCTCCGAACATTCTCTTCTCTGACAAGATGACATTTCTGATTCGAATATGACATCGATGATCATTAATGGTCTATGGTTGGGCAAATACTTTCTATTTTTTCTCCGAAAATTTATACTTGAGTGTGAACACACAGGACAATGACTAATTAGCCTGAATTTAGAAGCTGGGGGAAGGGACAGAAGAGCATGATGTCAGTCACCAGGAAATCCTTCCTCATAGAGAGGACGAATTATGGGGCAGCTATTACACCAAGAAGATCAAAGGGGCTTGTCTCCACCAAAGCTTGTAAAAAGACCTTCTCAAGCCCTAACTGACCTGGGCAGATAGATGGACTAAACTGCCTCCTCTCATCTTCAAATATTTGGAGACCACAAGTTATTATTCAAAGCCTGTCAGACCTACATGAGTCTGCAATGTCATATTCAAATCTACAACTAGTTTTTTTCCCCAACCACTTTCATCTTATTTAAACTAGAGGCATAATGGCTAGGCCATTCATCAAAGGACCTGATAAAAGACACTGCCAGGTGGCCCACCAGGATGCATTAACCAGCTTACCAGAGGATTAAGTCCTATCATCAGATAGGTAGTTATCTGGTAATGAGGACTCTCACCAATGTGCTTGGCTCCCTGAGCTGGGAAGGTCCCAATCACACCTCACTGGATCTTTTACACAGATCTGAGTGTTTTCTATCTCTCCCCCTCCAAACCTCTGCTGGTAGGGGTTGAGTGAAAGACATAAATTCTAGCTGCACGAAAGATGAAAGAGAGGTGATGGTTGGGAAAACATCTACTTCTCACATAGGGAAGACAGGCTTAAGAGTGGACAACGATTCTTACAAGGGTGACCCAGCAGAGAGGTCCACAGAAGCAAAGTACCGATCACTAAAGGAATCTGCAAAGTGGATGAAGACACGGTATAGCCAAGGTGCTCAATCCTATGAAGGACTGATAAGTAAAACCCTTGATAAAGAAAACTCAAACATAGGACACAGAACCACAAGAGTAGTTAGTGCAATGAAAGTTCTGGATATAATCTAAAAACATACTTTCAGCCAACTAGCTTTTGATGGGATTCCTTTGATTTTACCAAAAAAATAGTGAGCTTTATTATGCTGTCATTATTCTGAGATACATTTTAAAGAAGATAATTGGCAGCAGGGTTGTACTCTGTCTTATGCAGGCCACACAATGCTGCTTCTTAAACAATGATGCAACCACCACTGGCTGTTTGCAGCAAGCAAGAGCAGAGAAATGTTGTTCTGAGGTATGGTTGCCCTATACAGCTCTTCCTTCAGATCTGTGCCTGCCAGATTTCAGTGACTGATAGATTACCTGGATGTATTTGGTCAGTGAAAGCAGGTCCACACTCCTCTTTATAAAACAAGTTGGAGCCAAATTTGCCCTTGAGAGATTTTCAAGATTCAAAGATGGGATCAATGAGCATAAGCCAACCTTATATAATCTCTCTAGTCAATGCTGCTGCAGCAAAGAGTCTAAATACTCACAGGCAGAAGAGACAAGAAACAAAAAAAATACTGTCATGGGCTGACACAGATGGCTCAGTGGGTAAAGAATTCTCCAAACGAGCCTAATGACTCAAGTTCAAGTCCTTGGGTGCACACAAAGGTAGACACAGAGAAGAGACTTCCCAGGGTTGTCTTCTGACCTCTAATGCACACCATGGCATGGGTACTTCACTCACACACACCATTTACATACACAATAATAACAGATAATTGATTATTTAAAAATAAAACAGTTTCATGTCAGTGGAGCTAGATTTTAATGCAAACATGGCATGAACTTTTTTCTCCAAAGCATTTATAACGTTAAGATTATAAATTTATGAGGCTCTTTATTTCTCTTTAATTCATCCACGTGAATAAAAGTAAATGTGTGCTTTTATTCAGAAAAGGAAAGTTCATGTTGTAAATGGCAAACCAATACGGCAAAGGCAAAGTCGTCTATTTAATTCTGACCAACTACCAGCTGCAGCAGTGACTGAAGCTGAGACCTGCATTGCGCTCCCCACCCCCTCTCCCTGCAGCACACCACTCCGTTAAAAAGCAAGATTAGCAAGTGGTGTTAAAGACATGTTAGCACCAAACAGATCTTCTCACTGGTGCAGTAAGAGGCTGAGAGGGAAGTGAAAAGTTGTCTGTATGACTCAGTGTAGTTTGAAAACACACTGCCTGTAAAAGCCAAGCAAGGTCCTACCGACAGTAGAAACTGCCTGTGTCCTCCAGTTCCACACAGCTCACAGACCCACCTTCTCTGCTACATGTTCAGTAGCGCACAGATGCCGTCCATGTTTCAACTGGGGGCAAAAATGTCAATGCTACAAGACCATGTGGTTCCTGGACATGCTTCATTTTAGATGTAATCTGTTGTATGGTTTGACTGTGGTTAGCCCCTTCTGAAATTATGCTGAGATAGGACTGTCAGAGTGAAGGTATTGGTAGGAAAGGCCATTGAAAGGTGATTATGTTCTAGGGCCTCTAAGTCCTTGAGTGGTTTAATGTCTTTCTTGTGAGACTGGGTTAGTTCTCTCCAGACTGGATTCCTTCCTACAGAAGTAATTAGTTCCCTCAAGGAGGGTTCTTACTCAGCAAGACTATCACTTCTCCTCCTAGTCACACAGGCTTATGTTTTCACACACTCACTTCCCTTCCATTCCCTGATGTGAGCTGACACAGCATATAGCCTTCAGTAGGAGCAACTGCTCAACCTAGCTACTGACACCATGAGCCAAAACAAAGCATTTTTTTACACAAGTTACCTACTCTTACATGTTCTATTGCAACAACAGAAAATCAACTAAGGCAAGGTCTGTGAACTCGTTGCCCTGTCCATGGCTATGTGCGCTGGCATCACCATTATTGATGGTATGTGTGAGTGTAGGGGTCAACTATCTACAAAGTTCCAGCGGGAACAATAGTCTCAAGGGATTGTGGTCCCTTCCTATGCCATGGGATTTTTCAGGACAGCGAGACTCAAACTGTGACACAGGATGACAGCACCAGCATCACTTGGGAACTTGTCAGAAATATCAACTCTTGGGCCACACCCAGATCTACAGAATCAGAAACTCTATGTGCCCCAGCTTCTGCTACCAAGCCTCAGGAAGGTTCTAAAGTCTGGGGAGAAGAGGCACATAAGAGGTACAACTGCTCGAACCAGCCTGATGGCTTCAAAGTCCTGACCTATTCCTACCTGGTCTATGATACTGGTACCCTCCTATAACCACAGTCACGCCTCTGTTTCTCATCCGTTAACCGGAACATTCGTAGCTGTTGAGGATTACATTTATTAATACATACAAAGTACTTACACATACAAAGTACTACACATACAGTCTACAAATATTAATAGTATCTCATGTAACATATAAATCCTTTACCTTCTTCATTCATTAACATAAGCCCCACAGGCTTTGTCTTCTAGTGAGTAAGAACTCTGGGTCTACTTCAGCCAGTGTCGGCAAATGAGCAACAAGTCATATACAGTCCTTACAGTTTCTAATTAGAGCTTACAATTTTTCAAAAGTTATCTGTGCATGGTAGTGTACACCTATAATTTAAGCACAGAGTGAGATGGAGATGGATGATCATGAGTTAGGGCCAGAATCTCCTACACAGTGAATCTAAAGCCAGCCTGGACTATAAATTGAATTTTAATTTCTGTTTCTGTTTTCTCTGTGTCAAAAATAGGAACAGAAATTAAAATTAAATATGATAAATAGAATAGAAACCAAAATGCCATCTTGCAGAGAAGCTCATTATCTCAGGAAGTAAACAACTCAAAGGCTTCAGGAAGTTCCTGAAACTGATCAAATTCACAGGCCTCTCACTCCCCAAGTGTACATAAGCAGTAAGAACTACTAAGGCAAGCTGATCTGCCTAAAAGAGGCTTCGACAAGGCAATGCTATCTACAAGAAGCAGAGATCTGAGGAGTTGCCTGGAAGAGGCATTAAGTGGACTGAGCCACCTGGAAAAGATAATCTCCAGCCTGTTAAGTCACTTTCATGAGCTTTTACCCAAGCTGAGGGGGGCTTTGGTGATGCATCTGCCTTTGAGTTACTGTTCTCTTATAAGTGACCTCTCATCCATATTCCTATGCATAACCCCAACAAAACTCACTGGCTCACCACGTTGGACTTTGGTGGTATCTGTACTTTGGTATACCATTCCCCCATCTGAGATTAGACATCTGTCCACATCTCCCCAAGAATAGTGTCACATAACAAAGTTTGGCCCATTTCCAATTATCATAGGGAATACTGTCTTACAAATCTCAAGTGTACTTCAAAGCTTACTTTTCTGTCATTCATTCTTGCATTGCAGGCATATCTAGAATGCCTCCTTTAGAGACAGTCCTTGGCTCAGGGGATAAATAAGAACCAAAGGAGACAAGACTCTCTCCTTGAGGTTATCTTCAGCCTGGGAGAGTCAAACAAAAATAAATACATAGAACAGTATGTTACTGCAGAGAAAAGTGAAGCAGGGAAATGGTTGAATGCACCAAGCAAAAAGGAAAAGGATTCTAGTTGAGATAGGCTGTTGTCTGAGAAAAGGACCTTGAAGGAAAGATCTGAAGAAGATCTGGAAAAATAAGGTTAGGGGCAAAGGAAAATAAGCCAAAGGCCTGGAGGGGAGTGTAAGACATTTCCAAGTGATAGGAACTAAATGAGTATGTGTCCAAAGCCAGAAAAGGCACAGGTGTCAGACAACAAAGGCAGACACTAAATTAAGGCCACACAGGACTTTCAGGAAACCACAGAAGAGCCCTGAGCAAGAGAGCGTGCACCTGACATTTGCATGCCTGAAAATTAGATACACACAGTTAGCTGTTTCACTCTTACTCAAGTAGGTAAATACAAGGCACCTAGAGTCTCCTCTCTCCATAATTCCAGCCCCATTGCTAGATGCCATGGCCAGCTAAGACAGACATTGAATCAAACAGTGAAAAGAGAGACTCACCTCAGTTTATCTACAGGAATTTATGTACTGCTGGCTAATGCTCTATTTCACTACAATATTTGTGTTTATGAAGACATTGTAATGAATGATACTTTTTTTAGTTCATGAAATTTTCAACATAAAAGAACTCTGAATTCCTATTTTGAAATCTATTGTGCCATTTTTATTCTGCCTGTATTTTAATATAGCATCAATATTTAACTACTCATTAAATGAAGTGTGACTTTTATAGTGAAAATGTCAGTCTTTGCAGTTCATTAAATTCATTTAAAGTATAGCTGTTTGATTTTTTTTTCCTGGAAGAATAAAAGGACTATGTACTGAAGGCATAAACTTTAAATTTAAGCATGTGTTTTCTTTAAAATTAACATTCAGGATCTGTGACATTATTCATAACACTGAAGGACTGTTTGCATTTTCCTACATTTACTCAGTGACTGTCGTCTTTTATAGAGTAGAGAGCTGTTTATCACAGTTGGATATGACCAGTGGAATGTCACTGTGGACATTAAGATGTCATAAGCGATTATGAATCTCTGGAATTCTGTATGTAGTATTAAAAAAACATTATCTTGAACTATGGGCATCAGAAAAAAAATAAACCCTGGAAGATATGAAATTTAATAACTTGCAGAATCCAATAGAACCTAAAAATGGTCTATTTCAGTTTTAAAAAATAATTCTGATAAGACATTCGACTGCATGAAAGAAATGGATATATTAAAATGGAATTTGAGGAATGCATTCAAATGAATTTTTTAGATGTTTGCAATTCTTTCTTCCTAAAATTACTATGATTTACATGGGTGAAGCAGCAAATGCAAATGATTTCCAATCACCACGGGTACGTGTGCGTAGTGATACAGTCTCTTAATGAGGACTGAGAATATTCTGGCACTCACTAAACAAGACTAAAGGAAACACACTTACATGTCCTCTTTGCCCATGGAAAGCAAAAAAGGGACAGCTCTTATAAGAACATGGCTACTCCTTCGCTTCCTTAAACCATCCCATCAACCCCAGCTACATTTCTAAACAGAACATGTGAAGCATAGGGTGTTTTATCTAGTTTTAAATGATAAAGCCTTACCCTGGCTATGTGCCTATAATCCAGCTAAAGAGGCTGAGGCAGGGTAGCTGGTTTTCCAGACCAGCCTGGGCTACATAGCAAGATTATTAAAAGAACAAAAACAAAACAAGACTGTCAAAAAACAAAAACAAAACAAACACACAGAAACTTGACAAAGGAAGAGAAGAAAAAGGAGGCAAGAAGAGGAAAAGAAGAGGGATCTTTGTACCAAGACATGACCTTTCAAAAGCCCTTCCACCTTCTCTGGTTCTATGCTCTGAGCCCCCACTTTCAGCCTTTTGACTCCATAGCATGATGCCATTTCCTCTCCTTGGCATACCCATCCCCCGTTATTCTTATGCTATTATAAAAATCTCCCAGGACGTCTCCAAAGCTGGAACAATAATCACAAAAGAAAAAATATTCCTACTTTGTTCTTCTATTCTTGTTTCAAAATCTTAAACAACAACAACAACAAAAGCAAGAAAATTGTATAAATCCTGGTAATCCTACACTGCAGTGAGTTACACTACATTCAGTCAGATACAGAAGATAATGAGCCAAGAATCCTTCTAATGGATGTATAAATTGGTGACTGTTTTGGAGGCTGACCATCCACAGACGCTCTTGGAGTAAAGACATGCTTATTTTGTGGGGGATTTCATTTTCTTCTTCCTTTTTTACCCTTTTCTCTGAAATCTGTCCACTGTCAAGGACATAGGAAACTTATCTGGAGCCCAGAGTACCCACCAAAATTATTGAGGTCAAAGAGCACAGACAAAATAATATAATCAAAATTTACTCTAGGAACCTGAACACTGGCTAACAGAGTATGTTCAGACATCAGTAAGTTCACCGACCACACACAAATGGAAATACTAATTCCTATCAATGGCTACTGTATAGCATTTATGAGTTGATCTCACCAATTCTTTGCTATGAGATGGTGGGAGCATGCGCTCTGAAGGTAGTAACTAGGGGGAAGGTTTTTCTCATGGCTGTGCTGCTCTCTAGCCCTGGAAGTCCACACATGTTATATGTATCATATGTACGCATTAACGTTCTTTCAACATTTTCCCAACATTTTATGTTCTTGTTTCATTCACTCTATACATCCTGTGATTCTGCAGGACTGTTTATATTGTCCTAAAGTAGTTACTTTTTATAAAAATTTTCCACTACTTGTCATTCATTCTCCAACATTCTCACCGGCTTAAGTGGTCTCATATTTTTATACCTAAGCCTGTAGTTTCCCAAGTTTAATTACCCCAGAACAATCTGGTTCTCAACAACCAACTAAAAGAGGAGGGCACCCCCTCCCCATAAATCTATTCATCAAGATTCCACCAAGCCCGGAATGTCTAGGGAAAGCTTCAATAATCAGGGGGAAAATGAGCTGCAGAAACTCAAAGAGAATGGAATAGCCAAGGCAGATTAGGAAGCCAGGAGATGAGGGCACACTGAATTAAACATTCTTAAGCAGACTTACATACATAATGAATTGGTCAATTCTGTCCAATGTTTCTGAAAGAGATTACCCTTCCAACAAGCCAAATGAGTGTTCAAGGTTGGTAGCTCAGATGGGTTCCTGAACAAAATAAGTGTTAATCACTTTATCTCCCCCAATCTTTTTTTTTTCCTGTGAAGAAGAGCAACTTTTCATTTCCATAAAGCCTTGAAATCATCCTCTAGCAGGGGGCCGGGGTGTGGGGCTGAGAGCTGGTTAGAGGATGCTGACAAAGAAGTCCCTGAAAGGGGGGATTTCCTGACAATAAACCCTGATCAGAGCCAGAGAGGGGACATTGTTGTCTTCAGCACTCCCCTTTCCTCTGTGAATTCCAGGCATAGTAGAGAGGGGAGGGTCACAGAGATGAGGGTTTGGGAAGGATCTAACAGGTATTCCAGGCAACTAACTTCTTGGGAGACTCTGGACCACTACAAATTCTACTTCTTGGAATTTGTTCTTTTAGATGCACTGGCTTCCGGTTCTCTCAAGACACCCTGTCAACTGATCCCAAAAGCATATAAGCAGCTAACAAAACTGATAAATAAAGAACCCTAGACCTAGTTTTACACCTAGTTATATGCTGAGATTCTCCTGCATGCTGGGCACAGTGCCCGAGGAGAAAACAAAGTACATGGGGTCAATGCTCCGGAAAATTCACAGGTGGAAAGGGCTACAATGCCTCCCAAATTGTAGAGCTCTCCATACCAAACACAATGGCCATTCCATGAATTTCTGAGAAACAGATGAAGAACGAATGAAGTAAGCCAAGACTCCTGATCTTCCAGGTCTGTGGATTCTTAAAATAAGAAAGTTAATAAAAATAACTAATAGATATATGGGAAGGCAAACATGCAAGTCACCAACTTGCAAGCTCATGGTAAATGAAATGTACAGGGCATTACAATCCATGCTATGCTGCTCCTATTTGCTATTCACATAGTCTGTGAATTGACTATTCATCCAAAATAGCTTTGTGACTTAGTTTAAGCACCTAAAGATATAGCTGTGCCCTAACTGAGCCAATTCCCAGTCAATAGGCAAATTGCATTTCCTTGAGTGAACACAGACTTTTTCTTTCTTGGTCCACTCTATTTGCACAGCTTTGTAAACCCAAAAGATATTTTTATTAACCCAGAGAGATTCCCAGAGAGAAAAAAGAAGAACGGAAACACTTGACAAATGTCAAGACAAATGTAGATTATTTCAGCCAATCCAGTAGCCTCCTTCTCTGGTGCCCATCTAGTGGCCTTCTCAGGTATTCTGGGGAACATACAATGATGGAACCTCCTTTTCTCCTTTAGTCCCTCAAAAAATACTTCCCCTACATTTTGATAAATCCCCTTTGTAACAATAACAATAAATAACTTATCCTCGTTAGCGCCTTCTAAATGGTAATTCTAGAAAGTTCTCAAAAAAAATCTTAAAAACAAAACAGTGGTTCCCAACCAGCAGATATTTGACAGTGTTTAGTAGAGATATTGTTGGCCATCACAATGGAGGAAGGAAGGGCTGGCCTCCAGTGTGTAGAGGCCAGGAACGCTCCTGACGAGGTGCTACTGAACATACTACAGTATACTCAAAGAACTATCTGCCCCAAAGAGCAAACTGCTCAGGATGAAAAACCTTGTCCAAGAGAAACATTAAACAAGACTGCAGGGTTCATATGTCAGTGCTCAAGATGAAAATCCTCCAAACAATTCTAAAACACTTTGGAATATTGGAAGACACTGGGTCTCCGTCAATCTATGTTAGCTTCCGCCTGTGTGTGAAGACCCTGAACTGATGTTAGCATGATGATAATGTCTTAAAATAATGATGACAGTCATTAACATCAATGGAGAGCCCCATAAGAGTCACAATCACTACTCCCATGATTCCATGTTGTAAATCCTGGTGACTGTCTCTATATGTGAGCGGCCTGATCACATGGTGATCCATGTTTCTAGCGCTCTGGGGCATGATAAAAATCTGTTTTGCTTACCAATGTTTGTCTAGATCCAAAAGGTAAAATCCCGAGAGGCTCAGGAACATGCTAGAATCACCAGGAGATGGCTAAATCCTGGCTCTGGCTAGCAGCATGTCTAGCTCTCTAGTCAGCCTCATACCCTGCAAGCATCCCATGCTATATATCTGGAGTCACTGAAACCTATTACTGTTCTCAGGTCTCACCTCTGATAAGCAGAACCAACAACAACCTAAGGAGGGAGTTAGGCTGCTTTCCAAAGTTATCAAGGTCAAGCTTTCCAATTTTCAGAAAGCTGATTAAACAAAACAGCAGCACCCACCCCCAACAATGGTCAAGTACATTTGCATTGCCATGAGTCATCTGAAAACAATCTAAGAGGGGACTTTGCTGAAGAACAGGTTAACTCCTTCTCTTCAATTAACACCTGGCACAGGGCAGGATACCTGAAGCCCAGGGCATCCCTTTCTTAAAGGGAAATTCTCTATACCCTTGGGAGCCAATTCTTGGATCATGGGATGCATGTGTGGATCTATCAACACTTGATAATAGAACCCCAATGCCAGACCCATCTTAGCATAGTCTTTACGTAGAATTCAAATGGGTACCAATTATGCAATGAGGTCTACTCTCAGAATAGATGCCTCCTGGATGATGTGAAGGTTCAAACATTAAACACTCAGTGAAGGGATACAAATTTCTGCATTTTATTGTGACAGTAGAGGCTAGAATTCTGAAGAAAACACCCAATAAGAAACTTTTGGCAAATGTCACACACTGAGGGTTGTATCATATTAATAGAGACACTAAAAGAGAAATAGAGTATGCTTCTTTGTTTTATAACAGCGAAACAGGAGATTTAAGTTCTTTTTTCTGATGAGGAAATTTGATTTTAGACGGATGTAAGTATCCTTGACACTGAACAAACATGTATCCACTGCACTTGTAGGTGCTTTAACTATTTACTTTCATGCTCGGATTTTTAAAAGGGGGTGGTACTTTTAAGAATCAGAGCAAAGAAAAGTAAAACTAAAAGTCTAATAAAAAGTACCGGAGAGGTGATGCAGTGTTCTTTTGTTCTTGAAGAGGATCTGAGTTTGGTTCCCAGCACATGGAGGCTCACAGTCATCCATAACTCCTGTTCCAGGGGATCTGATTCCATCTTCTGACCCTTAATGGCACCAGGTACACACATGGTACACATATATGATATTCAGGCAGAACAGTCAAACAAATGAAAAATAAATTAAATTAAAAAAAAAAAGATACCAATAAAACCTTGTCAACTAACCATTAGGAAAGTGCCTCACGGCATCCTTAACAGCTACTACATAGGTCTCCTGTTTGATTCCAACTGCTTGGAAAACAATGTGAAAAAATGAATAAAAATGTCAAGGACAATACACCAGCAAGATAAAACAATGTCAAATTTATTCATATCTTTCTGTTAAATTCTTCTAAGAAGAATCTCTGTTGAGCCATCCTAAGGACTCAGAGAGACATACAGTGAGCCACATTCTAAATCAAACAATGAAGGGTGTTCAAGAGCCTAGTACACACAAGTTCCCTCAAGGCCAAAGTGAACCCTAGCCTGTGCATAGTAATAATCGACTCCAGTACACAGCCCACCATTGGTAGCAGTCAGTTCTAGAGTCTGGCAGAAGCTCCTCATTGAATTTGGCTATCTGTATTAAGTGGATACAACACATCTTCTTCACACCATTGCTATTTCTTAAAACAGATTTAAAAAAAACTATGGTGTGAATAGCAAAGATGTCAAGATGATCATTTCTGAGAAGAAACTGAAGGACACAGATTTTGTGGCAATAATTACATGGCATAATTTATCATCAGAAAAAAAAAGGTTCTCAGAACATTGAATTCTAGTGGATTGGAAATTCTCTTTGGTGGATGCAATCAACCAATGAAATCTAATTTGTCACCAAACCTCACTTTAATAGATAAGACGTTCCAAATTTCCTCTTACCACCTATACATCACTCTACCATTTTCTAGACCTTTAATCACCCATTACTTTCTGTCTTCTCATTCTTCTCATTAGCCCAACAGGTTTCCTTCATCATGGCTTGAGGTCCCTCTGCTTTGTCCCTATCTTGAACTTCCCCAAGCTCTAGCCTCACAGGTATTCAGGCTTGACTGACCACAGGTAGCATGGGGGATGCTGACCACCACCCACCATCCTGCACTTCCTGGAAGCTCTAGCATTTTCACAGTACTAGAAGAAGGGAAGCCAAACGTCCAATGCAGCGTTGTGATGACCACAGTGTTTTCTGCAAATGTACGGGTTAATAATACATAAAAAATAATAATAAAATAAAAAAGCTCAGCAGCTCCTGGTACATGATTTGTCACCACTGACAAGCAGAAACTTAAGACAAAGCCAAGAATGGAGAAGGCATTTGAAAAATCATTAAGGCAGACAGATCAAGTACATTTTGTCACCAAGAAAATTACTTTCTGTAAAGAACTGGGATTGCAGGCAGAAAGGAAAATATCTCCTTCAGATTAGTATTTTCAAAAACAATTAGCGTGTCTGAACACGATGGAACAGTATTGAAGCAGGTAGGTAGGTCACCTGGCTGCAGTGCTGAAATGGTATCAACTATGGCCAGGACTCAAGACAGGTAAGAAAATTCACCAGCTACTTGCTAAAGATTGTGAGACTAGCTTACTATAATAAGATTGATATTAAACATGAAACCTCTTCAATGCCAAGTTGAAGACTCAGCAGTTTACTCTGAGGGCCAATCTCTCCTGTAACTATTGTGCATACTGGATTAACAAAAACACTACATAAGCAAGTGCTTAAAAACATGGTAGTTATAAATGAACTATATACTTGTCACACATAACTGCAGTGTAGGAGAGCCATATGCAACAGGGTGGCAAGTAAATCAGTGTGGAAAGATGTTGATTTATTCAATTCCACTGATAGGTGCTACTGGGGACTGCTGACTAGAGGAAGCATTGCTATGAGCCATTGCAGCACTGGAAGTGCTTCCCGAATAATCTAGTCCAGATCATCCTTGTTAGATGTCAAGTGCAACACAGATGTAATTGGAGGGGGGAAAAGAAAGAAGGGAAGGAGAGAGAGAAGGGTGAAGGGAGGGATGAGGGTAGGTGAGTACAGGGAGTCAGAGAGGGATACGGGGCTATGTCAGAGATATAGATCTGAGGCCTGAGGTCGACTGTACAAGGGTCATAGTTCTGTACACCTTTGTAGCCACACCCTTGCATAGGTTAATTCTGCTTATCTGTCAATCCTAAACAAAAACTATGTCCTCTCCCCTGGAATCTGGGCTAGCCCAGTGACTCACTCTGATCACAGAATATGATAGAAAGTGTTACGTGACATTTCACAGGCAGGACCCCAGGGCCCTGTTATACAGTCCATGATCTCTCAGGAACCTATCATCATCCCAAAGCATCACACTCTGGTAGGGGAAAGTGTGCCGAGAAAACAAGGTCCCCAAACTGAGGGTCAGCTGCCTTCCAGAAGCAAAGTGTCCTGGCAATTCTATAGTGACAACATGGAAGAAAGCCTAGAGGAAAAGATTGCTGAGATCACTGATTTCCAGAACCATAAGCCATAGTAGGGTTAGAAATGGTTTGTTACACAGCCATAGATAACAGATACAAACACCAGATGGGGCCAACAAAAGGCACAAAGTAAGATCCCAACAACAACAAAAAATTATTTTGTTTTTTTGTTGTTGTTGTTAATACAAAGGCAAATAAAAGCAAAGCCGAGTTTGAGAGGGACTGTCATGGTCTCCGAGAAGATGAAGAAAATCAGTAGACAAGTGACAGTCAAGCAGCCATCAGTAACATCCAAATATACAACAGTAGGATCTAGGAATGTGGGAAGAAGGGTAGAAACAGAGGCACAAGGAGAGACGTAGTAGTGCCCAACTTATTCTAAAGTAGAACTCTGGGGCTCAGGATAGCCTATTCCCAGAAATGGCATTCCCTGTTCCTTCAGGAATAAGGACATTTGGCTCTCAAGCTCTCTGAAGGAGATGGTTCCACCAGTAACATAATGAAGAAGACAAGTGGTCCATGGTAGGGGGAGGGCATAAGGGGAATCCAGGTGGGACCTCTGGTAAATGATTACTTATTCGAAGAATTACTCAGAGAAAAGACACTAAAGAGGGAGCCAACAGAGGTGATTGGGTAGAAGCCAGGACATCTACCAAGTCCTGCAGTCAAGGTGAAAGGAAAGGACCAGTGGGTTAAGAGAGGTGAAGGAGCATTCAGGTCTGTGGGTTTCTGGAGAAAGCGGTGCTTGGTATACATGTGAATTCAGGGTCAGCAGCAAACTGGGTCTCTGATCAAACTTTTTCAGAGACTCAGGCTTCAAACATGTTGAATGGAAAAGGATTACTGCTCAAAGCTCTGTCACCTGTGCTGGGACTTGAGAAACAGCACCATAAAACTTGAAGATACATTATGAAAAAAAGAGAAATGTGAGCCTGCAATATATGTAATCAATTAAGATGAGGACATAACGATTTGCCATTTCTGCAAAGAAAAACATAAATCACTGGGTATTTTAAGCAGGCCCAAAATAAAACGTCCCAACTGAAGAAAGGACTAAAGAGCCATCCATCTCGGCCCAATTCATCTCTCACCAAAGGCTTTCTAAGAAGCAAATGACAACAAAAAATCCGGTAGAAAACTGGACCACTGTGCACAATCTCAACTTGGAAAGACCTGAAAAGTGGGCCTAGGACCTCATCAGGAACTCTTAGCACATATCTCCTACTTCCCACATCTCTTCAGCCACTTAGTCCTTTCACAGCCATGGGGTATTTAGCTTGGTCACATGGACAGCTGCAGAACAGATGCACGGCCGAGAAAGCTATTCATCACGGGGTCATCTGACTCAGTCTGGCCAGTGAACTACAAGCAGAATATTTGCCCAGCAGCTTCTGACCTCCTTTGGCTTCCTCTCTCCTGTTGACCTGATCACTGGTAATTCAAAGACGCACTTTAGCTCAAGCACGCTGGTTCCCCAGCGTGCACCATGCCTCAGAGCATCCCTGGGCTACTTCCTTCTGGACTTGATTACAGAGTAAATGTTGAGCTCACTTAATCCACCGCTACACAAGTTTTCCTTTTCTTCTTTGGTTTTTCTATAATGCGTAAACTGAATCCTGACTGGGCCTACAATTCTCCCCTGGGCCTACAATAGGGTTGCCCTTTCCTTGGTCATTTCTTGGCCAACCTGGATCACTTCCTCCCATCCCTGTTCTTCTCTTGTTGCTACCTCAGCAAGATCCACCATCAAGCCACCTTCACATCCAGTGCTCTGTTCCTGCCACGACCACATAAAGTAGTGAAATAGAAAATTATAAATAAGATTTGAATTTAAATGCTTTGATGCAGATCATTACAACTGCAGGCCATCTCCTTAAAAACAGGACAAGTGGCTCTTCTCATCTACAGTTCCGTTGCCTAGAAGTGTCTACCATGTGGTGGGTCCAACACATGTATCTTCAGAGATTAAACTACATTCATATCTTTTCAACAGGGTTTTTATTCGTATCCTTTTCATGCCTTATCACACCTTTGGCGTGCCAAGCTCTGAACCTTAAGGGGTTCGAATGCCAGTGGGAAGAAGTAGGTTACACATTAGGAATAAAATTATTTAGGCTCACTAGGGTCCCAACTGAAGGGATGGGGGCAGGCCATTTTAGATACTAGGGTATTTTCAGGTGGTTAGGCCATACTGGAAGGTGACATTTGGGACTCAGGGGTTGTTGAAGATCTGTGGGAAAATGGTTCTAGACCCAGTAAGATGGGTTGAACGTTGGTGTGGTAGGAACCCACAAAGCAAGGAGTAAGGGGAAGAAATGAAATAGAATTAGGCAAGGATAGAATTTGACCTTGCCAATCAATGCTCCCACCACATCAATAGCCAACCCTCTGTCTGTCTTTGGGTATCTGCTCCTCCTTCCCTATCATCTTTCCTACTCAAATATATGCACACTTATGCTAAACCAATCTGGCTATCTCCCTTTTCTCGTCAACGGTTAGCAAGCCTTAATGTAAAGCTGAGGTCACCTTTAACCCTCCATACTAACCCACTACCCATCACTCACTTGATGGGCACTCTTGTAGGCTCACATTCTCTTCCATCTTTCCTCATATATTCTCATCAGAAGCTACCTCGAAAATATCTTCTTTTTAAGTTTCATCCTCTGTCTATATGCATGACCATAAAGACATGTATATATATCTGTGAATATTCTCAAATATATGCATACATACATATTTCACCCTATTAGTACCTACTAAAGCTTGTGAAAGCCTGGACCTTTCACCAGACATTCTAGTGCCTCCATAACATGCCCTTAACATGACATTCTGCCCACTTCAGGAAGACATGAATTGATCTTTGTACCTGTCCTGTGGGGCCAACCTGTGCAAGTTTCTAAAAGGACTTTTGCCTGCATTTATGTTCATGCAACAAGTCCTACCTGGGATTCCCTCATTCTCTCTTCTTCTCTATGGTCATATTTTACCCACTTACATACTCTAAGCCTGAGAGTCCCCATGAGCTCTTCCACCTCACTGCATGGCACCTGCAGAACATTCTCCCTCTATGTGCACATTGGGTACTTTTATATACACTATCAGCCTAGAATCTTTGTCTTATACATACCTATTCACACACACATGCTTCACTAACACCTGCCACAGCCAAACTAGAGACGTCTAGAAGGAAAGTCACATCTAATCTGAGCATATAACAAGTTTATACCTAATACAAATAGCCACTATAAATATATGTGTACATATATATATATATACATACATATATATGTATATGTGTGTGCGTGCGCACACATGTGTGTGTACAATAAATAAACATAAGCTTATTCTGGTTTCCAAGAAGGATGATCATCAGCATGGTAATTCAAATCCTCAGACATCTTCAAGTGTATCAAGTGTCACATGTTTGGGATCTCACAGACATTTATTTCTGCCCTATACTCAATTCCAGTCTTGTGATAGCAGTGCTTTGTTGTTTTTTTTTTTCTCACAGGAATTGAGAAGGCTCCCACTCTTCAACCCTGTGGGTTACCACATGGTCTCAAGGGCAACGAAGATACGTGAGATGGCACATGTCTCCAGGCTTTGGGCCAGAGCCTATCCAGTGAGACTTGATCTCATCAGGAGCCACTGATGGACATCTCCACACCACCTGCAGTCAGACTAGCTGATTTAAAAAGCCAAACAGATGAAGGCAGAAGGTCCTTTGGTGTCCTCTGAGATGCTGGATCTAGCTATGCCTGAAACCTTACTGACAATCCTAGCTATCTTAACTTGGTTAGCCAACTTTTTCTCACTTGCAACCCAGAGCATTTTTAAATAATACAATTGTTTTAACCATGCTTCCATTAAACATTCTTCACTGGAATTTTTTAAATAAGCAAAACAAAAACTGCAAGTTCATCAGAGGAGGAGGCACAAAGGGGAAGTAGCAGAGCTCTGTTGGACATATTCCTTAACGGCTCAGTATCTCTAGATTTAGTCCCATCCCCCTCTTCATGGAGAACAACTTCCAACAAAGCACACATGGGTTGGAAAGGTCCACAAGACAGCACAGCATTTGGACTTCTGTTATCACTTCCCGCAAGGGTTGTAAAAAAACTGTTAGGACCTGTGTCATTCTAGAACAAATCCTCTGCCCGCTATAAACCAGCTGCGGGAATCAAGGAGAAATTCTCACATTCTAATATAGTTACTTATTCTAAATAAATTTTAAATCAGTTTGAAAAATCACTCCATCCTCATCTTTAGCACAACTTATCTCTGAGAACAATTGAATTCATAAAGACATTTGCAGTAGAAGGGCCCTTCTGAAGGTGTGGCCTCTCAAGGCCTAGGGCCACATTGCTCAAGTATGTGAAATCCCGGTGTGGCTTGATTTTGGCCTATTTGTTTAATTTCCGGATTATCAGAACACTCAAATCATTCTTTAATAAGCAAAGTAAAATTAAATTAAGATCAAGAAGCATCCTCTAGTAGCTGATATGTCTTCCATAGTCATAGAATACACTTTAAGAGACCATGGCCTCCCTGAAGAAAATATTAAGGACACAAACCTAGCAAACAAAAGAAACAAAATGATCTACCACCTCCGGAGAAGATTAAAAATATCAGCCACTCAGAGACACCTTGACTAAAAGCCTTCATTTTAAATATAATTTATTTCTGTTCCTTTCTAAGTGACTCTAATATATCTTCAAAACATTTTAATTTATAAGCATACTAAGCAAAAATTTTCATTCTCTCTTTTTCTCTCTCTCTCCGGTTTTTTGGTTTTTTGAGACAGGGTTTCTCTCTATAGCCTTGGCTGTCCCAGACTCACTTTGTAGACCAGGCTGGCCTCGAACTCACAGAGATCCACCTGCCTCTGCCTCCCCGAGTGCTGGGATTACAGATGTGCACCACTGCACCCAGCTAATAACTAATCTGAAAGAGATTCTAAGACACTTAAAAACACCATTTATAACTTATAGAAATCCAATATAAAATTTCATCATAAGAAAATGATAAATTGCCCGTAGTGTATTAAGTTACTGTGAACTTTATACCACTTCCAATTAGCAGTAATTATTTAAAATTGTCTCTTTCCAAATAACTATCAAAAGTGTAAGGATATGTCATTATACTGACAAACCCTAACTACTCTATTTTTCCCACAATTATTACGGTCAAGAATTGGCTCAGTGGCCAAAGGCGCCTGTCATAGAAGTTTGAAGATCTAAGTTCCTTACTGGATGGTTCAGGGAAAGCATCAACTCCCAAGTTACCCTCTGAACTTCCATGTTCACAGCATGGACACACACATACATACACACACAAGTTTTTTAATCACGAATTTGGTAGGATTTCTAAATGAGCATACTTCAGCCTCACTAACTGAAGGGTTTCAGCCCTCTGCTAAGGCCCATCTTCTACCGCCTCACTCTGGAAGATGTCAGATCCATTTCCTTCACTTTTTCCATAATAGGAAGAGTCCAATTTTGTTTCCTGACTCTCTGCTCTTTCTTGAATTCCCATGTGTCGGTGGGAACATCCCACCATAATATATGATGTCAACTCTATCTTTCCCTTAAAACTAGCCTATGAATCAGAATCCTTAAGTCCAGAAGTTTTCATTCTAACAAGTTCCCAGGGTGATTCTGGAGTGCGGAAAGACTGAGGAATACTGTTCCATAAAATGGTCCCTCTCCGCGCCTGCATGGCCCTCCCCCACTCCCCAAACCTCCTAACAAACCAAGAGACACACTTGCTCTATAATTTCTCCAGTGACAGTAACCTTATCTCACTTGGTTCCTGCATGAGGCCTTGCTTGTTTCATGGGATCTCCTTGTAATGAAAGTCTTCAAATTCAAATCCTTGCAGCACCCGAGAGGAATGTGGAAGGCCTATGGAGCCGAACAGGAAGTGGAGAAGCTCACGGTGTTGGGCACATCTGTCCCTCAGAAGTGCTTCTGGAAGATGCCTGGCCATAGATTCAGTGTTACCAAATTTGTGACTATTTCTTTAAAAAAGAAAGAAAGAAAGAAAGAAAGAAAGAAAGAAAGAAAGAAAGAAAGAAAGAAAGAAAGAAAGAAAGAAAGAAAGAAAGAAAGAAAGAAAGAAAGAAAGGAAAAAGCTGGAAGCTATATTTATATGCAAGGATTTTTAGGAACAGTCAACTAATTGAGGGTGTTTTGTTTATTTATTTATTTTTATACTGTGGTGATTAAATAAAGTAGCTCCTCAAGTGGCTTCGGCTTCCAGCTGAGTTTGTGCCCTGACGGAGAATGATTCAGAAATAGCAACATGCCCTGAACACTGTGACCACAGAAGTCCACTGGCTTAATCTAAAATCCCTCAGATTAATTTTCTTTGCTTAACTATGTGCCTGTCCCTACTGAGCCCAGGGTTCAGTTCGGCACCCCACTTTTTAGAGTGACCAAATGGAAAGTGTGTGGGCCTCTAGCATGTGACCACTGGGCTACTTTACTCCTTCATCAGTATAGGCCAGAGAGCCCAGACTGCGAGTTTCTCAATGGCCTGTGCAACTATTTAAAGTTGTGGATGTGTGAGATGGGGGAGGGAGGCATACGAGGCAAGCAATAAAATTAAAACTAAGAAATATATAAATAAATGTTTGCAAAATATATGCATATGTTAACTGAGCAACATCAATCCAGCTACACTGTCAGATGGTATGAAATTCGGGGCATGGTTAGTGTTAATGTCTGATATGATGTAGGGGGCTTTCCAGACCATGAGCGTACATACTAACTTTCCTTCTGCCCAAAGTCTAGTCAATTTCACAGTTATCACAGTACCCAGGTCTTTGCTGATGTGCATTCTAATACTACACAGACCACGTTGTTGGACAGAACAGTAAAATGTCCTACATAAAAGCACATAAACTACAAATGACTTACCAAAAACAAACAACCTGAGTCCTATTCCACTTACAAACCTGTTTAAGACCAAAGTTGCAAGGCATCACAAAAGTAGATTTTGATGGTCCCATACAATTAGTTTAATTATTCAATTTACTGTCAACTTTTAAAACTTATGAGTATTTCACATAACTGCAAAATATGGATGTACAAGGCCAAATGTTGTCATGGTGATGGTACTCTAGCTAATGCTGAACAAGTCTACGCCTTTAAATCGCTGTTGTTTTCTGCCTGGCCACAAGCCCTGTCCTCATGCAGGGTCACTGCTATCCCTATAGATATCTGAGTGTATCACCACTGTTAGGAATTCTTTAAAATACCATTTCTTTCCCATGATATGGCTTGAATATCTCATTCTAAAACCTGTCATGGAAAGATACAGAAACATCTCAATGTATTTTCAGAATTCATCAGCTTTATACTCTGGATCCTAGAAATGAAGTAACTAATCTCATGTCAGGGTAAGATATTGATCTAGGATATATCCATCAAAATCTCCTCTCGGCATCACTTCAATTTGAAAACATGGTCCCCAGGAAGAGAGACAGGGAACAAATTAGCCTTCAGTCTCTCTTTCACTTCAAGATAGCCAAGGTAGAGGCCCAATAAGATGGACTCAAAGAGCAAACAACAGAATGTCTTAATTAAGTACGGATGATCAATAACAACACACATAAAAATGAGAAAGTGAGGCTTAAGGCTGAGGCCTTAATCTGCCTAAGTATAAGAAGTCAATAGCCATATTTTGAAAAGGAAATAAAAAGCTGAAAGTCTTAAGCAAATCAACTTCTGTATGCTTTTTACCTCACGCCCATGTTATTAGATGCATTTGCTAATTTTGAGACGGCAGACTTACAATTTCATTTTAATTGATATTTTATGCATTATTTTCTTGCTGGTACAACAAAATTAACTGAACCCAAGGGAAACTCCAGATTAGTCAGTGCGTCACCAACTCACTTGAATAGCATAACGACTTTTTTTCCTTTTTAAAATATAGATTTTAGTTCAACCTGCTAGTCACATCATATAAAAGAAATTTTCAAACAGCAGATTGAAATTAAAATGGAAATTAGTCCTTAGAAAATAGACACCGCTTTAAGTTTATACATCAGTGGCTAATTCATGAATTATTAACTGATTTAAATGATCCTGGCTATATTTTATTTGAAGTTATTCTCCTACTTGCAATGACTTCTGAACCCTCAAAACTCTTTCATCCATTTTCCATAGATAGTATACTTTCATGAGAGCTGACATTTAAAAAAAAAAAAAGACCCATATACTCACAGAATGTAAAGATAATACACTCACATATAATTTATACAAAGAACTCTGGCCATTTGTTAAAGAGAGAAGTGAATGGAACCCTATTATTCATGGTTTGTAAATAAATGTAAAGATAAGCGCTAGCATTTCACTTGTGAAACCCTCGCACGGATAGTTTGCTTTCTTCTGAAGTTTCCCAGATGGTCATTAAAACAAGAAAAGGCAGAAACATACTTTTCTGTAATCCATCATCTCTCATTCGAAGAGATAATACAAGTCTTGAAAAGTCAAGCCTTAAGAAAGATTAATAATTCCAGGTACTTTCAGATGAAATAAACACACGTCTTTGTACACTGTTTAAAATCTTCAATAAATCTACGCTGAACGGCAGGCAACAAGCGCCACGTGAGATGCAAGTTAGCTGTGAAGCAAACGCTGTAAACCTTTAATTAGCTCTTGCTGTTCTGTACTCATAAAGTTAATACGTCCACTTCTGTTTCATTCTCCGTACAAAGATCAATTACGGGGACTAAACCTGTTTTGTTTTGTTTCTTTTCACTGCAGAAATTAAGGATACACAAGTACTATATTTGTGCTGTGGCTCAGGTCTAAGGGTACTTACATTTTCACCTGTGAACACGTAAAGGCAGACACACCTTAGAATGGGTCCAACTTTTATAAGTTGGGTCCCCACAGCCCTTCCCACCATCAGACTGCTGAATTACCAAGAGCATGACAGGGCCACCGCAGGATTCAAAAATGGACACCAAATGAGCCAGCTGGCTTCCCCACTGCTAAAGTTGACCCGGCATCTAGACAAACACTGTCTGATTTCAAACCTTATATCCCCTCCCTGAAACAAGCTTCTGGGTTTAAAATGACTCAAAATAACCATTCTCAGAAAAAGAAAGGAGATACACACAAAACACCCACAATTTCCTCAGTCCCTCGAAGCCCTTGGGATCCCAGGGAACAGAGATTTGCCATGCATGGCAGTGACTGGCTTAATACAATAGGTTTCTATGTGGATGTCATTCGAGTGTTGCTGATCTTAAATCAGAGAAAGAAGTAGTTACATTAGACAAGGTAATGGCTTCCAAAAATAAGAGCATGCCCAGTTTACAGAAGGACTGCGTACACAGGCTGAGCTCTAAGGAGATAACTAACACCCCACTGGAACAATTAGGCGGATTCTCAGAAACACTACATACTTAATTAGGCTGCCTAAGTCCCTGACTGAGCATACATGGGGGACTTTTTAAAGCATTTAATAACCTGAGTAAATCCAAAATCAGACGACAGAAGCCGATCCTTCACTCTGGCTACAGCGTTCGGCCTTTCCTTGCCTGGCACCTCAAGCATTCATCTCAAATTCTGGAGGAATATGAATGGGCACCACCAGCACTGGCCTGAAAACACTAAATAAAGTCCCTCCGAGTAGTGGTTACGGAAAGGGCCCCCGAGTGCCTGGCTCGGGGCTGCCCACCCTGACCCGGAATCGAGCCAGTGAGGCTCCAATAGTCTTCTGCAAACTTTACCACTGGAGTTGGGGCCGGGAGTGTAAACAATAAGGGACAGGGCCTTCATCAGCCAGGGGCACAGCCAACTGTCCGGACTCTAGATACAATCCTCCTCTTCCTGCTGTTTATTCATTAGTTTTGTATTGCACCTTTCTTTCAGCTGCCTCGGTACTTCCTCCTCCGTTATCCAAGCAATCATAAACAAACTAGGATTTGAAAGAGAAGTCGTAGGGGAGGGAGGAGCAGGGGGAAGGGGAAAGAAAAACACATTCAAAAGGCGCAGGGCTCTTTCTCTGAATCTCGCCCTCGGGGTTAGGTCTCAAAGCTCTGTGGTGATAGACGCCCCGGTCCGGGAAGCCCACTGGCTGCGTCTGAGGTCCTTCTGTGGCCACCTGAATCGCTCGCTCCTCTAAGTTCGTGTGGCAAGAGATGCGGAAGATGGCGTGACCCCGGGGCACGGTATGAAGCTACAACTCTGCTCTCCGTGAAAGAAAAAAACGTAACCCGCCCCCGCAAAAATAAATAAATAAAATAGGAGAAGCCTCTTGCGCTAACTCGCGAGAAGCGAGCACCTTCCTCTGGTAGACCAAAAAAGCACCCTAGAAAGAGGCACCTGCTGGGATCCTCCAACTTCAGGCTTCCCAGACCTAGACCCGGGCACTCTGTAAAGTTTGTTCCTCATCTTCCCGAGCACCAGGGACGAGCTCCCGACTGGGTGAGCTGGGATGAGCTTGCAGGGAGGAGGGCGAGATCTCTTGGCCACGAGATGTGGACCCCCTACATAGCGTGCCCCCCCCATACACACATAGTAGGGGTGTTGCAATCGTGTTTACCAATAACATCAACAAAGAATCACATGGATGCCTCAGCTTTGGGGAAGCGGGGGAGGGGACCTGGAGGGCAGAGAGAGCGCCAGCAGAGGGACAAAAAGGTGGGTAGGAAGGGGACAGAAAGAGAAGACTAGGAGAGTTGGTCAGGGACGAAGGCGCACCTAGAATACCAGCGGGTGGGAAGGAAAGCCAGGAAAGAAAGTAAAGCAGGCTAGGAGGGACGTGGGACGCGCCCGGGATGAAGAGGTGGCCCCCGCCCCCGGCCCGGTCACCTTGCTGTAGCCGTAGTACCCCAGGCACTGCGCGAAGTCCAGGCTGGCGGGGTCCCCGGCCGCCGCGGGGTAAAACCTCACATCCATGCCGGGGCCGGGGGCTTGGGGCCGGGACTGGAGCTCGCCGGGGCCGCTGGCCGCCTCCTCGCGGCCGCGCGATCCACCGTCGGGGACACCCGGCCGGGGGCGCCCGGGAACAGCGCGCGGGCCGTGGGGCTAGAGGGGCGTCGCGTGGGGGCCGCCAACGAGCCCGGGAGCTGGGGCCGCGGCACACAAAGGCGCGGCCACGCGAGCCGCGGGAGAGCGGGAGGCAGCCCGGGGGACGCGCCCCACCGGGACACCGAAGCTGGCTGCGCGCGGGCCGGGCGCCCGGGGCGCGGGGCGCAGCGCGGGGACCCGGGGCGGCCGGCGAGCTCAGGTGCGCGGCGAAGCTGGGACGGCGGCAGCGGCGGCGGCTGGCCCCGCTCCTCCTCCCCGGGCGGACTGAGCCGAGGAGCCGCGGAGACAAGGGGCCCGGCCCCTCCCCTGCCGCTCCCCCTCCTGCCGCCGCCGGTCCCCTCCCCGCGCCGCCGCCGCTCCGCCCCTCCCACCGCGGGCAGCTGGCGCGCCGCCCGCCCCGCCGGTGCGCTCGGCGGCCGACCGCCTCCGGGCTCGCGCCCCGCCCCGCGCCCCGTGCAGCCCCGGCCACCGCGCGCCCCTTTCCGGGCCCCTCTCCGTCCCACCCCTTCCCTCTTCGGTCCTCTTTGTCCCCGCGGCCTCACCGCACTCCTCTCTCCCCAGCCTCCCTCGGCCGCCCCACCGCTGCCAGCACCGTCCCTCCTGGAGCCCCGCTCTCCTCCGGTGCGACCCTTGCTTCCCTCGGACCCAGCATCCTAAAGCCATCCACTCCGGACCCAGCCCTCTCTTCAGTCTCTACCTTCCAGTCCCATTTCCTGCTGGTGGGGACCTGTCTCCCAGCCCCTCCAACCTTCCCACCCTTCTCCTTGGGTGTCCCCGGTGTAGGCTCAACCCAGAAAGTAACCTGTGCAAGTGGCTCCTGGTAGCCAGGACAGGGAACCCCATGTACACCTGTGTTATTTTCCAGGAGTGTTAGGGCCTGACCTTTCACAGGTAGGCAGACTTGAAGCTTCCCAAGTTAAGCCTCAAGTCGGGGCTCTTTGTATTTTCTTTACTCTTGTTTGTTTCTGAAAGGCATTCGAGTAACTGGATCTAGGCAGATCACTCGCTGCTCGCCAAGAGAAAATGTCCCTCTTTTCCTAAAAGGTTCTGGGTGATTAACTTGCCCACGCTGCACCCACCACCCCTCTTTATATCTTTCTCTCTCTTTAAGTTTCTCCCTCCTCCCACTCCCACCCCATTATCCCCACCACCAACAACCACCACCCTTGGCTTTACTGCTCTGAGTTAATTTGAAAGTTTGGCGGTCAGCCTTGGCGGAAGAAAACGTTGGTGGAGTCCCGGTTCAGTTATCTGCGAACTACTTTGAACTAGAAGGGAAAGATGTTGAACTATTTCCACTGACAGTCTCTAACGGCGTGGTCCCAGGATCACTTCGCTGGCCGGGGGCCTGAACCTATCCAGACATACACGGCTTTCTGTATTCCAGCTTGTGTGTCACGTGTGTGTGTGTGTGTGTGTGTGTGTGTGTGTGTGTGTGTGTGTGTGTGTGCCTTCGCTCGATACTATACCTCAGGAACCAAGCAGGGAAAATAAACTTCAATTACGTGAATATGTGTGTGTGTGTGCGCGCGCGCGCGCGTGCCCGAGAGAGCCACGTGTATTCAGGGAAGGAACAACTCCCCACATTGTCGCTAGGTTGACTCTGATCTCCCCCCCCCCCTTCTGAAAAAGCTCTGAGTCTCCATTTAATGTTGACAACCCAGCGGCGCTCCCTAATGGCCCAGCGGGTTGCACAAATTGGCAGTGTGCTGAGATATTATCAGGACAACACCCCATTGAGTAAGTTCTTGAAACGCAGAAGCAGAGGTCCTTTCTCTGGGCCACTGGGCGCCTGTGGCCTTTCGACCAATCAGAACTGGAGGTTGCAGTGGCCACCTGTTGTCCCGAAAGAGAACATCTTTTAAGTTTCACTATGAGTATTTAACAATGGCGGCAAAGTGCGGGGTCTAACCGAGGGAGAGAAGCTGACTGTTGACACAGGGTACCAGAAAAAAAAAAATTTCCTACCACGTAACCCTTAAAGATAGAGCAAGTATCAAATGCTGGGAAAGTGAGCTTTTCTCTGCTCACTCACATCCTTCCCTCACCTTAACTTCCACTTGCCAGGCACCTGGAGCAATCTGAGCTTGATTACGGAGGAAGCCAGTGAGGTATAATCCAAGTTGCAGAGAGGGGAAGCCTGAAGTTGCCATCAGACTTCCAGGATCAGGCACCACAAATACTGTGCTGCAGTAGCAATCCCACTAGCTGCAGGAGCTGGAGTTACATGTGCTGCTGGTGTGTTGCACTCACAGAAACTGAGAATGTTGCCCCAAGAGGCGCTTGGGATTAGGGGTGCCTGCTCATATCCCATAGCACTTTGGGCCTGTATTTTAGCGTTTTTTTTTTCTTGTGAAGCCTCTGCCTGTCGTGTAGAGGCCTTTGAGAGGAGACAATACTCACAAGACTGGTTTTGGGTTTTTGAGTTTGTTTGTTTTTGTTTTTCTGTGATTGTTTAAGAGAGGTAAACAAAAGTGTGAGTGGTGGGGGGAGGGGCTAATGGGACTACAGGACCTGAGATGTGCTTGAGGCATCTGAATGAGAAGTCACTGGTCATTTGGGAAGTCTGCACAATTGACCTTTGCAGTCTGTCTCCGTGCATTCAGCAGCTGTCTTTGAGGAGCCAGTATATGCCAGCCACTGTTTACCCACATTTGTGTAAGAAAGAAAATCCCAACATGACTCATAAGAGAAAGTTTTTAGAAAGGACTACTTGTACTACAGAAGCACACACAGGCACTTGCAGGAACACACACATACTCACAGAGCTCTCCTCTCATCCAGTCACCTGGAGATCCTGTCCAGCTACTGTAGAGTATTTAAAAAGGAGGCTCAAGGGGTGACGTGTTGCACAAAGCAAGATGCTCGCTCTCTCAAGAGCAGCAGACCATCCTTGGTGCATTCTTTGCAGTGGAAGTTTATAAGGAAACTGGAAAGGAAGAAGGGGGAGGGAAAGAACATGTAAATGGTGGCACACTCTTTGCAGGAAATCTGGCTACGGAGGGATTTAAGGCTCCATAGGACTCTGACTTGAACAATCTCCGTTGAGAGAACAGCATCTTGGGTATCTGGATGCCTTTGGGCTTTCATATATATGAGCACTGAAGTTATACTCGGTTTCACTTAGAGCTGATCTGATTAAGTGCTCCATCGATTAATGAGGTGGTAATGTCACCTCATTTTAGAAGTTCCAGGAAACGTGAAGAAGGCCCATCCACGAGAAGCTTGAGAATGGACTCAAAAGTATTGAAGACAGTTGTGATATGATGTCATCTTAGCGGGCGTCCCGTCTTCCAGTCTGTCTGAAATTTCCCTTTCCAGTCCCATATCAAAGGCTTCCCACTACTGGGTTAGCCTTGAACCTGAAGACGCTTCTTCAAAAATTCATCTTAAATGTGATTTGGATGTATGCTGAATAGTGCTGGTGCATTATCAGGAAGGGCAGCAGAGGGCTGGAGTGGGGGATGGTGCAGTTAACAAAGCCCTCGACTTGCCAACTGAAGACCTGCATTCAATCCTCAGAGCCCACATGATGCCCACAAGTTGGACATTATAACACAATCTTGTAATTACAGGCTGGGGAGGTAGAGACAATAGCTGGGACTTAGTAACCAGCCAGTCTAGCCTCAGTCCATCAAGAAACCCTGTCAGAAAAGAAGGTAGATGGCCTTTCTGAAACACCCCAGGTCTGATTTCCACACAAATGCGCGCTCGCGCACACACATCTTCCACACAAATACACACAAAAATACACATTCATGAACAAGTACGCATACTTAAAAAAGTGACAGTAGAAGAATTCCTTGTGAAGCCAAAATATAAATTCTGAGCATAAAGAAACTCCTCAGGTGGTTCCTATTATTCAGGTTATTACTATTAGTTGTGTTAGCTTGGTGTCTCTATTCATCCAAGAATATCTTTTTTCTTAATGAAATAATAAGTAAATGTTACAAAGTATGAAGGCTACTTTAAATCTTAACAGAACCCTGATTTTTTTTTCCTACTTTCTGTGGCCTCAAGTTAATCAAGAACCAGAGAGGACTTTATTAAACTGAGATCTACTGGATGTTGTAACCAGAAATCCAACTTTTAGGAATTTCTGAAAGTCATGTAAACCAGATGAGACAGATACTATTAAACATTATATATGGCTTAGCTCCTTTGCGTTTGGGTGATGAAAAGTCCTTTCCAAATATTATGATCCTTGTTTGCAGAATGTAATGTAGCCAAATTAACAGCAGCTCCAAATGGAAATTACCAAGGCCAGAGCTTCTCAAGTTTCTTCTCTATTCCCATAGTAACAGCTAATGTATTATAAGGGCAAATGTCTGGTGGTTGCTTTTGTATCTGAACTTGGCTTCGCATCATAAAGCAGTGTCTCTAGCCAGCCTGGATTCTTAATACATTACCACAAAATTAGAGTTTCCTATCAGGGAATCAGCATTTCACATTTGTAGCTGGACTCACAGGCAAATAAAATCAGAGTGGCCAACATTCTTATAATGGCTAGCATGTGCAGGGGTGAGCAAAATTAATGTTGTGCATCTGTAACTTAGTAAAACCCAAGTAGCCCAAGTTAAACTAGTCAACAGACAAGGGTTCCACTAGGAAACACAGCCTGAAAGAAATGTCCAGGCTCAGGAGATTTTTAGCTTCAGTTTTTAGTAAATCTAAACTTCTAGTGTAGAAATGGAAAATATTTTTAATATTTTTATTATGGTTAAAGATACAGAAACAGAGGCAGATGGAGAAAAGTAAGCCTTTCTTTTGTAAGAAATATATACTCAATTGTGTCCATGAGATTAATTCTTGCATTAGTAAGACAAATTTCATTCATATTTGTTTCTGTACAGGAGATCCAGAAAGAGTGCCCCAAACTAACCATGTCTGCCATGGACTATTACTTTTATTGAGAATAGAATCACTGGTAGGTTCTGACAGACTATAATTGTGGACCAGCAACCCTAGAGACCCAGCAGCAAAAAGTACTAAGCTGAGAAGTAATTCCTAAAGATAAGAGCTGCATCAAGCATTTGCTTATAGTCTAAATAGTTCTTCAATGAAACTAGTTTAGAAGCTAATGTCCTAAATGCGATCAGGAGGTGTGCAAATTTCAGTGTATCTGCCTTAAAAAAAAATTCCTGTATTTACAGAAATCCTAAGCTGGTGTCCTGCCTGTTTTCTGAAACATATTCTATTTTTTCTGAAGTGAAAGAATGACCTCTTTTGCAGGAACAATTTTCAGAGACAGCGTGTTTATCAAATGGTTTCTCTGTTTTCATAAAAACAATTTATTTTCACTGAACTCTTCAAGATAAGCATCAGAGCCAGGAAGAATGCACAATGAAGTTTATAATTACACTCCACAAACAAATCCTAGGTAGTTTTTATTTTGTTCAAGTGAAAAGGGTTTTCTTTTTTTTTTTTCCTCAAAGAGACAAAGGTACTGACTGCTAGCGAGGAGGCTTCCACGGGAGTGGAAATGAGGAAACCCAGCCAGTTTACAGCAGGAGGCCCCGACAGGGCTGCCCACAAAGCCCAGCTGAACAATGAGGGCTGAAGACCCAGTACTTTCTCTGAAAATGGGTGGGGGTCAGTGCAGATTTTATTTTTCATTAAGGGATATCTATAGGCGCAAGAAGGAGAGAAAATCCTTTGACAGATACACATTGAACCTTCTCATGGCAGTTCTAAAGAGCCCTGCATGCAAAAACATCTCCATGACATCCCTTCCTGGAAAAGCACTTGCATTCCAAGCCTCTATTTATGTGGAGTGTTCTCTTTTAGAACCAGAGAACAATAAACTTGTAAATAATAATGATACTAATAATTATAATAAAATAACTGAGTAGGGTCAGAGTCTAATAAAGAGTGTGGTTCTTGAGAAAGAAGAAACAATTGCATTTGATCAGAGAGCAGCCGAGGACTAGCTGCAAAAATCATCTCCCTTAATTTACATAGATCTGTGCATGCCAAACAGATGAGTGTTTGCTTTTCCAGTAATAGTGCAGGTGCGTCTCCTGCAGGGTCTAAATCTCCACCTCATCAAACTGTTTCACCGAAGTGGGACATGCCCTCTTTCCTGGAACGGCTTCAAGTTTTCTCCCCAGCATTCCAGCCACCTGTTTGTGGAGTTCATCCTGTGAGTCCATGCATGCAATTAGAAACAAGAGAATGAAAATAAATGACCTTGTTTGTTATTTATAACAAAGAAACTCAGCAAAATTAATGCTGTGGAGCTTGACCTCGTGACCCGAGAGAAAGGGCCACCTCATGGCTTTGTGGCCAACACACAATAGCTCGGCAGCTCCCATTGTCCAGCCACCGTGACTTTTGGATGGTCATTAAAACCGTATATCCAAAATATTAAATGTTTTACAAGTTAGATTAGAGGATTTGCACCCTTTCTAAAAAAAGCATGTTTAAAGAAGTGAGGCTAGTTAGTCCAAGAGCTCTCCCCCTTAAAGACAGCAAGTAAAATCATTTAGCTTTACCTACTTACTCTGTCCTGTGTCAACATGTGGAAGAAAGGGGAAATATTAAAAAATTTCAAATGAGGATCCTGGGAATTGAAGAGAGTTAAGTCTGTAATAGAAATCAAACAGAAGAATGATCTTTGCAAGTGGTGCAACAAGAGTGGGAAAACACTCTTGTTTCCTTCCTGCTGGGCAAGGAAGACATAGCTTCCTTCTTTCAGATAAGCACAATGTGGGTGCTGCCCCTGGAGTTATGTGATGAAATAGCACTACCATGTTCTCTCCACTACTATCCAACCACACACCCCAGAAGCTGTAGACAGGAAGTATATGACAACCACAAGGAAGGACCTAAAGGTTTTCAGCACTAACAGCTAACCTTGAGAAGTGGTAGTTGAGAATCAGCAACTACTCTGAGCATTGGGTGGTGAGTCTCGGGCTTGCCTGCATACCTTTCTGTTGCCTTCCTTGACTCCTTTTTGGTCCCTTCCCTGATGAACACCAAAAAGTGTTAAAGTTGCAGTATCAAAGATTCAGCCAAGATTTAATTTTTTATGTAAAAATAACCTGTAGTAAATGAGAAAGTTGTATGACCAGCAAACTATGTGAAAATGCCTTTTTTTGATAATGTATTATCAGCAAATGTTTGGTTTGTATGTCCATGTAATAGACCTATAAACTCAGGTCAAATCAAAATGCATAAGGTATAAAAGAGTTCCAATGTGGAAACATTGCCGTGGTGCAGGGATCTTTGGAGATACTATGGTCATATATCATCATCTAGAGCAAGAGAAAAAATGATAAATTATACCATGAAAGCTCCAACTTCCTGGTGAACCTCGTTGGGACTAGCCAGTTCTCAAGTACTGAAAAAGAAAATTTGGGACGCTTTTTTATTTTTATTTTTAATTTAACTAATCTGAAGAAACCCACTGAGCAGGCCAAGACAAGATATCAATTATATTTTTACCAGAAAGTGTTTTGACCACATCTGCACTCTTTCCCACTCCAAATACTTCAAAGGTCCACCTACTCCCTAACCTTTTCCCAACTTCACTGTTCTCTTCTTTTTTTTTTCTTTCTCTCTCTCTTTTTAAAACCACTGAATTTGCTGCCCTGTACACACATGGATATGGAACCAACCACTGGCACACGGGCAACCTACCATGAACAATACTCCCAAGGAAGATGGACGCTCACTTGCCAATAGTGTCTCAACTAGGAATGGGACCTCATGAGCTCCTTTCCAGTCCAGGCTGGAATGCTGACAAGTCTTGTGTGGGCAACCATTTATGCAACTGCTATTTCATGTCCAGAAGACATTGTTTCACACCTGTCTTCCCTGGGCCCTGCTCTTAACAGTCTGTCCATCCCTTTTCTTGCTCTTTGACCACTGGAGGAAGGTAGGGTGATATTAGTGTCCCAGTTATGGTTGGACGCTCCACAGCCACTTGTTCTCTGGACTTTGACCAGTCATTTCTTTTTTTCACTTAATTCTGAAAAACAGTTTCTCTGATGAGGAGTGAGAACTGCACTAATCTATGGGTGTATGCACTTAGGAAACAGTTTGATACTATGTCCTTTTAGTGAAATAATAGTCTCAGGTTCTCCTGTAGATCCTGTGAGCTCCCCAGCCAGGGTTTCTTGGCCATATTTATAGCACGTGCTTTTCTCCTGTGGAGTAATTCTAAGTCCAATCAGAAAGCCATTGGTTACCAACATAAAACTCATGTTCTATTGTACCCATGGGCATATCTTGCCAGGCCAGTTGCTATTGTAGCTCACAGGTTCACAGCTAGGTAAGCCTGTTGATAACTTTTCTCCCTGAGTTAGTGACACTCCTGTTAATGTAATAAAACATCATAATCAAGGCAACTCTCAGAAGAAAGTTGATTTTGGCCCATGGTTCCAGAAGGTTAGCTAGCGTCCATAATGGCAGGGACAGCTTAGCAGTAGACCACAGCCATGGTTGACAGAAGCAGGAAAGTTGAGAGCTCACATCTTCAACCACAAGTATGAAGCAGAGTGAGCAAATTGCAAATGATTTGAGTGTGTAAATGCTCAAGGCCCACCCTCGGTTAACATACTTCCCCCAGCAGGGCCATATCTCCTAAATTTCCCCAAAATTGCACCATCAACTGAGGAGCAAGTGTTGAAAGGCCTGAGACTACAGGGGGTGCTCTCACTTAAACCACCACACAAGACCATCATCCTGAGGAGCACCGTCTAGGACTAGGAAAGCTTCCAGGTTAGAACTCTATTGGTTTCTCCGCATCTTAAGGCCAAAGCATGTGCTACCTGCAGCAACAGGGTCTTAAGTCAAGTACCGGTGGGCAGTGGCACAATGCTAAGAGTTTAGATTGTTTTGGACAAATCCCTGGCAACACTGTTGGCCAACAATGTAAAGGGAAGAATTTTACCCCATACCCTGGGATTTTTTTCTTTGACAACCAATGTTTTCTGGAAGTGCCATTATCCTCCAGGTACAGTAATTCCATCCAAACTCACCCCACCCCCGTATATTCACAAATGTGTATTAACGAAGCAGAGGCAGCATGCATACAAACTTACCAAACTGTAGATTTCCATGTGGCTTTCTAAACACAGTCCAGTTACCCCTTCCTGTAGTCCTTTCCTCCTTCATATCACCTGTGTTCTGCTAGCACCCATCCCTTAACATATTTCTTCCCCCACCTCCCAGCTAAGCCCTCTTAATCTGAAAGCACTACAGAGTTCTCATTGTGGGCTCTAAGTGCCAAGTTATTTCTATAGCCGTGTTCCAGTGTTAGCAACAGGGCAGAAAGGGGCTAGAGAAACGGCTCGGTGGTTAAGAGCACTGACTATTCTTCCAGAGGACCCAGGTTCAATCCCAGCACCTACATGGCAGCTCACAACTGTAACAGTTCCAGGGGATCTGACCCCCTCACACATGCAGGCAAAACACCAATGTACATAAAATAAAAATAAATATTAAATAAATAAACAAATAAATAAGTAAGTAAGTAAGTAAGTAAATAAATAAATAAAAGCAACAGGGCAGAACGGTAAGCATTTCATCTCTCCCAGAACCAGAACCCATGCCAATGAGTTTCCATACACACTTTCACTGTGCTTTTCCAAGGAAGGTTCCAGAAGAGAAAAACACACAACTCTTTTACTAAAGATGATAAGACAGAGGGTGAGAAAATGCATGACCTTGTCTGTACTAAATAAGACATGGGAGGAGTATTATAATGGTGAAATAATATAAGCACCATCATAGAGAAACACGCTGTTGCCAAAGAAGTCAAGAAACATGTTTGCTGAAAATGTTACAGATAATGTGCTGAGGTTCTGTAGAGAAAGGATAGGTCACCTCGGATCCTGGAAATGGAAGAGCAAAGCTCTGTCGCGAACACACTTGCAAGATAGCATTTTCGGTATGCAAAAGAGAAGAAAAATATCCTAATGAGGTAATTTTAAAAGACTTACAAAGACGGCATTTGTGTGGTGGGGATCTGAAGTCCCATCAGCCATCTCTTGGATATATGATGCTTCAGTCAACCTGAAAGGATTACATCCCCATCTACCTACCTACCATCCCTCAGCTCTTACTCTTTCTATGCTTTCATTTCAGAACCCAAATTGAAGAGACACTGTTGTGTCACAGACTTTTCCTGGAGAGGTGCAACACACACATCTACTCACCTCACACAGGAAGCCCCTGAAGCGTCAAAGTATGGATACCACTAAAATCCAACTTGGTGAAACAGGGAGTTTTACTGGTTGTTTTGTTGGTGATGTTTTTACAGAAATATGGGTGAGGAATGGCTTACAGGTGCAGAAATGATTCAAGGACAGCTTTGGTAATACCAAAGCGCACCCCAGTGTAGTGCCGGTTCTGCAAAGCTGGGAATCTGGAACACACTGCACAGCCTGCAGACAGCTCACCAGGTGAGCCAGTATTCCTTCCGGGCGGCTCAACTGACCCAAACCCCTTCTAGGGATCTCTGCCATGTTCTACTTTCTCCAGGCAGCTGAGCTAGTCCCTGGGCCTTCTTTGCATCTTGGGTTGTCTGAAAGTGACTCTCAGAAGTCTTTACTGTTTAAGTTTAGAAGGAAGAGGCCTAGTGAATCTGATCAGTTTCAAGGAGTTCCTGAAGATATTTTGAGTTGTTTATCCTCTCTGAAGGATGGAGTATTTCAATCTTGCCCAACTCTGGGAGAAATTGCTACACAACAAAAGCTTTTATATAGGTCCTGTTGGTCTTAGGGTAAAGGAAAAATCAGGGTGGGTGCTCAAAGTGTCTCCTCACATCATTTCCATGACCCCTTTGTTGGTCAAAGCAAGTCAGATAGCTGCATCTGATGTCCATAAATTAGAAAGTATAACTGACCTGGTTGCAGGGGGAGGGGGAAATGCTGAAGGAGAAAGCACTAGGAAGGGTTATATGTTGAGGAGCAAAGTGCTAGGAAGAGGAACCGGGTAGGAAAGGGAGACCTAATAGAATCTAAGGGCCACACTACCATGTTACAGTCAAAACTAGAGTCTTCCTGATGGACCACATGAAATCATAGCTAGGGATTAGATCCCAAAACCTGACACATATACAAATGATTCACGTAACATGGGTAATTTCAGACTGCGTGCCAGCTGTGCACTATATAGACACCCAAATGTGTATGAATCTTTTAGGTGTACCATCATGACTGTAAGTGCTACAGCTTTGAAGGAAAAGGTATCTTGGCAGTCCGGAGCCATGGATTACCACAACCTCAAACTGCACAACAAACCTCACAAAAGAGATTTATTGGGAAAAACACAAGAGGATGGCTGCCTCTGCTCTTGAGAGAAGCAGCAAAGAACTGAGCAGGAGGCACGTTTTATGTAGGTTTTGAAGGGGGTTGAGGCTTTCCAGGGTGGCCTGGGATTGGTGATCTTGGGGAAATCTCAGGGATTGGTGGAACTTTGAGCTAAGGGATTGGTGGGATTCTGTGGCCTAATCTTGGGGCAAGGTCAGGAATTGACTTTTTATCCTCAGTTTGGCAGCTGGAAATGGTCCTTATAGCCATTAGAGTAGCCTGGGGGTGGGACCCGGCCGCTTGTGCCTCAAGAGCCTTACTTCTCTCCAGTTAGATAATTATTACGCCCATCTTTCATGTTGAAGAAGGGTGTCACAGAAGTGAGATGCCTTGCTTAAGGACAAAAAAGCAAAATGGTGTGCCAGATAGTTTTATGGCAACTTGACACACGCTAACGTCATCTGCAAGGAGGAACCTCAATTGAGAAAATACCTCTACAAGATGGGGCTGTATAGACAAGCGTGTGGGGCATTTTCTTAATTTGTGGTTGATGTGAGAGGGCCCAGCCCACTGTGGGTGGTCCTGGATTTTATGAGAAAGCAGGATGAGCAAGCCATGAGGAGCAAGCCAGTAAGCAACACCCTTCCAGGGCTTCTGCATCAGCTCCTGATTCCAGGTTTCTACCTCGTTTGAGTGCCTGTCCTGACTTCCCTCAGTGATGAACATGATAAGAAAGTATAAGCCTATTAGCCTTCCTCCCCAAGTTGCTTTGTTCATGGTGTTTCATCACAGCAATAATAATCCTAAATAAGACAAATGTTGGTATAAAGTCAGGTATTTTCTTTCAATTGCATCACTGCAGGGCAGAGAAATAAACATGTCACTTTTCTTCAGTAGAGACTTCTTTATTACCTCATACCCACAGCCTGAAACAAGGGGATAAGTCACACTGCACAACAAACCACAAGCAGAAGCTGTCACTAAGGTGGTGATTCTCTAACCATCCCTGCACAGCACAGTGTCATAAATGACTAAAAGACAACACATCCATCTCAGAGGTGTTCACTGGAAAATCCCGTGGCAGAAATGGACAGTTTTCCAAGTGTTCCTGCCATGCACTGTCCAGTTTTTCTTGCTGTTACTGGGGGGGGGGGCGGTAATGTGTCATGTGAGCAGTACTGGGAAGTGGGCTGTGAGATGACATATGATAAGACAACCAAGAGCTCATAAACATCTTCCTTGCCCTATGGTGGTATCCTTGGATGCTCTTAGCTATACCAAATGACACAGGTACAACATATCACATATGCTTCGAGATGTGCATGAGCAAAATCATGTATCTTGATGGATGGCACTAAGCTTTAAGGCATAGATGGTTGATTGTCATAACAGCATAATCCTCCCAGAGCATCCTTACTGACAAACATCCGGCTGATCTTGTTTACTATAAGAAATGAGCATATTGTCCTTCTCAGATCCTCATTCCTAGTGTTAATATAAAGAGAGGGCCTTTCATACTAGATGGTCAACATATAAGTGAGATAAAATGAATGAATATAATGTTTAACCTAGGCCTTGCATACTATAAACTTAAGCTATCCGTGATCTTTTTTGGAAACCAGTGATTGACACACATTCCTGATATATCATTTCATCATATTACCTCTGAGGTTAAGGTTTTTATTTTTTCACTGTCCTGGGAGCAAGCACTCTATGGTCCTAAGGAAGTTGTTTCAAGCCTCTGAGCTTATCATGAGTGAGTTCCACATCCTGTCCAATTATCTGTAGCAAATGAGATAACACACATAATTTTTTAATTATCCAGGAAGATGAAAATCCATACCAATTCTGTGTTTAGTTTTGTTAGGATATATTCACAAGATGGCTAGGTGATGAGAGCGAGGTTTAAAGGGGGGTCTGTTCGGTAGCGCATTCGCTGAAACTTATCTCGGCAGTCTCGTACATGAGCTCGCTGTCTGTGGGGACATCAGTGGTTACCCCCTCCAAACACATTCGCTCTTCCCTTGCTTCGCCTTCTTTATACTGTGTTCAGGCCCTCCTTTTCTCTGGGCAGCAGTGTTCATCCAGAGCAGATCTTTCACCGAGGCCTTGTTTTCATTGCCAGGGATTAGTTCACGGTGGTGGTTAACCTTGGTTGTGAACTTGAAAGGATTAGAAAGCACACAGGGCAGTAAGAAAGCACATCCCTGTCAGTGCCTGGGAAGGCGTGTCCACAGACGATGAAAAAAGTAAGGGGAGGTGACTCGCCCTGAATGTGAGCCGTACTGTATTAGAGAGGAGAGGTCAAGACAGAACGGAAGAAAGAAAAGGGAGAAAGTAAAGAGCATGAGCATTCTCCCCACTGTTCCCCAACTGCCATGATGTGAGGTGCTCTTCTCCATCACCCCTGCCTCCCTTAAAACCTCTGCAGTTGTGAGAAAAATAAGTCCCTGCTTTCTCAACTTGGTTCCTGGGGTGTTTCCTTACAGCAGTGAGAAGGTCTGACTGATACAGTTAGCCACTGGCCATGATCCATTGCCAGTCCAGGGGACCTACATAAAAGAGCGCAGGGAGCAATAAGGTTTTTGGCAACTCCAGTGGATCAGGGGCAGGTACATACATTTATGTTGTAGTTATAGGGACTTGATCAAGTAATCGCATATAAAGTTGTCAGTTTAGCATTGATAAGAGGGAAGAAAGTCTTTAGTGAAGTTGCGCTTCATTCTGCCCCTACTTCTGAATTCTTTTTTTAAATTGTAATATTTTAATAAATAGAGTAAGAAATAGAAGGCATGCCTCTAAAATTCTTAATTGATAAAAGGACGGAAGCATGAGTTAATGTAGTTGGAAAAAACCGCTCAAACTCAAAATGATCTAAAAGGACTGGAAATCTAGGTAGACTCAAACTTAAGGAAAATTAACTGAAACTCATATTAACTTCCAAATTTGGAAGCATTGGCAGGGTTGGCTGGTAAAGCAGTGCCGCGGAGCTTCATCTGAGCCTTTCTGTAAATTGCAGACCTCCATGGAGATGCGCTTTTCTTTCTGAGACAGAAGCCTATTCATTTGTTGTGTGTTAGTGTAAAGCTGGCTTTATAAATGTCTTAGAATAGAATATTCCTGTAATTCTGATTTTCCTGTTATTTAAAACCAGGCAGATAACAAGAAAATAATTTTTGTCCTTTCGGGCAATTCAACAAGCTGGAAAATTCCTAAGGGAAGAGAGTGGGGCACAGCTACTAGAGGACACAGCATGAGTCTAGCTATGACACTCCATCTTGCCATATATAGGTGAATGTCCATGAGCACATTTCCCCTCAAAGGACAAAAGAGAGATAAATGTATCCATTTGGAGCCATTTCATTATGCTATTTTTTATTTCTTTGCTTTTTTTCAAAATAACCATATTACATTCTTAACTGAATAGATAAGAAATAGATCCTTACTGAGAACTGAATCCCAAACATTATTATTTTTTTTAATATAACGAAACTGAAATACTATATAATAGGTGATCAATGTCAGTAGTAAGAGGAATCTTCTTCAGAGTTACAGCCCAGTGCGTATTCGGCGAATCACCAATATTTTACAGAAGACTGTTTCCAATGTAACATCACACCCTTCTGCAGGTAACAGTAAATTTGTTTGTTATAGATCAGTCTATCAGTTATGAACAACCGGAAGTGAAGGATGACATGTTTGACTGACTTCATTTGAAGGGACTGTAGAGCCCAAGGCAGCAAGGCAGTAAGGGATTAAGATCTCTAAGAGGCCCAACTCCAGAGTGGTGGGTTTGGAACTCAGTCTGCTTCTTCCCCTAAGGACTCGATTAGATTCATAAGTATTCCTCAAAAGATTAGGAACTATATGACAATACCATGGAGGAAATTGCAGTTCAGAACTTGCTGGGTATGAGTATGTGGTTTGAGTAGGTTAGAATATGAATTCATATGTGGTATGAATAAAGTCATGTGTTAGGAACTTTGTGCTCAAGGGCACAATGTTTTGTAGCCTAGTGAGAAGTGATTAAGAATAAAGGCTATTGCCTATTGGTTTTCCCCTAGGGGACACCATACCATAGAAACCCTCACAAGATGCTAGTATCTTTATATTGGGTTTTCCAGCCTCCAGAATGCTAAGAAACAAATTTCATTCTTTGTGAGTTCTCCAGCCTGCTGCATTCTGTTATAGCAGCACATGATAGAAGACAGAGAAACTGGCAAGGATACCATGCCAAGCACCCTAGGTTTTCAGCTGACATCACAAAGGGCTATGCCCTAACAGTGAGAGCAAACTAGAAATAGACCAGTTCCACGAAGAATGAACAACTTTAATCCCTGATCAGACTACACTGATCCATCTCTATACTGTTTGCTGGGTGTGGTCGGGGCTTGAGGAGGGAAGAGCAAATCTTTATAAAAGCACTCAGACTCTCAAATTATCTTAATTTTGTTTTTATTTACACCTGAAATCTACTACACCACCAGTCATCTCTGGAGCCAGGACCATGTGACTGGATATACAGATGTTGGGGGCATATCTAAAATGTGTCCAAATGTTGAAATTATTAGACATGGACTTTTAAGAAACATGATGATACCAGTATTCAATAAATCAACCTTTATCAAGAGACAGGGATGTTCATCATCTGCAGTGAGGTTATGCCCTGATGAAGCCGCTGTAAGTAAAAAAAAAAAAATTGCAATTTGAACTTTAGTAGACTTAAAGTCATACCAAACCTCCCAACTTAGCTTATCCTGTCTGGAACACACTCAGAACACAGATATTAGCCTACAGCCAGGCAAAAGAGCTAATCCAACACATGTTTTATAATGAAGTCCTTGCTAGCTCATGAAGTTACTAAATACCCATAGTCTCCAAATGCTAGCAATATAGTACCTTGCAAGGTACTTTCTTGTTTACCCTGGTAATTCCACAGCTGGGTGGGGCATGTGCCTTGCTGTTGCTTAACATCATAAGAAGTGTCATGGTATGTGTGTCTGGCCTGAGAGAGGTTTAAAAATCAAAAGTCAAGTATTCTTTCTGTTAAATACATATGCCTTTTGTAGCATGGACAGATCAAAAAAATGTTAACTCCAGCCATCATAAATTGTGGGCTTTCTGCACTTACTTAGGACCTAGGCTTCACTCAGTATATTTTCTCAGTAAATATTTAGTGATGTATACTCGTCAATTAATCCAAAGTAACAGCACTGGTATATTGACAATTCAACCCTAAATAATGTATGTGTAATTTAACTGAGATTTTTAGAGATCCTCCCATAGCCCAAAGATCCTGCCATAAACCAAAATGATTTAACGTGGTTCACAGGCACTAAATTACATGGAGAAAGTCATTCTCTCTTCTGTTAACATTTAGTCCTAATGATTATGTCATAGAAAAAGTTTCAGCTTAATGCCAACTGTCTCCCATACTACCCCACCACTATTAGATTTTCTCTTTTAAGAAGGAAACCATAGGCCTCCAGCTTGGTCCATTGGATAGTCAGGTGTCATGGTTTCTCTACTCTGAGGTTGTTTAGGAAGATACCATGGGGTTCGTGGGTATCTGGTATAACCAGAACATTTTAATCAAAAAAAAAAATGAATGCCTAAGACAGGAAAGGGGAAAATATAATCAGCTCGAATTCTTCCCACTGCTCCCTTGGTTCTAAGGTATGTCACCATGATCAGGCTTCCTCTCATGACTGCTTTTTAATCTGTGGAGAGTGTTTTTGACATGTTATGACTGGAGCCTACAATTGTAATTTTCACATATAAATGAACTGAACAGAAGTAAATTAAAGAAAGAGTACGTAAGGGACATGAAAAAGACAAGAGTGCCTTGTGACGAAGGACAGCACACTGACTTAACCCAGAGAGGTGGGGTTAGCCACGGAACTGCAGGCTGGTGGCTCTGTGGCAGGCTTGGAGCAAACTCATGTGTCCATCAGTCCAGTCAGCATTCATTTATCGAGCAGCAGCCCAAGACACAAACACTTTTCCAGTTATAGAGATAGAGCACCCAACAAGACAAGTCACTGTCAAAACATTGAGAGTACAGCAGAAAGACACAGACAAACATGTACGCAAAAACTACTCCGTAATGAGCTGGTATTTCTCTAGGAAGGTGACTGAAGAGCCAGTGACTTGAGCAAAGAGTGGAAGAGGCTAGGCTCCCCACTCCAAGGGCGCCTGGAAAAATGCAGGCTAACAGCTGTGCAATCTGTACCATTACTGTGAGCAAAGGAGGAAGCCTGAGTCCCCTTAGCTGTTCCTCCTGACACCTGGGTACACGGCTGTTTACACAGGCAGATCACCCAGCCGCTCCCTGAAAGGCAAACAGCTGCTTCCTGCCTTCTTAGCTGGCACAGATTGGGGCCCTGACATTGAGTGCTCACGAGAAAGGAGGTGTCCGCCATTTGTGCTCAAGCAAGACATCATAGGTACTTCCAAAGGACAAGGATGGAGGTGGGCACCGGAAATAAAGTAAGGACAAGAAAGGGCTCACTCCTCACCTGGTCTTCCTACCCACTTAGAATCCAGGCCTGTCTAGCTTACAAATGCCTGAGTCTGTCTGCACACTACCCAATACATATGGGAAAATCAAAATAAGCTGTAAAGGCAAAGAGGCTTTCCCATGATCCAGATCAAGGCTGTTGTGGATTCGGGCAGGTCACATGCCCCAGATCCCTTCTATTCAATGGCCCCTGCCTCTCAGCTGGGAAGCATTTGGATTGATTCTTCTTAATTTTCCTTTACCAAACTCTCATGGTTTACCAAAGACCATGAGTTAAGTCCTTAAGTACAATAACATTTAATACAATCCAAGTCCCTAAATTATCACATGGACCCTTTTGACTACTGACTGAGTCTTATGTCTGTTTGCTTTTCTTTCCAGACCACATCCCCCAATATCATTTCCCATGCTGAAATTCGTAAACCTATATTGAGGCAAGTACGTATTCCATTTGGCCACGTGTCTACTTGCACAGCATGTTGTATTTTCCAATGTTTCTTTTTTTCTGTTAAACCCGTGAGTGTCCATGAGCAACCACTGGGACTTAATGGCAGTTGATGTCAAAGACACCCTCAGATCTGGTCTCTACCTTCATAATCCAGTCTAAGAGTCTGTCAACTGACTGGACATATAAATTCACCAGCATCCTGTATAATCTTCTTGTCAGCTGTCCTCTGAGAACAACGCTAAAATGGGGGTAAACATAGAGGAGATTTAGTGGGAGAGTGGGTGAAAATGAGAGGGGCCTAGAGGAAACTGTCACTGACATCAATCAGGCGAAACACTTCTATGAAGGGGAACTTGTCTTGTTCCTCTTTGTGTGGTTATATAGAGTACCCGAGGCTAGGAAAGTTAAAAAGAAAAAAGGTTCGGTTAATGGTTCTACTGTCTAGAGTGTCCAAACAGTTGTAGGCTGTATCACAATATAAAAGAGAGCAGAAAGGGAAATGGTCATAGACAAGGAGGAATGAGACCATGGGGGTGGCAGCCTGCTCTGTTTAGGACAATTCTCTCTTGCGGACTTGTGGGGGAACTACTCCTCACTAGATCTGAATCCCTCATCCAAGACAGCATTAATACTGTCCTAAGGATGGAACCCCTGTGGCCAGGTTTCTTTTTATCTGATCCTACCTGTTAAGGATTCTGGCTTGAGGACCAAGCTTCCAGGACACGAGCTGCTGGTGGACCAGCCACATCCAGACCTTTGTTTCCAGTGTCAGACCACAGGGTGGCTCTGAGGAAGTTCTGGAAAGGTCGCATTTGAAAACTTGGTTTTCCTTCTGTGCTCAGTGAGACTGGACCTTAAGATGTAGCATAAATAATAAAGTGGTTGATTGTGAGCGAAGGAAAGAGAGTTAGAAGCCGGTAGGCCAGCCTGACCAGTGGCCTAAGCTCAGCCTGGCGGAAGAGTGATATCAAATCAAATCCAGAGTATGCTAATGAGAGTTGAACAACCTGCTCCCCAGAGAAAGTCCATATTTGTAGGGTGTGCTGATTTTCATGATGAAACTAAAACACTCCTTCCCTGATGAGGTTCAGATTCCAGCATGCTGCACCTTAACATGGAGTTGGAAGAGCCGTGTATGTAATCATGAGTATCACATGACATCTCATGACACAGCGAAGTCGGTACCAGTTCACCACTGCTGTGTGTGAGGCTGGAATTACTAATTTAGTAGAATTGTGACCTTCTGGACCAGTGCCTGAAGCATAGCAGGTGCTCTGCAAATGGCTGTTTACCCAGGAACTGGGCAGACTGAAGCCCACAGATGGGAAATCAGTGAGTAGTGGGGGAGGGCCAGGAGGAGGAGGTGAAGTTGAGGTTGTTAACCCCGGGACCATGGGTGAGAGGGAAGTTGTGATTCTTTTGAGCAATTACCTTTTGGACTTTCTAGATCTGGCATGGGACAAATGGAAAGAAAGACTTTCTGTGGTCCTTTTATAATTCTGTGATGGGAAACAGTTTTCAACCATTGTTTTTAAACATGCAATCATCTTTATAAATAAAACACTACAAATAAAATGGATGAATAATGCCCTTCTTTTGGGGTCCCTGCCCTGCCTTCCTCAAATGCCTCTCCTAGAACAGTGACTCCATGACCCCCAGTGAGCTGTACTTTCTGGTGCCTATACCTTAGGAAGTTTCTACCCCCTTAGTTTTGAGCCTGGCCTATGGCCCAATGCAACCAACAAGATGAATCAGAGATGAAGAGGGTGTGGCTACTTTCCTGGCCCCTGTATTAGAAATCAGGAGAGGCCATGCAGAAAGGTCACAAAGAAATACAAAGATGCTGAGACCACATGAACCCGGAGAGAGGGAGAGAGTCCCAGGTGCCCAGTGTCGCAGATGAACCCAGGCCTAAATCATGTAGAAAATCTTTTAAAAGCACATTTTGGGACTTGACATTATGTTACTTGGGATTTAGATTATGCCAAGGAAGTTAAATTATCTGAAAAGGGGGCTGGACAGATGGCTTAGGAGATAACAGCACTGGATACTCTTCCAGAGAACCTAGATTTGGTTCTCAACACCATGGTGGCTTACAACCATCTGTAACTTTAGCTCCAGGATATTCAATGGCTTCTTCCAATGTCCTCATGCAGCAGGTATGAATGTGGTTCACAGGCATGGATGCAGGCAGAATGTCTATATACATATAATAATAGTAACAATAATGATGATGATAATAATAATAATAAGCACCATCATCATGGCAAAATGAGCATGGGGACACACTCTAATCCTAGCAGGGAGAGAATGAAGTAGGAGGGTCCCTAAAGTAAAGAAGGGACAAAAAGAGAAAAAGAAAGCTAATGAAGAGTGTCAATGACTTGGCACTGGGTTCCAGTCCTACCAGGGGCCACTGCAGAACAATATAGAGCATGCTTTGTAATTTTCCCACCCAAAGAGGGAGGAATCTGAGATTTTTACCATCTGTCTCTGGGCATATCAGTTTCACAGGATTTCTAGTGAGTCCCAGTTCAAGGCGAGATATAAAGAAAGTGGTGGCAGAAGAAATTTGAGCACCGAGCGCTTTAGAAAGGGCGCTAGTGTTTTCTCACTTACAAAGCAAAGCTTTAGGCCAAAGCTCATGTGCTAATGGGGTTAGGAAGAAGAAGGAAGCAGAGAGGACTGTCCATCATGCTTTACAGGATGACTGCCTGGTTCTATGGGTGTCTTCCTGGAGACCATGGAGAGCTACCTGATCACCCCACCATGCCTGTGAGAGGAGAAAGGGCAAGAAGTTCCCACTCCTTGGTTACATAAATGTGGGAGGTAGTAGGGGTCAAGGGGTCTTACTCTTCACAATAACTGGTAAGTACTGAGCTGGTTAGTGAGTGAGAGGCCTGTGACACGGGACCCCGGAAGTCTGAGAGCTGCTACCTCAGCAAGTCTATCCTTCTCTCCTATCACCTGCAGAAGATGAAATACCCAGAACTCAAAAGAGGACGGTGCACGTTGACATTCAGGAGCAAGATGGATGTTGAGGTGGCAATCAAATTAAACCCGGTCCAGAAAGCTATGAGAGAGATGAACACAAACCAGGTGGCGTGTCCTGACAATTCACGTCATGAAATACATCGGGCCACATGATAGCTCGGTGTAGGACTGAAGACCCAACTCAGGGAAACAGGGACTGTTTCAGTCATGATCTTGATGGCTGACTCTTTGACCCTCCCCCATATAAGCCGGGGAGTGACAGACTGGCTAGATCCCAGGGGAGGACATTACAGCCAGCCCTGAGGAGACAGGATAAGTTGGGGTTGGATGGAAGGGAAGGAGGTCCTCCTCTGTTGGTGGACTTGGAGGGGGCAGGGAGGAGGGAGATGAGGGAGGGAGTGGGAGGGTAGGAGGGAATGAGGGAGAGGGCTATGCCTGGGATTCAAAGTACCTAACCTGTGATTGAGATAAAAATAAATAAATTTAAAAAAAAGAAAGAAATACATTGGGCCAAAATCGCAGAGCTTCACCAATGAGAAGGCTCACAGCGCACTTTCTCAAGGAGAAAGGCACTATCTCAATATTGCTTCCTGATCATTGGACAGTAGAGGATATTTTGAAAGGTGTTAATAAGCATACAGAAGAGAAAAAGGAGATTGCTGAGACCTGAGTCTAATTTCCCCAGAAATCATGTTGAGTCAAATGTCCACTCTTGATAAAATTACTGCAATTAGAAAGTTTGACCTAAGCGAGGCATCTTTCCTACCACATCACCTATAATGTTCTTTTCACCATAGATGATACACAGGAACACAGGTAAAAGTAGGTTTGGTGTTCTTTTTAACCAACATCTCTTGAGCTCTGGTTTCTGCTCATGCGTTGATCAATATATTTTCTTTGATCATGTGAAAGAAGAGAAAGTATGCGTGTCCACCAGATTCACATATGACACAAATAAGGCAGAGTAGTTTTTGTGTTTGATGGCATAATTGGGGCTCAATTTGTATCAACGGGCAATGACATTAGGTAACACCTGGTTAGCATAATATTTAAACATAATAGAATCAGTATTCAACAACACAAATAAGAGTCAGTCAAATCTACCCAGACTTGGGGAGCTAGATTAATAGCCACTGAATCAGAAAACCTTAGGGTTTTAATTAACCCAAGACTCAAAGAGATCTACTAGAAGAATATTTATTTTTAAAGGTAATTTTAGGCTGCAGCAATAGGTCTTATTTTCAGCAGAAGGGCAGTGATAATCTTAATAGATTCTGTGAGGGGCACACTGCAGCTGGAACAGTGTATGTTCAGTTCTGGGTGAAAGAGTAAGCAATTAGATGCAGGCAGGATTTCAAGCAAGTGTCACACAAGGAATGGTTATCAGCACCAGGGATAAATGAGAACAAAATGATAACATTTTATAGGAAGGATAGTGGCCTCCATCTATCTGACGAGCACTCAGGTGCAAAGGGGAGTCAACATATCCTCCTCACTCTGCCTTTTAGTCAGCTATGACCACATTAATGCTGTACGGGCAACAGCAGCATCTGTTTATCTTGTATGCATCTACAGGTGAGCTGATTTCTCTGGCCTGATGGAGGGAGCTGAACTCAGACTCAGGCAGTAGCTTGGGGTTCAGATGCTCTGTCTTCTTTTTCTTCTTCTTCTCCTCCTCCTCTTCCTTCTCTTCTTCCTCCACCTCTTCCTCTTTCCTCTTCTTCTTATTTTTGGAATTAATGTGCTCCTGGGAGTAATCTTCTCATGGTAATGTAAGAAACACAAGAGGCATGTACATTGAAACTCTCTGAAGGCTTCATATTGACCAACATCTCAAGTTAAATCCTGGAGTCAAGGGGCAGGGTAGTATACTCTGTCTACCCTGGGACCACCAGAAAAGAGTTGCATATGTTCCTATCACAATAGACAGAAACCAATTTTCCTATTTATCCACTTGAAACTAATAAGGTAAAACCATAGTCTATGATATAAATTTACTAAATGGGGTCCTCTTTGGGTGTAGGGCAGTGAACAACTGAATGATTATTAGAAATGCCCATGGATGGAAATTTGTGGCCCTGAAGTTGAACGTAGCTTATTAGCTCATTCCTAACAGCATCAGAGATATAAACCTGCTATCATTTGGAAAGTTAACCATGTACTAGGCACCTCTAACACCCTGTGGTCCCATCCCACATCCTTCTCTCTGACTATGCCATGCTAGGCTGTTTCTCTCCAGCCTTTTTTTGTGGAGGTCCTAAAAAGACAAAGCTAATTTGTGTCCCTGACAGTTTCCAGAAGGGTTTCTCCTCTTCCTAACAGTCATGAAAGCACAGGTGCTGCACACTGGGCTGTCAGTTCCTCTTGCCTCACACACAGTGGCAGGCCCCAAGACTGTAAGATGGTGCAAAAGCATCGCTGAATATCCAGTCTAGCCCAAGACATCCTTCCAGATTCATTTCTTATCCTTACCATTCTACAGTCCACTTCATTGTTGCTAGCTGCCTTTCCCTATCCACATGCTCTGCTTTGCCTATAATTCCACCCTCACAGACTCAGATCCCACCTACCCCACCCAGTGCAAACCTAATATCATCCTCTGCCCCATGCTTTTGCTCACAATCCACCCAGAGTGACCTCCCCCTTTCGCATACACATAGTCCTAAAAAACCTTATGGTACTAAGTGTGTTTGTATCACAGAAAGGATGACCAGGAACATTTGGCACATACATACTCAGATCCCATTTTATGATACTCTCACATGATTGGTCTGATAGAAACTTCAAGCAAAATTAGCTTAAGCAGAAAAGATATTTGGCTAACTCACATAGCAGGCTATATGGAATTGAGTGGTTCAGGAGCTAATACAGCAGTTTAATGAACCCAGGCTCTCTCTGTCGTCTGCTGTTCTCCATGAGTCAGCAGTATCTTTCATGGTTGACAGACAGATGCAAAAGCCCAAAGCATCACATCCTGATACCATCAGGAAGCAGGCAAGTATTCTTCATGCTATTGCTCTTACCAGATATAAGAAAATACAAGTTTCCTGCAGACATTTCCTTACACCCGACTGCTTAATACTGGTGACCATACCCACATGGCTGGACTATCCCTAGCAAAAAGGAATGGGTTGCTTAGATTGCATTAGGTCAAGCACGAGCCATTGCTGGTGCTAGACTGTGCTGAACAAAAGCCAAGCTTTGAACTGTAGACCAGAAAGAAAAATGTGTTCCTGTTTTATCCTTACATGACTCCAGGATTTGATCTGATTAGGGGTGACAAGGTAATGAAGAAAGGACAGACAGGCAGACAAAAGGATGTACAGAAAAGCTGGGGTTGGCTGGGCTGGGCTTTCTGATGGAGATGATACAGAATCTAAGGTTGTATCTTCATGGCAATGTCAACAATGCGCCACTCAGGGCTACACTCACTTCCGACACACTCATCTTTGCTAACCTGTGAGGAAGAATAGCATTTCTTGAGCTGCCTCTATGAGGCAGGAAGCTTGCTGAGGGTGGGAACATGTCCGGACACACAGGGGCTCTTCCACAGTACAGACACAGCCACTGACCCTCTCTTAGCCATTTTCCCAGTGGTGTTTTGAAGCTACTGTATAGTGTGCAGGTCCTAGTTCCCCTCATCTTGTTTCTGACGCCGTCCTTCTCCCCAGATCCTCCAAGAGAGTTTGGTCTTCACTGAAGCTGGGACTCAGAGGTGTAAGAATCCTATCAACACATACTGATGACTTAAGTTCCAAGGGTAACATGTCTCAGTAAAGGAGCTGTGAGTTAAGCAGAGCTATGCTATTGTCTTCGTAGCCTTTATTTCTTCTTTTATTGCCTGCCATAAGGAAGGACGGGGTATTAGATTAATGAGAAGTCAAACCCCTACCCCAAAACCTAGTACCCCTGTGAGTATGGGAAAGGGGTTTGGCTTTTCTGAGCCTTGGCACTTTGGTTTGCTCATGTGAAAGCATGAACCTTTTCCAGGGATGTTGACCAAGGCTGCAGTGACTGCAAGACAGACCCCATTCTAGATGGCTGAGTTCCAAGTTACTTCTGGAGCAGGTCAGTTGCTCCATACTTGTCTGTTTCCCTCTCTCCAAACCCTCAGACTGGTTCCCAAAGACATTCCTCATCTTGATTGTGGCATGTGTCATTTTGTTTCTCATATTTCTGTGCCTCACCAATGGCTAGGAAAGGATCAGTGATTTCATCTGTTTCTCACATTCTTTGGTAAATATGTAAGTTTAAGTTTTTTTCCTTCTAATAAATGCCCATATATTGAAAAAGCCCTGTGAATAGACTCTCTTCAACACCCAGGCTGTGTTCGGGAAGCAGAAGAGTGGGAGAATGAAAGAAAGATGGTGACCTCAAATGGCCTCTTCAGCCTCTCTGCTTTTATGTCAGAGTGCTGTGTCACTAGGGAGTGGCCTCCTTGTCATCTCTCCTTCACAGCCTCCTTTGACTTCCCTTTTAAAGTAACCATGGACTTTGTGCCCTTACCACTGTGCCTGCCTTGCTTTGGCCCCACCAAAGGTTCACTGTCCATTTTATAATGAGGCTTCCAAAATGGCACAGTGAACTTTTGTACCCAACCAGTTACCACATTTATCACAAAAACTCTACACCCCCCCCCCTGGTCCCTCCACCCTTCTTTCATGGAGGGCCAGTTTCCATTTCCACTCTGCCTCCTAAGAACTAGGATCATATTTTCCTCCAGTCTTGTGGCTACCCTTTTCCAGTCTTTGCCAGCTCCCGTTTTTGTGGGATGTAAGTTCACCAGGATGCCTTCTCAGGACTAGGAGGCCTGTTCTGCATGTATTTCTAAACACCTGCTGGGCAACCCCTCCATACACACACACGCACACACATACACACACAAATATACACACACACCCTTCCTGCATCAGCACAGTCCAGGGTCACATTACCGTCTTTCTTTAGGGACTTTAAGTCTTCATAAAGTCCATCATAAAGTAGACATTACTGCTGGGCAGATCGACTCATGTCAGCTTGGACTTGGAGTGAATACGCTCTGGATGGTTAGAAAGAACAGTGTCATAAAAAACCCGGTGGTAACTTTTCTTCTGAAATATGGGCATAGCAAAGAAATTTGAGACAAGACTACAATAACTTCATTATTGTTTAATCGTGCATAGGCACACACAGAAATAAGTGGTATCACTGATTGAATCTGTCTCCTCAACATGTCCTATATGTGAGGTCATTTTATCTGTATGACATATCTCAAAAGAATATATGACCATCTCATGTTTTCACAGAAAGCTAAGGCTAAGGAGGGGTAAGGGATGTGTCTCCTACCACACAGTCAGCACGTGTCAGAGGGATGTGAATACAAGTGTTGGCTGCCTTACGGTGGCTTTTATTGTCCAGCTTCACTTGGATCTTGTTCTACATACTGCTGCCTGCTGGTCCTACCATATTTACCTGCTGGTTAATATTTACTCCCTTCTCCCTAGTACACCGTGTCAAGGGTGTGGTGTGAGTCCTTTACTTCCTGAATCTGCATTACTGAGTTTAAAACAGGTTCCAAAAGGACATTAAACATAGCAACCCTGAGCTTCTGGTGAACGGAAAACAGACTGCAATGTACAATCCAGTAACAGGCAGGCAGTGGCCTTTCCTTTTCTGCAGTGGGAAGCCCTGGTGTGGTAAAATTGCCCAACCACCCTCCAACCTTCAGACAACCCCCAACAATATATGGGAAACTGGCGTGTATACAGGGGAGCTTTCAGGTGATAAACTGAGTCAAGAACTCTTGTAGATGCAATTATTGGAACACAGTAGGAGCTTGAGGGTAGATTGCAAGGTCTCCCCTTGCAGTACGGTAGAAAGAATATCAGTTTTGAGCCCCTCAGAACCCTGATGAGTTACCTCCTCAGAATTCTGGGTATGCTTAGCCCCTCAACTTCCTCCCTGGTGAAATGAGGAGAATGATATGCATGGAGAAATATTTATGGAATTACAATATTTTATAAAAGTATTCTTATAGGTATGTCTAAAACCAGAGTGGCCATTATACATCAAGGCAGCTCAGGTCCTCCTGGTGTATCAGCGATCAGGGCATGATGGTCAGCTTTCTTCTAAGCCACCAGGCAGAACTGGTCTTGTTGGTTCTACTAAGGAGTTTAATCTCCAAGCTTGGGCAGTGGGACTCCTCATTCCACATTACCGTCTTTCCACGTGTTCTGATGAGAATTGCTGAGAAGCCTGTGGAGTATTTTGAAGATCTGAAACACCCTGTAGTCTGTTCATGGAGATAACCTAGAACCCCTGCACAGATGTACCCCATGACAGTTCAGTGTCCAAGGGGATTCCCTACTATTGGGAACAGGGACTGTCTCTGACATGAACTGATTGGCAGGCTCTTTGACCTCTCCCTCAGTGGGGGTGTAGCCTTACCAGGTCACAGAGGAAGACAATGCAACCACCCCTGATGAGACCTGATAAGCTAGGGTGAGATGGAAGGGGAGGAGGACCTTCCAATCAGTGGACTAGGGGAGGGGCATGGGTGAAGAAGAGGGAGGGAGAGTGGGATTGGAAGGGGAAAGGTAGGATACAAAGTGAAAACTGTAATTTATAAAAATAAAAATATATCTTTTGAAAAATGGAGTATGTTCAAATCACCTCAGTCAGTCTTTAGAGAAATAGGTGGGGAGAGAGAGATTATACCACACAATGATAGCACAGAGAAAACTGCCTACTTAAGTCAATGACCTCACTGCCTGTTTTCTTATCTATTGAATTGTGTATTGAGCGATAATTGTTCTTATATTCAAGTTGATAGAGGCTTCCGACTCAGAGAACTCAGGGAGATTCCTCTATGAAGACACCTTGCAGACTCCATGCACAGGTCCCATCACTTCTGTCATCTTCCAAGGTCCGACCTTTGTAAAGGTACCTGTGTTTCTCATACAGTAAAAGCACAGACATGTAAATTGATTATCCATCATCATTTTGGCAGCTTTATCTGGGGTTATTATATCTTCCTTGGCTTTCTACAAACCCTGTGCTAATTAGTTTTAACTGCCAACTTAATACAGCCTAGAGTTATCTAAGAGGAGAGTTTCAGTTAAGTTATTCCCTAGATGGGATTGACCTGTGAGCATGTCTGTAGGGATTGTCTTGATTATTAATTGATATAAGAGGTTCCAGCCCTCTATGGGTGACACCATTCCCTCCACAGGTGGTCCTGCACTATATAAGAAAGCTATCTGGGCATAGGGCTGCAAGTGAATCACCGGGCAGCATTCCTTCATGGTTTCTGCTTCCAGTTCCTGCTGGAGATTCTGAATTCCCTTAACAATGGACTGTGACCTGGAAGTGTGAGTCTAATGAATCCTTTCTTCCTCTAAGCTGCTTTTGGTCAGAATGTTCAGTTAGTAGTGAAGGCTACTTGACTGGTCCCCAACCAAGATCTGGAGTCACCTGGGTAAGACACAGCCTTGGTTATTCTTCGCTGACCATAGTCAGGTGCCCCAAGTTCATAGGCAGCATTTATTTTATCACACTGTATTTCCTTTGCAGGGTGATAGGTTCCTACCTCTACCACCTAGTGGATTCCAAGAGTGACTCTCAGAGGAGCATCAGGTACCATCAGGCCTGAAGGGATGTTTTCAAGAGAGGCTTGGAAGGATGGCTTGTAAAAAGTCAGTGGGGTTGGCACCATTCCTGGGTGCCACCATTCCTGTGTCCCTGCTGTTGTGCTAGGAGAAGGAGATATAGATTGTAAAGCACTTTGGATATTATCACAGGACACACACACACACACAGCCATCAACCACCCCAGATGATTGTGCCAGGCTTGTGGCAGGAGGCTGGAGGTCTTGCTATTCCAAATCATCCTCAACTCTTGACTGACCCTTGTTCTACCTGCTTTCTCTGGGGTGAGTTAAGAATACTTTTTCCTCATTTATTTTATCCATTGCCTATTCCCTGCTTCAGAGGCCCAGTTAGAAAGTATGGCATCCTGCAGTCAACATCAGGGTCTGGTGTCAGGATGGGTCAGGGTTTGCACAGAGCCACATATGAGCTGTGTGGTTTATCCTCTCTGAATCTCTCTGTCTTTAGGATGAACACAGTAGTGATACATAGCTCAGCCTCAATGAAAAACTCAGTCTAAGCAACGGAATGTAAAGTACCTGCCCCAGGATGAAACACACAGGAAATATTCAACAAAGAGTTCTCCTAATAAGGGAGGGCATCTCTAGTGCTTCCAGACTCAAATTCTTAACAGAGATCTGTGTGAGATAGTCAAGGCTCTGGTGCCAGGCTACCTGGATTAGAAAATCCTTGTTCCTCGTGCTCTAGCAAGTTGTTTATGATGCAAGATGGAGACTGTGGCAAGATCTTCCTCATGGGGTTGCTCTGCAAACTGGGACATAACTCATACCATGTGCTCAGCACCATGCTTGGGCCATGTGCCAGGTCATCCGTGTGACAATGGAGTTAATCAGATGATAATTAGAAATGCAGGCTGATATATTAGCTCAGCCTAGTCCTTAGGGACCTTAGAGTATGAGAAAGAAGACTTGATGTCCATTAAGTTTTCCATGACCAAGCTGTGTCCACTCATCTCATACCAGGCCTCGCCTTGAAAGCTAATTAGTGACTCCAGGAGGCTGCTTGCATTGGTGGTTGGATTGTCCCCACATCTACTGCTGAGGTGTCTCTGTGTGTTACCTCTCTGGCAAGTTTAGCCTGCTCAGTGTTCATAAGAATGGGATCAGGAAGGTTAATGTTTGATCCCACAGGAGCAACTCTACCAACAGCTTGTGGGAGCTGCTCTGTAAATACCCCACTGCCCCATGCCCGAGTGAGGGGGCTTTGAGTTGGCTGTTCTTCACTGCTTCTAGTGGCCCCCACAGGCCTGAGTCCAGATACCCAGAGCTCAACGGCCCTCATTCTTCTCCTAGGTTTTCCTGGGATCTTGATTTTTCAGTGCACTCACATTTTCAAGTTTCACTTTCAGAGACATGTCAGGAGGGTGGATTAGTCACCTTCCCCATTGCTGTGAGCAAATACCCAACAAGAACAACAGAAGCCAGGGAAACTTCCAGTTTAATGGGGCACAATGAAGACATGGCATTGGGTGAGTCCACGGTAGCTTGAACAAAGGGCAATTACGTGTCACATATGTGGCCCATAACAGGAAGCAGAGAACGTGGCTAAAATCTTGGCTGGCTGGAAGTCATCTAGTTCTGTCCTCACAGCCTTATCTGCTGGTTGGATCTCATGTACAAAAAAGTTCCACAGCCTCCCAAAACACCACCGCTAATGGGGACCAAGTGTTCAAACACATGAACCTGTAACAGATGGACACATTCCGAAGTGCCAAGCTGACACCCTCCCACCAAGTACAATGATGTCTGGTTAGTCTATGAGAGCATGGAATCTGTGGTCACTACCAGAAAAGCGGACCATGTCCCAGGGTTTCTTGTCCCTCTGTTCCAAGAATCTACCCTGAGTCCTTGTTTGGAAGCAAGCTTCCTTGGTGATGCCCCTGGAGGCCAGGAGCCATGGGTGGGCTGATGCAAGAATCTGAAGTTATATCTCCAGGCCATGAGCACATCCCAGCTACGGGTATCTTTATTCAAACACAGCATCTGCGAACAAGAGAAAGCATGCTCCATCCAGGCCAATTGGAGTGCTCTTTCTGCTTCCCTTTTTAACAGGGATGTGTGTGGTGTGTGTGTGTGTGTGTGTGTGTGTGCGTGTGTGTGTGTGTGTGTAAAAACACTTAACTCTGGGCCCTGCATCTGTGCTTATAAAAATAATTAGAACTGTAGATCCAACTGAGAGAAGTTCATCTCACAATTTGAGAGACAAAAACACACTCCAGACAAATAAAAGGAACGATAGGACCAAAAAAAAAAAAAAAAGAAAAAAGAAAAAGAAAAAAATCAACCCCACAAATTCTGCTTCTGAACTAGGTAATCAGTGTTTGAGTGAGTCAAGTTCTAACCTTATATTCCATGAAAAACATAAAAATGGCAGAAGAGAAGGGCGACTAAATGTCAGTGGCAAAAATTAATACCGCAAAGACCAACCTGCCCACTCCAACGTGTTTCCCCCACCCCACTAACAAGCATTCTCCTTGTGGGATCATGCTGGCATGATCTAAAACTACACCAGCAACCACGTTGTTTTCTGTGTGCAGAAAGATGACTACACGCCCACCATGTGGGTGTGCGGGCCTTGGGAAGAGTGCAGAGGAAGGCATAGGCTTCTCTCCAAGAAACTGGGCTTTTGCATCAAATTCAGAATCTGGACAGGTCAATGCACACAAAGAAGACCCCTACTCCCTTCTTTCAGCCCCTCCAAAAACACACATGGTGGTGGTTTCCAACCACTCACAGATGTTTCTACTCCCAAAGCAAACACAGAAACAAGTGTTTACAGAGCTCTGGAAAGTCAACAGAAGTCACCTGGGCACAAGGTTTCCTTGCCTGAGATCCCTGGACTGAGATTAAGAAACAGAATGTCACACCTAGTTTCCATTGCAAGGCAGGAAACCCTTGCACCTGAATGAGATTAGTTCCCAGAGTATATTCGTTAACATAAAGACCACATCTTTTCAAGAAAGTATTTGCAGCTCCAAGGAAGAATACTGGTAACATTTCCTCATACGCCGGTGTGTGCAGAAAAACCCTGAGACAGCTCAGGATCCCCTCCTGATCCAACGGAGCTTACCAACAGCACAGTGGCTGCTGCTGGCTGCTGCTGGCAGCCACTGTGCCCACCTTAACTAATCTCTTATTTGGTCATTTTCGGGAAAGACTCTTGCTTACTTTTCCCAAATGTTCCAGACATGAACAGGTCTTCAAATTAGAAAACAGAGCAGTGATTTCTGTCAACAGTATCAATTTCACTATGGTGCTTTCTTCCCCAGAGCTCAAAAACATGACAAGAAAAGACAGTGAATGGCGTTATGCAAGAAGGAGAAGGAAGGTGGGAGGGAAAGGAAGAGCATAAGAAAGGAAGGAAAGGAGGAGGGAGAGGGGGAGGAATCAGGAGGGAGAGAAGGAAGGAGAAAGGAAGGGAAGGGGAAGGAAGAATGGTTGAGAAAGGAAGAATGGGAGAGACAGAGGAAGCTCTGCTGTTCTCACACACTGGCTGGTTCACACGGTGGGCCAGATAGCCTCCCAGTGAAAAGCTGAGATTAAGCCCACAACATAATTTCCATTATGTTAATGTTGCTTTAAAATATATTGCACAGAGTGCTGCAACAATCAAATTATCAATTATAATGTCTACTCAGAGTAGAAAAGTGTTACAAACAGAGGGCTGATTACTGCTTCAGTACATCCAATCTGCATACTCATTGTTCAGTACAGGGAAAACAAATTATCTTGTGTTGGCCCCAGTTCAAATTTAATTAAATGAGTGCAAAGCAATTATAATAAAGTACAATAGTGTAGTAATGAAAGGAAAATAACTCATTAACCTATTAATCTTTATTTATGTTCCTCTCAAATAACTATGTAATTTCTTTATCACCACATCCCATAAGAAAACGTAGGGTCTCGCTGCTCGTGGCCTGCTTTAGAGATTCTATTTGGTTAAGGGTTTTTTTTGTGGCTGCCATTTATATCAACTTCCCTTGCCTTCAGGGTCCACCCCTTCCTTTTCCTCCCGTCATGCTTCCTGTCCACATGTTCATGCACATTGTCTAGATTTAGCCTTCTCTCTTACATGCCTCTGACACTTGTCAGTTGTGCAAGCTAGATCTCTCTGGAAGCTGACATGTGGTTAGCACAGCAAACAAGAGCAAAAGTAGACACACCTACCGCACAAGGGGGAAAATGAGTGAGAGCAGACGGAGCCCATGCTTGAGGCTTGAAAGGCTCTCCACCTCATGTCTCACGAAACTGCTGTGTGAGTGGGGTCCTGATTGACAGATAAGAAAACAGTCTTGGAGTGAACAAGTGTTTTGCCCAAACCTCATATGACAAGTAGTAGTTCCTGGACTCCAAGTCACATCCACAGCCCGTATCTACACCCTTGCAGCCTTCGTTTAGGGCGGTGGTCCTCAACCTTCCTAATACTGCAACCCTTTAATACAGTTCCTTAGGTTGCAGTAACACATAACCATAACATTATTTTTTGTTGCTACTTCATAACTGTGATTTTGCTACCATTATAAACTGTAATGTACCTATCAGTGTTTTTTGATGGTCTTAGGTGACCCCTGTGAAAGGGTCATCCTACCCCCAAAGGGGTCATGACCCACAGGTTGAGTACCACTGATTTAAACCCTCTCTACTCAAAGTGCGAAGTGCTGGGTGAGAGCTCTGGGGTGTCAGAAACAGTTCAGAATCTTGCCCATGTGGCTCCTGCAGAGTCAGAACCTGGGTCACAGACTCTGCTACTGACTCCTGTGCACACTGAGGCAGCATGGCCCTGCCAGGTATGAGCCATAGAGCTTCTCATGGAGAGTAGCAACTCAGGGAAGTCCCCATTCTGTGGAGCACTATACCACTTGGCTAAGAATTTCCTTACAACACATAACATCTAAGGACTCTGGAAGTCAGGTCTGACTTGAGCTTCTCTTGCATAGCCTATGAGGACAAACCTAGAAGAGAAAAAAATTGTATGATCACAGAATATTTTCTCTTTCCAGCCTAACTCCCGGTTCCAAAACCTTTACCCTTTCCTTCCAGGAGAATTTGGGGAATCACCAAGAAGAAAACAGACCTTGATGGATTGATGAAGGAAAACCTTGTCAGGTTTCTAAACATTTTCCCCGCATTATCTATTTTAGTCTTCGAAACACCCCTGCTTGGTGAGATTACAAACAAGAGCCTTAACTGTCATGGCGGAATGTGCCTACCCAGCAGAACTATGCTTGGCTTCAATGCCAGTGCTTTCATGCGAAAAGGAGGTGGTGACAGGGAGGGGGTGGGAAGAAAAGAAGAGAGAGGAGGAGGTTCAGGAAGAGGAGGAGGAGAAAGAGACAAAGGTACAAATAAAAAGGTGGTGTGAAAGTCACCAGGGCCATTCACAATCTCTCTCTCATCGTCCTTTAGGCGTGTTGGTGGATTGCACTTCCTCGCTCCTCAGCAATAGGGGAGACAACTTGAATATCTTTGACCGGTGCAATGCCAGCAGGTTTCATTTTTAGACCAAATACTTTATTGCTTATGGACTCTGTACAGAGGTGTCTCTCTCCTCTCTGCTCAGAGATCATTAACATTCAACATGCCAGCCATGCCATTGGCCAGTGTCTCAAAGCGAAAGAGAGCCCTGCCCAGGGGTCTCATGGCAACCTATGACAGACATGATGTGAATGAGGAAAAATCAACTTTGTTTTTCTCCTTTCAAGCCACTCAGGTTAGAGGTTGTTTGTTGCTGCAGCATATCTGAGCCTATCCTGACTCTACTCTTTTTTACTAGAGACAGCATTCCTGTAGGAGAAATATGAAGTGCGTAGGGTTTATTTGATGGTGAATAATTACTATTTATTTTGCAAGTAATTTAACAAAGACATAGAATAAAGTGGCTTCCCTACCCAAAACTCACAAAGTTTCTAAGTGGCAGGGCTAGGTTTTCAGCACAAGTCTCCTCAGGACTAACGGTTTCTCAGTGCAGAACACCTCCATCAGGAAAGGTCTGGAACCCTTTTCTCTCCCTGCCATCTGAGTATGCCCCCAAGTTACTGTGTCCAACTTTGTACTTAGACTTCTTTCCCCTTACCTCTCTGGAGAGGCACAGATTATCGAGCGTATATGTGCACATGCACACACCCACAGATAAATACACACATAGTGAATGATAATTTGCACACAGAAGACTCTCTCTTCAATAATATCCACTTAACCAATTGAGTAAATTAACCAAAGCTCTCCCTTCTTCTAATGCACACCTCTACTGTGTCCCACCCAGCAGGCTGAAAACTCCTAACACGTGGGTTCCTCTGCAGGGTGCCCCCAGCCGGGCTCTTCCGTTCTTTGGGCTTTAATGTTGCTAAGAGTCCGCTAGAGTTTATCCTCAATCTGTTTGCTTCCGTTGCATTCATTAGTATAATTGTGTACATTAACATGAGTGGGAAAGGAAACAGGGCTGTTTCTGTGAAAATGAGCGTGCATTGGAAAGAGTCAATAAAGGAAACTCTAAAAACAATGCTGCAAAAATCTGTGAAACAGGAAAATTGTGACAACTTATATGCAAACTGCCCTAGAATATTCCTTCAGTCTCCTAAGGTTTCACATCTTATTTTAAAGAAACAGAACCTTGTAGGTAAGGTGTTGTGAATGCAATTTATACAAAAAGAGACAAGCTACAGGTCTCCCCAATATAATGTAATATTAATTGAAGAAAAAAGTTAGAAGCCTCCCTCAGGTAATGCATACTTGGTAGTAAAATAAAAAGTGTAAATTTGTATCTGTACCTCTCTCTTCTCTGTGGGTGTGTTTGTTGGGGGGTTGGGGAGGATAGGTGTGTGGTGTGTGTGTGTGTGTATGTGTGTGTATGTGTATAGGCCAAAGTTTGACATCAAGTGTCTTTCTCCATGATTCTCCATTGTTGGTATAATATTCTTATGTTCATTCAAATGCTGATTTCTCTATCCCACTATCTGGTTTCAATCCGGACATTGCATTGTGTTGCTTATTCTAAGGATCACCTGTCTCAAGTTTGTGTAAACAAGCCACCATTTGTTCTCTGTATTGTCAATAGAACAATCAGCCAGTGTTGTGCAATGGAAGAGAAGAGGGTGGGACATCCTGGTCTGGAGGGGAGGAGAAGGAAGCGTGAGAGAGGGTAGGAGGAGCAGAGATCAGGAGGACAGGACCTGGAACCATGAGGAGGGATGAACAGGACCTAAGATATGAATAAAAGCAAGCATAATGTGTGAAATCTGAATGGTAGGAAACTGTGCAGGCTTGGAGGTTTAGGATGGAGTAACTATTGCCCAGCATTGTGATTTAGGTTAATTAAATAAATCCTAATCTCTGTGTGGTGATTTGGTTACACAGCTGGTTTAAAAATAACCCCTACTTAACTAAAAGATAAATCAATAGTAAATATTGGTATTCAACAACACTCCACCACCTTTTTTTTTTTTTTGGTGGAGGGTGGCAGTATTTTCCACTTGCTGCATTCCTTTGGTGACAAAGGAATGAAGATAGGACAGACACAGGGAGAGAGAGACAGAAAACCTGGCATTGGGTGGGCCATGCACGTTCTGAGGAAGATACAGCAAGCAACAATAGCAGCCCAGAAACCCAGAGAGTTCATTTTGTAAATCTGGATCAAAGAGACAGGTGTATTGTACACAACGGATCAATGAGAGAGGTTTGCGGCATATAGTTGAGCAGGGCGGGAGACTTAGCTAATCTTGGTAAGACGTCTCTGTATGGACACTATCTCAGGCTGCAGTCATCCTAAGGGAGGAAGCTCTGATTGAGAACTTCTGCATAGTCTACATTCTCATTCAGACCAAAAAGGTCTGATCCCTCTGAGCCTAACCCGGGTTTTACCACACCCAAGGATCTGAGGCAGCAGGTCCTTGATGCTCATGACGACCACTCCCATTCATTCAGGACTTCCTCTGTCCCTCCGATGAACCTTGAGCTCACTGATTAGCTAGACCAGAGGCTAGAGTGGTGAGCCCTAAGACCCCCCTGTTTCTACCTTCCCATGGTAAGGTCATAGGTATTGTTACCACATCCAGCACTTTACATGGGTACTGGGGACCCAGTACTCATGCATGTACAGGAACTACATGACCCTATTGAACCATCTCTCTAGCTCCTGTATGAATCATTTCTAATTTCAATTTTGCATATTTAGTTGCTTTTGATAAGAGGACTCTTGTGTTACTACTTTTGTTGCCCGCATCCCCCTCTTCACACAGAGGCATTGCATATTTTAAGGCTTAGTCGGTTACGTAGTCTTCCTTCAGTTAGATAATTCAGTACATATTTATTGTATATGTGTACGTATCTGTGACAAGTGTTGGGCTGGGTGCAAGAGAGGAGTCAAGAAACCTTAAAGCAGCGGTTCTCAACCAATGGATCATGACCCCTTTGAGAGCTGAACGACTCTTTCACAGGGCTCACCTAAGACCATCAGAAAACACAGCTATTTAAATCCATAACAGTAGCAAAATCACAGCTATGAAATAGCAACAAAGATAATCTTAAGGTTGGGGTGACCATAGCACAAGGAACTGTACTAAAGGGCTGCAGCATTAAGAATATTGAGAGCCACTGCTCCAGAGCCTTATGGAACTTTAAAGCATCTCAGAATCCTTAATTGATCACGATTGTGATGTGCTGCTGAAGGTGACAACCCATCCATCCTCGTGTAACTCAGATCTGGCATGATTTTCTACTTCTGAATTGTTCCTTGCACTACTGGCCACTATCATCCTTAATGGCCTGGGACTATAACTCTGTAAGTAGCTGAAGCACCTTGGAATTTGGAGAACGTTCTCCCATCGATCCCCCTTACCTCCATATCCTCCTGCTTCTGGGATTCTCTTCTCTCTTTTTCCCTACCCAGTCTGTCCATGCCATGGACTCTGTGACTTTCTTTCCTCCCCCTATGGCCTCAAGAAGGAAGCAAGAGATGAAGTCTGTAGTTTCTGTCCCTCGTCTCCATATCTACCCAGTCACTCTGTATTGTTGTCTAGCCCACTCCAGCAAGAGCCAGAAAATCAGGCCTGTGCTGGAGGAAGCAGGTGAGCTAACGAGACTGGAGGTTATGCTCATTCTCAGGGCTGTGCAGAACCAGGCTGACACGCAGTACTTAAGTTTTGCACCACGAGTGCCTTGTTTCCACACACTTGTCCTGGTCCTACAGCTTACATCTTTTGTAAATGCTAGACAGTGACTGTTTTAGCTTTATAAGCCATGTGATCTCTGTCGCTATATACAGTGCCGCCTGTGGAATATGCATGGCTATGTTACAATAAAGCTTTATTTTCATAGACAAGTGGCAGACCTAATCTGCTGCATGGCCTACAGCCTACCAACCCTCGTTCTAAGGGAGGCAGTTGCTGATTCTGGGGCACAGCATCCACCTCCCGGTTTCCTGTAACCTTCCACACATCCTCACAAAAAGTCCCTTTATTAAACTCCCCTCGAATTACCCACATTGAACGTGCCATCTGGTTCTTGCTAGGACTTAATTGATGCACTTGGCTTTGCATTTCTCCAACACAGGCTTTAAATGCAAAGTAACAACAATAACAAAAACAAGGAAAACAGACTGCCTCCAATTACTGCGTGATGGGGACGCGGTGCTTATCACACGCGTATCCATTCCCAAGTATGACAGAACATTTCACCGCTCAGAGAGTGGACCAGAGATGAGCTAAGCAAGCCTCCTTCCTTGGAGCCTGCAGTCTCTGCGGTCCTGCTGCTCCGTTTGTAGTCTTTTCAAGGAACAGAGGTCTATTCTAATTAAACAAGAAAACACATCTTTTCACAAGGGGAGACAGGAGGCATTGTACTCTGTGTCTCAAAGAAAGCATGCTTTAATAAGAATTCTTTTGTAATCCCTGCTTTTATTTGTGGCTTCCCCAGGCTTTTGCTACTAATAAAAGGATTGTAAAGTTGACAAATATAAGCAGGGACAAAGAAGTTTGGGGAGATAATGCCTTGGTGAATGGGCAAGGCTTTGAAAGTGTATTGATTCCACAACACGGAGATGATCATGAGAAGCCAAAGCTGCCATCGGTTAGTGTGATATTTCTATTACAATAAAAGTCTCTCTAGGAAGGATCACGTGTTTCTTACGTCACGTCAAATCATGCTCTGTGTTGGGGAAAATAGTTCAGACCAAAGGTATCTGAAGATGTGTTTTCAAATCTGAGTTCACAGCTCCTCCTAATACCTACCGTGTTCTCCTATGTACTTGATATGTGGAATTCCAGCCCCTACTGCGCATTATCCTATGTGTGTCATGGGTGTCTGTGGTCCTTCCACATCTACGGCCAGCCACAGCAACTGCTCCTTCTTCCAAGGAGAGCTCCCAGTGTTCCCTGGAGATTCCTTCTTCCCCACACTCAAAGCTTTGATAGTTCCCGTTAGGCCCCATCTGGGTTTGTGTTCTGGCCAGTTCATGTACTATGTCTTCCTGGCCACAGAGATTGGTTTGATCATATAGGTTTATGATAAGAGTTACAGGCAAGGGGGTATTCTACGAAAGTGTGCAGATGGACTTTCCTTCCTCGCTAACTTTGAATGTAGGAGGCTGGAAATGTTATAGCCATTGTGGCAACATAAGGAGTCTGAGATAAAGTCAACAGAGTAGGATAATGACAGTGATTAAGCGCCAAATGTAGGCATGACTAAAGCCAGCCTTGAAGACACTGATGGGAAATGGGTAAACGCACAGACACCGTTCTACTCTTTCCACTTATAAACCCTTGGTGATGCGTCTTTTCAGATTCTTTACCAAGATCATTGAGACAGGGAAACCATGCCCCTCGAACAGGCAAGCAGAAGCTCCTTTTGGATATGATGATATGCATTTTAATTTTTTTCTTGGAAACCTACCACTGGACTAATTCGAAGGAACACAGACAGCATGAAAAAAGAAGTCAGGCCAGCAAACAGGTATCAAGCTGTCAGAAGCAGTGCTGTCCAGCCCACCCACAGCTCCTTTGAGGAATAAAAAGGAACTAAAAAAAAGATGCCTAAGTGAGCCCGGCTTAAATTGCTAACTCAGAGACTTTGAGCTAAAAACAAAACCAAAACAAACAAACAAAAAACAGCCGTTTTAAAGTATTCCATGTTTATCAGCCACGAAGAGCTGCCTTCCCCAACCCTGGCTTTTTTATGTCTATGAACCAACAACAACAACGCACCCTTTATTTTAGTAAGAATTGGATTTTCTGTCATTTGAACTTAGGAAAAATATGTCCCTTAATTCCTCAACCAGGTCATGCCATGGACTCTATGACCTTCTCTTTTTTATCTCTATCCAAATATAAGTGACTTATCAAAAATGCTAGGCAATTATACAATGTTGGTAAATCCACAGGTCACATTTCGAAGAGCAAGGTATGAATTTATTAGTCTCTAAACTATCTCTTAGAGAATGTCATTTATACAGTGTAACTGTATATAACTGTTTTATTCCATTTTCTGTTACTGTAACAAAATACCCATAGAAGAGATAACTTATAAAAGTTTTTTTTAAGATTTTTAAAAGTGTGTTTTAGTTTACAGTTCTCCAGGGCCAAGACTACAGCCTCATAGTCTGCTTGGCTCCTTTTCCTCCGCTGTATTGCAATGGAGGAGTGGGCAGGGGAACTGGCCACTTATAAGACGGACATGCCTGTAAGAAAAGGCATCGAGCAGGCTTGCAACTCACTGTTATGAGAACTCTTCCATTTCTATGAGAACTAATCCACTCTCAGGAGAAGTGATCTCTGGAGAAAGACGCTCACCCAGCGTGCGGGCGATGCTTCCGTGAGCTCCCTTCCATTTACAGGCCCTATCTTCTCTCAGCGTCGTGACAGGCATTAGAGTGGGAGAGGACAAACCAGATCCAAGCCATCACACTTCTAAACAAACCTACAAGGCATGGGTCACCTCTCTAACTAACACAATAGCTGAAAACAGGTAGAGCTGAGACACACTCAGCCATCTCCCTTAAGGGAACCAAGAAAAATCCAGGCCTCAGCTATAGAAACCTGAAATTAGGAATAATCTTTTTTCTATCTTTCTTTCTAGGGAGACAAGAAGCCAAGATCTATCTGCCCTCTCCTCTCCCAGACACTAGCTATTTATTGCTGAAATGTGCAGTGTTATTCCTATAATTTCCTTCTTACTTGTTTTTAAAAAGGCTAGAAGCCGGGTACCCATGGGGTTGTGCCTTGCCTGACCTATTTTCTGTATCAGAGCAGAAGCCAGTAACCAGTTCTCACCAGCTGTTGACAAACTGTATGTTCATGTATGGGACGTGGGGAGCAGTATGTGCTCTTAGTTTTTATTCTTAGAGGGTTATCCACGCCATCTCCACCTGTTAGCTTATGTTCTAAGTTCCCATGTACCCCCTCTGCTCATCTCCTCAGGGGAAGGTCAGAAACCCTTGCTGAAGTCTGAAAGGATGAATATTCTTGGTGGACAAAACACACCCCAATTCTAACCCTGCGTTTTACAGCTTACCTCCCTGACCTGCACATCCTGTGTACACGCGCCCCTCTCTGTTAGCAACCTAAGTGCCACACCTATATCAAGATACACCAGCACCCTCTCTGAACAGTGGAGTCAGTTTCTTCCCCTCTTAGTGATCATCAGACTTAGCTTCTACTCAAAAGTATTTCTAACACAATCTAGTACAGGGTTGGGGAGCTGATTCAGTCAGAATTCACTTTGGATACATGTGCAATAAGACAACATTGTGTTCTCAAATGAACTGCTAATGAGAATTCCCTATTTAACATCTTCTGCTTATGCATAGTTAGGGGTACATACAGTTAAAATAAGATTTGTTATGGAAATGGATGTGTGCAGTAGAAAAATGATGAGCTAGTCTATCAAAGCAGGGACGCACTCAAGTACAACACTTAGTAACCAAGCCCCTTCCCTGAAACCCCATAAAAGGAAGCCCCACACAATAATCAGGAACCTTGAGAAACTTCAATGCCTTCTTATAGTGCTTTCTGATCTTTTCTATTGCTATGCTTGACATGAAGTTTCCTTGCTACTTTTGCAAATCTGTGTGAGCCTTTTTATTCTTTAAATTAGAGTTGAGAATCTGGCAAGACCCACTTTCTGTCCTCCCAAACCCCAGACCACATGTAACACTGAAACTCTCTCTCTTGTATACAATGGATACCTGCTAGCCTCCAGGCACCCACTTGTTACATAGTAAAATCCAGGACTTTCTTAGTGGAAACAAGTGGAACAAAACCCATATTTAGAAGAAAAAACAAACTGTTAAACTGTTGATTTAATGAAATATTAGTTTGTTTTATTACACGTTAACTCGTTTCTCAAAACAAAATAATAATTATCCTGTTAACAATTATGTCCTTAGTTTTTCAGTTTGGGCAACATGGATTTACACATTTCCTGGAATGCGTAATAGGAGTTGGCAGCATGGAAAAGCACATAGGAAACTATTATGAACTGTGGGAGTCATTTGCCTGACAGTCCAGCAAGTACAGTGTGTCTTCAGAGGCAGACTGGGGGTGGGGAGTGCTTTGGGATGGCTGGAATATAGACATAAAATGAAAACCACTGTGATGGCTAATCTTGATTGTTAATTTGATGGTATCTAGAGTCACCATGGAAACACATCTCTGGACATTTCTGTGAGAGATAATCTAGGTTGAGTTGAGGTGAGAAAAAGCTACCCTAAATGTTGGTGGGACTGTTGCACAGGCTGGGGTCCCAGACTGAATGGAAAGGAGACAGAAGTTACCTAAGTCACTTTTCTGTTGCTGTGATCAATCGCTGGGATGAAGACAACAGAGAGAAGAAAGGGCTTGTCTGGGTTTCTAGTTCCATGGGGAGAGTTCCCAATGGCAGGGAGGGAGCACGTGGCTGGAGAAGGAAGCTGGGAGCTCACACCTTCAACCACAAATAAGCACGGAGTGAACTGGAAGCAGGGTGAGGCTGTGAACTCTCAAAGTCTGCTCCTGAAGTACTTCCTCAGCAAGGCTGTGCCTCCTAAGGGTTCTATAGTGCCCCCCAAGTGCCACCACGAGCTGGGAACTGCGTGTCTAAATACCCAAACCTATTCAAAACACAACAGGAGCTAAACTGCAGACCCAATGTGACCAGGCGTCTAAAGCACCTGCTGCTATGACCTCCCCACCGTGAAGAACTGTGTCACTCGGAACTGTGAGCCAAAATAAGTTCTTTTTACATTACGTTGCCTTTTGCCAGTTATTTTGTCACAACAAGGAGCGGCCACAACTACTACAGGCAGCTTTCGATTCTCCTTGAACTCTGTATCTCTCCTTCCTACATGCTGAGGGACTGTTGCTGCCTCCCCTTCACATTCACATAGCACTGGATTCACCTCTGTTCTGAATGCATTCACTGTGAGAGCAGCTGTCCCGAAGGCACCCAGAGGGCCATCCCCATGGCAGCCAGCACACCCTCACAAGCACATGCAGAAGAGGCATAACAATGACGGTCCTCACTGTGGCTGCTGGGAGTCTGTGTCTTGCCACTGAAGCACCTTGGTAGTTTGTCTGCAGACTCCAACCTTGCCCGCCCTAGGCAGGATTCGCTTCCCTTGCCCATGACTATGAAGTGCAGGCAGCTCTGTTAATGTCCAAGAGCCAGGCTAACCCAGGGTTCAGGGCATCCCACTTCCACACATCCAAGTGAGCAAAAGTGTAGGTGGGGTGAGTCAGAGAGGGGACATGAGCCAGACTGTGTCAGCACTACAGGCCTCATGGTGGCAAGGGACTCCAATGTTAGTAGCATTTGCTTCTCATGTCTATTTCAGCCCTTTCCATGCTCAATAAACTGTGGACATCAGCACATCATAGCTATGAACTGGGGACATGTCACCTTGCTTCTGATCTTTAGTCACTCATGCTCCAACTTTGGTATCAAATCATAATCACAGCAAAAATCCACACTCTGTGCTACCACTAGTCCTGGGTTCCTTCCTACGTATTCCCACTTCCTTGACAATATGCCTTTTAGAAGCTTTGTAAGGATCCATAGGGACCTGTGTGTAGCTACAAGTCTGAGCCTTGATGATCAGTTTATGGTGCTTTACAAAGACTGTGTTGACCGTTTTCACCCTTGACTACAATCCTCATTCATTAAAGGGTTTCCAAATGTACTCGCCCCACATTGTCCATTTTCTCACCCAGAGTGTGTGAAAAGCAGCAGGCCCTTATTTTGTTTTGTATATTTCTATGACATGTCACCTTTATTCATAAGAATATGTGGCTGCCTTCAGAAGTGTGGCTGTGGGTACCACAGCCCACAAGAAAAAAAATGATGTGGCTTCCACTTAAAGGATGAAGTCAACTGAGCATCATTTTAACCAGCAGAAGGGATGCCTCTATAGAGTGGAGAGCTTTGTGACCCAAGGTTTTATTAATGACTTCACTTTAGTGCTTATCAGTAGCAGTGAATATAATCCCTTCCCAGAATTACATGCTGGCCAGTTCAGATAAATAACACAGATCCCCACCACTCATAATCCTAAATGTTAACAATTAATTTCCAAAATCCATCTTGAAAGACCCAGAGAGGTCTTGCTTGGTGAATTTCTCGCTAGTCACCATTTAAACCTCAAAACTTGAAACTGTTGGCAAGACACTGCTGACTTAGGCAATCAAGATAACAATATTCAGCAATAACCCGGGTGAAGCAGGGACTAAGTGTGAATTAATAAGTCGGTTGACACCGGGACCCAGATGTTTCCAACACAGGCAATATGTTGGAAGTGATGTTAAGCAGATTTACATACTTAACTAATATGTTTATTTAAAGGAAATTTCCAAATCCTGAATAACATCCAGATTTCTTCTTTGGCGGCAGATCAAAAGACAGCCTATCAATAAAGACAGAGTCCAGGATAAACCTTTCAACATCTGCTTCAAGCTGCTAAACAACAGATTTGAGAGTTTTGGAAAACTTAATTGCAGACAAATTTCACTGCCTCTTACATAAATATATATGTGCTCATGCCCCTGGGATGGTGCTGACCTCATCCATTTCATGTTTGCAGAATTCAACATCGCGCAGTCAAAGCATCAGCAGCCCTGCCTTCACAGAGAACAGAGCCTGGCTCTTCTTTCAGCATGCAGGATGGGTGAATAAACCTGCCTTTCTGCCAGAAAATGCTACACAAAACTCAGGGGGAAGTATCCGAGCTTGGAATGTTGTAGAAAAGGCTGCAACCTTGTGCAGTACCTGCTTTGGTTGACGGACAGTGAGGGTTTGCTTGGTCTGGATGTCCTGTTCTTTGTGTGTGTGGGGGGGCATCATATAGAAACAGTAATGCCTCTGATTATCAAGATGTGTCATATTGCTGTCAGGTACACCATATAAAAAGTGCAATAACCAGAGAGATCTGTGCTTGTAAAAGGGATGTGAGCAGGAGAGTGTTGGTTCCATACCAGCTCCTTTCCCTTTGGTATGAATTAATTCATGTCACATAAGGTGGTAACTACCTCAAATTGGACTCTGATTGTTGGACACAAGAGGTGTTCTTCCTGTGCAATAGTCATGGCTATAACTGAAATAAGGGTTTGGCTCAAAGATTCTCTTTGACTAAGCATCTGTTTAGTGCAGGGACCAATATTCATAGGTTGACCCTGGGCTCATGTGGTTTAGAGAGACAGAAGTCATCTCATCCCTGTTTACTTCTGTTTCTCCCTTTGAATTCTGTCATGTTAGAATTTCTGGGGCCAATCTTGACCCAACCATGATAGGAGCAAAGCATCATGTCTTTTATAACATGTTATAGTTAGCCCCTGCATGGCTGCCATCTGTATGAGCATTCTCAAAAAATTTTTCTTGTCATTATCCCCTAAAGCTCCTTTTATAGGAGCTCTTTCAATGTACCAAGTATGTAACTTAGAAACAATGTAAAGTCTCCAAAGTGAATGCCTAGGTGACAGGTAAGTACTGTGACATTTTAAATGAGAAAATTGAGAATTCCAGGATGTGGTATCCTCAGAGGATCTTGGAACCAACCCTCCATGGATACAGAGGGGCTGCTGTTTTATATATGTGAAGCCATACTTTTTTTTTGCCACACTAGAACAGGGAAATTCTATTAGAAAATAGACTTTGGAGGGACACATTGTAGAATGAGCCTTCTGCATTGTGGGTCTATGCCTCTGTTCCTCTGGAATGAGTTGCTTTCTGGTGCACACCAAAGATTACTTCATTCACACATATCCACTGTGCCTCTGCATGCTGAAGGCACATTTTCACACATGGCCTTCTTGCATTGACACTAGCTGTCCTTGATGGCATGGCCACATTTTGTATATATTTGTGTAAATAGTGCTATGTTAGGTAGAGTTTTCTAGATAAATGGGACTGATAGAATGAATGCATATATGTACGGTTTATTTTAGTGGCTTATAGTCTGAGTGGTCCAACAATGGCTGCCCTACAACAGAAAGACTGAAAATCTAGTAGTTCTTCAGTCCACATCCCAATCTCTCATTGGAATCCATAAAGATTACTAGAGAGCAGCTGTTTTCAGTCTATATTGGAATCCCAAAGATGCTGGATTGAATGCTGGTTGCAGCAACAGAGTAGATGGACTTGCCAGCAAGAATGAGGACAGATAGGAAAAATCAGCACTTGCTTCTCCCGTGTCCCTTTTATATGAGTTTCCATAGATGTATCCAGGGCAATTTCTCCTACTTCATATAGTCTGATTAAGAAAATTCTTCATGGGAGTACCCCACAGCTTGAGCTTTAGTTAATTGCAGATGTGGTCAACTTAATGGCCAAGATAAGTCATTAGAAGTGCCTAGTTGAGAACAGGAACAAAGTAGAATAAGAATCCGATGTGTGTCTTCTGGGTGGTTTCATTAATGGATGGATGGTTTTTTTTTCTGTCCCTAAAGGGGAATGATAACAGCCACCTCACTGGTTCTTGTGGGTTAAATGAGCCAACACATGAGGCCGGTCATGTCTAGATCATAACAAGCATGGCTTACATAGCTCGGATTGTTTCTATGCTGTGTTTTGTACAGCTCATTTCCTATAGTACAACTTTTAATGTTGAAATGGGTAGAAGATTATTGCAGTGGTTGTCCTGATGATACCATAACTCTCAGATCTGAACCCCTTTTTGATACATAGTTTTTAATCTTGGGGAATGCAAGATGGTAGTGGCCAGTGTGCTCCTTATCTGAGGGGCAGAAGATAGACTCTGAAACCACAGCATACGAATCTCCAGCACCTATTCATGAGCCCTTGGACCTTTCTCATCTTCCTGAAGACTACTTCAGATTCCAGCAACAGGCAGATGTAGTCTTTGGTGCAGGTTCCAGGAACAAACAGCCAAGGCTATGGAAAACCAGATGGCTAAAGGCTCTTGGAAGAACATAATCAACAAAAAACAGGACATCATGGCTCTACCAGATACCCCACAAAACAGTGGGTATTCTAATGCAGCTGAAACACAGGAAAATGACCTTACATCTATGATTTGCAGTTATTAGAGGCACGTAAAGAGGAAACAAACAAATCTTTCAAAGAAATACAAGTGCATACAAACAGAGGGCATTATAGACAGACAGGAAACCACAATCAAACAGGTGAAGGAAATGAGTAAAATTATTCAAGACATGAAAATGGAATTAGAATCAACAAAGAAAACACAAACCAAGAAAACCCTGGAGATAGAAAACTTAGAAAAGAGACCAGGAACCACAAAGGTAAGCATCACCAACAGAATACATGAAATGGAGGCAAAAATTTCAGGTCTTGAAGATACAATTGAAGAACTCGATACATCTCTCAAAGAAAATGTAAAAAACAGAAAAGTTCCTGACACAAAACATCCAAGAAACCAAGGATGCCATGAAAAGACGAAACTTAAGAACAATAGAAATAGACAAAAAAGAAGATTCCAGGTCTGAGGTCCAGAAAATATTTTCAAGAAAATCATACAAGAAAATTTCCCCAACCTAAAGAAATAGATGCCCTGAAACATTCAAAAGGCATCACAAAATAGACTTGACTAGAAAAGAAATTCTTCCGCTACATAATAATCAAAACACCAAGTCTACAGAACAAAGAAAAAAAATATTAAAAGCAACAAGGAAAAAAACCCAAGTAACTCATAAAAATAGAACTATCAGAATCACAACAGACTTCTCAACAGAGACTAGGAAAACCAGAAGGGCCTGGGCAGATGTCATACAGACACTTAGAGATCACAGATGCCAACCTAGACTACTATACCCAACAAAACTTTTACTCAATATAGATGGAAAAAACAAGATATCCCATGACAAAACTAAATTTAAACTAAATCTATGCAGCAAACCAGCCCTACAGATGATATTAGAAGGAAAACTTCAACACTATGAGATCAACTACACCCAAGAAAACACAAGATATAGACAACTTTACACAAAAAACAAAAACAAGCACACAAACACAATATTACCACAACTCCACAATAAAAGGAACTAACATTCATTGGTCAATAATATCTATCAACATCAATGGACTCTCAACTCTCCAATAAAAAGACACAGACTAACAGAATGGTCGCAGAAACAAGATCCAACATTCTGCTGCATTCAAGAAACAAACCTATGCAACAAAGATAGACACTACCTCAGAATAAAGCTCTGGAATAAGGTTTTCCAAGCAAACAAACCCAAGAAGCATGCTGGAGTAGCCATCCAAATATCTAACAAAATAGACTTTCAACCAAAATTAATCAAAAGAGATAGGGAGGAATACTTCATTCTCATCAAAGAAAAAAATCTACCATGAAGACATCACTATCGTGAACATCTATGTCCCAAATACAAGGGCACCTGAGTTTATAAAAAAAAACATTATTAAATCTTAAATCATACATTGATCCCAACACATTAATAGTGGGAGCCTTCAACACCTTACTCTCACCAAGGAACAGATCATTGAGACAGAAGCTAAACAGTGAAATAATGAAGCTTACAAAGGTCATGAATCAAATGGACCTAATAGGTGTCTACAGAACTTTTCATCCAAACAAAAAGAATAAACCTTCTTTTCAGCACCTCAAGGAACCTTCTCCAAAATTGATCATATAGTCAGGCACAAAGCAAGCCTCAACAGATAAAAGAAGATTGGAATAATCCCTTGTATCCTATCAGACCACCATGGTCTAAAGCTGGACCTCAACAATAACAGAAATAACTAAGAGTCTACATATGCATGGAAACTCCCTAGTCAACTACAGCAGGGTTACAGAAGAAATAAAAAGAAATTACAAACTTCCTAGAATTCAATGAAAATGAAGGCACAATATACCCAAATTTATGGGACACAATGAAAGCAGTGCTAAGAGGAAAGTTCATAGCACTAAGCACCTTCATAAAAAAATTCAAAACATCTCATACAAGCAATTTAATGGCACACCTGAGAGCCCTAGATTTGAAGAAGAAGAAGAAGAAGAAGAAGAAGAAGAAGAAGAAGAAGAAGAAGAAGAAGAAGAAGACACACCCAAGAAGAGTAGACAGCTGGAAATAGTTAAACTCTGAGCTGAAATCAATAAACTAGAAACAAATTCAAAAAATTAATGAAACCAAGAGCTGGTTCTTTGAGAAAAACAACTGATAGACAAACCCTTAGCTAAACTAAAAGGCAGAGAGACACTATCCAAATCAACAAAATCAGAAATGAAAATGGGGACATAATGACAGACACTGAGGAAATCAAAAGAAAAAATTGGGTCTTATTTCAAAAACCTATATGCCACAAAGTTTGAAAATCTAAATGAAATGGACAATTTTCTTGATAGATTCCATTTACCAAAGCCAAATCAAGATCAGATAATTAAATTAAATAGTCCTATATCCCCTAAGAAAGTAGAAGTGGTCATCAAAAGTCTCCCATCCAAAAAAGAAAAAAGCACCCAGGGTCAGATGGTTTCAGCACAGAATTCTACCAAACGTTCAAAGAAGAGCTAATACCAATATTCTTCAAACTATTCCACAAAATAGAAATAGAAGGAACATTAACAAATTCATTCTATGAGACCAGAGTCATCTTGATACCTAAAGCACACAGACACAACAAAGAAAGAGAATTTCAGACTAATTTCCCTTATGATCATTGACACAAAAATACTCAATAAAATACTTGCAAACTGAACCAAAGAGCACATCAAAGCTATCATCCACCATGAACAAGTAGGCTTCATCCCAGTCATGCATGGATGGTTCAAGATACAGAAATTAATCAATGTAATCCACCATATAACAAAGAAAAACACACATGATCCTCTCCTTATATGCCAGAAACACATTTAACAAAATCCAACACCCATTCATGTTTAAGGTCTTGGAGAGATCAGGGATACAAGGCACATACCTAAACACAGTAAAGGCAATACACAGAAAGCCGATAGCCAACATCAAAGGAAACAGAGAGAAACTTAAATCAATTTCACTAAAATAGGGGACAAGGCAAGGCTGCCCACTCTCTCTGCATCGTTTCAACATAGTACTTGAAGTCCTAGCTAGAGCAATAAGACAACTAAAGGAGATCGAGGGAATACAAATTGGAAAGGAAGACATCAAAGTATCACTATTTGAAGATGATACGATAGTATACATGAGTGACCTCCAAAAATTCAGCAGATAAACGCCTTCAGCAAAGTGGCTGGATACAAAATTAACTCAAGAAAAAAAAAATCAGTAGCTCTCCTGTACACAAAAGACAAAAGGGCTGAGAAAAAATAGGGAAACAACACCGTTCACAATAGTCACAAAGGACATAAAGTATCTTGGCATAAGTCTAAGTAAGTAAGTGAAAGACTTGTATGCAAAAAACAAAAAACCCAACACAACAACAACAACAAAAAACCCTCCAAGTCTCTGAAGAAAGAAATTGAAAAAGATATCAGAAGGGGAAAGATCTCCTATGCTCATGGATTTGTATGATTAACATAGTAAAATTGGCCATCCTACCAAAAGCAATCCACAGATTCAATGCAATTCCCATCAAAATACCAACACTATTCTTTGCAGAACTTGAAATTCTCAACTTCATGAGGAAAAACATAAAGCTCAGAAAATCTAAAACAATCCTGTACAATGAAAGATCTCTGGAGGTATCTCCATCTGTGATCTCAAGCTGTACCATAGAGCAACGGTAATAAAAACTGCATGGTACTGGTATATAAACAGATTGGATCAATGGATCGAATTGAAAACCCAGCAATAAACCCACACACCTAAGGACACCTGATTTTTGACAAAGGAGCCAAAACTTTACAATGGAAAAGAGACAGCATCTTCAACAAATGGTGATGGTCTAACTGGATGTCTACATGTAGAAAATGCAAATAGATCCATATTTATCACCCTGCACTAAAGTCCAAGTGGATCAAAGACCACAACATAAAATCAGACACACAAAATCTATTGAAGAAAAGGTGTGGAAGAGCCTTGATCTCATTGGCAGAGGAGATAACTTCCTGAGCAGAACACCAACAGCTCAGGCTGTAAGATCAACAATTAATAAATGGGACCTCAAACTGAGAACACTTCTGTAAAGCAAAAGACACTGTCAACATAAGAAAACAACAGCCCACAGACTGGGAAAAGATCTTCAGCAACCCTACATCCAACAGAGGGCTAATATCCAGAATACATAAAGAACTCAAAATATTAAACACCAACACATCAGATAACCCAATTTAAAAAAGTGGTACAGAACTAAACAGAGAATTCTCAAAAGAGGAACTTCAAATGCTGGAGAAACACTTAAAGAAATGCTCAACATCTTTAGTCATCAGGGAAATGCAAATCAAAATAACTCTGAGATTCCATCCCACACCCATCAGAATGGCTAAGATAAAAAATTCAAGTGACAACACATGCTGGAGAGGATGTGGAAAAGGGGAACCCATTGCTAGTGGCAGTGCAAACTTGTACAACCACTCTGGAAATCAATCTGATGGTTTCTCAGAAGACTGGGAATAACCCTACCTCAAGACCCAACTATACCAGTCCTGGGCATTTACTCAAATGATGCTCCACCATACAACAAGGACATTTGCTCAACTATGTTCACAGCAGCTTTATTTGTAATAGCCAAATCTGGAAACAATCCAGATGTCCCTCAGCAGAAGAATGGATACAGAGATTGTGGTACATTTATACAGTGGAATACAACTCAGCTATTAAAATCAAGGAAATCATGAAAATTTCAGGAAAATGGATGGAAAAGATCATCTTGAGTGAGGTAATGCAGAAGCAGAAAGACACATGTGGTATATACTCACTTCTAAGTGATTATTAACTATATAATACAGGATGAACATACTAAAATCTACAGACCTAAGGAAGCTAAACAACGAAGTATGCTTAAATCTCATTCATAAGGACAAACGAGATAGACACGGGAATGAGTTGAAGAGATAGAACAGGATGTGAGCCTACCACCTCTGAAAGACTCCCCCCCCCCCCCGCAGCAGGGGATCAAAACATGCAGAGACTCACAGCCAAACTTTGGGCAGAGTGCAGGGAGTCTTGAGGAAGGAGGGGAGGATAGAAGGACACAGAAGGGACAGGTGCTCCACAAGGAGACCAACAAAACCCAAAAATCTGGGCCCAGGGATGCCTGCAGAATCTGATCCATCAAACAAGGAGCATTGATGGAGAGGGCCTAGACCTGCTCAGATGTAGCTCACAGGCAGCTCCATCGCCAAGTGAATCCTCTAAAAAGGGGAGCAGGGTCAGTCTCTCACATGAGATTGCCCCATGATGACATGCCTGTCCTTTGATCACTTGCCCCTGGTGGGGCGGCCTTACCAGGTCACAGAGGAGGAGGATCCAGGCAGTCCTGATGAGACTTGATAGGCTAGGGTCAGATAGTAGGGAAGGAGGACCTCTCCCTTTACAGTGGGGAAGAGGGAGGGAAGGGGACCAGGAGGAGATGAGGGAGGGGTCTACAATTGGGATATAATTGAATAAATTGAAAAAATAATAAAAGAAAAGTTTTAAAAAGAAAAAATCTTCATAACATTGATTTACTATTAATATTTTTCTGTGCTTTATTTATTTATCTGTGTACTTTAATCTGTATGTATATGAGTGTATCTGTGTATGGTTAGATGTCTTTAGAATCTGGAAGAGGGTATTAGATCTCCTTGAGCTGGAGGTACAGTGGTTGTGAGCCACCCAATATGAGTGCCAGGAGCTGCACTTGGGTCGTCTAAAAGAACACCAAGTATTCTTAGCTTCAGGGCCACCTCTTAGGTCCCTACTACCTCTTTTTTTAGTTGTGATTAAAATAACACACATAAAGTCATGAAGTGAGCAGGTGATGAAGTTGGAGTTCAAACTCAAGCTTACTAGAATCTAAGTTCCTTAAGCCTAGTCACTCTGTCCTTTCCCACATTCTGTCTTTTCTATTGGACTTAGAGGCAAGGATGCAGGAAGCCAAGGGGGAGATACAGGTCAAACACATAACAGGAAGTAGACTGCTCAGGAGGAGAAAGGAACCAACCAACTTTGGAGACTATAATTAATACTATCTTCCTCTCCTTCCTTTCATTCTTCCTTCCACCTTTCCTTCCTTCCTTTCTTATCCCAATTAGTAACTAATTCCAATCACTTATGCTAGAAAATTTAAGTATCAGTGGATGGGGCAATATACAAATTTTCCTCTTAAGCAAGCAACACAATGACATTTTGCTTAAAGTTGGTACCGTGGATTTTAGTCCATGAGAACAGGTTTCTGTGGTCTTTGGCTACCAAAAATAAGTGGCAGAACACTTTTAACAAAGTCAATATGTAGAATTAAATTGAAATATTCACTGACAGATGAATTTGTAAAGAAAATGTGGTACATATACACAGTAGAATATTGCTCAGTCATAAAAGGTTGAATTGTCATTTGTGGCAATATGGATAGAAATAGAGTTTATTGTGTCAAATTAAGTTTGGAGCAGTAAGACAAAGACTGTTTGTTCTCACTTAAAAGTAATATAAAGTATTGATTTCATAGAGGTAGGAATAGAATAGAAAAAAGACCAGAGCCTGGGAAGGGGGAAAGAGATGGAAAGAGGATGGTTAACAGGAACAGTAGAGCTGGATAAAAGCAATGACTCCTCACATTCTATCTTTAAAGGATTTGCTTTGGTCAGTAATGGGCATCAGACCCACAGCCCTGCACATTAGGCAAATGCTCTACCAATGAGCTACACCCCCAGCCCACTTCAGTTCTTAAAATCTCAAAATAAGGCTGAGTGCATTTATATATGTGTGTGTGTGAGAGAAAGAGAGTGTGTGTTTGTGTGTGAGTGTGTGAAAATGTGTGTATTTGAGTGTGTGTGCGAATGTATGTGTGAGTGTATGTGAGTGTGTATGAGTGTGCATGTGTGTGTGTATGTGTATTTTTGTGTGTGTGTGTGTGAGTGAGAGTCCTCTTCACTTACTATTGTAGGGGTCTTTCATTCTGATGATTAATGCCCTGCAATTCTTGGAGCTTTTCATGCATGATTTCTTAAATAATTACCTCCCTTCCATTTCTATGTTCTTTCTTTGTGGACTTCCTCTCTTCCCTTGCTTCTAATATTCTACAGCACAGTAGAGTAATGATGGCTGACAACAATTAATTGTATATTACAAAAGAGCTGGTAGGGAGGATTTTAAATGTTTCCACACAGAGATGACAGATGTTTAAAGTGGTAGAGATACTAATTACTACACTTAGTGTTCCTGTGATGAAATATCAGACTACGTGCTTTCTATATATACACAATTATGTGTACCTAATTTTTTTAATATTTAAAACATAAGCAGCCAGGAAACATTCTTCAAAGAGTTGGATCTGTCTTCCTCCACTACATGTTCCCCATCTACAGGCTGGGGAAATCCTTTTCTCCGTCTTTCAGCTCCCTAGCATTCAGTGGAAGCTCAAAACAACATGCACAACAGACCAAAGCAACACTGTGTTCACTCAGAAAATTACCTTGTCACTGGAACCATAGACCACAACAGTAAGCAAGACCTCTGAGATGAACCTAAACAGAGTGACTGACTGGGAAAATAAAAGATTAAAGTAGGACCAAGAGTCTTCTAACATAATAACGAAGACATCCAGGACACAATCAAAACTCATCATATGGAAAACCAGAGAAATCGCAACGGTAATCAACTGAGGCTGAATCAGATGTTGGTGTTGTCTGAGAAGGATTTTAAAGCAGTCATCATAAAAAATACTTCAACAATCATTTACAAAATCTCTTGAAACAAATAGAAAGGAATAAAAACTCTCAGCAAAGAAATAGGTCCCTCTCCCCCCCCCCAAAAAAAACAAGTGGAAGTTGTAAAATACATAAACAGAAATCGAAAAGACACTTCCTCAGGCAGGGTCAGCCTCTTCAAAGAACCACAGAAGGACCATTTGAAGATTTCTACCTAATCACATTGCCATTTCCTAGCTGCAAAGGAGGCTGTTACATGAAGTCTCAAAAACTTGGAATACCAGTGACAGACTGGAGCCTGCCTTCTTTCTTTCCTTCTTTCTTTCTTTCTTTCTTTCTTTCTTTCTTTCTTTCTTTCTTTCTTTCTTTCTTCCTTCCTTCCTTCCTTCCTTTCCTTCCTTCCTTCCTTCTTTCCTTCTTTCTTGGGTTTTTGCTTTTTTTTTTAACAAGACAAGGTTTTTCTGTGTAACCTTGGCTTTCCTGGACTCACTTTGTAGACTAGGCTGGACTTGAACTCACAGGGATCTGCCTGCTTCTGCCTCCTGGCTGAGTTTTCATTCTTGAGTAAAAATAAAGAAAGCATTAGTAATGTCCAAGCCTGCTACTAGCCCAACAAATATGGTGAGACTGAGAATGGGGCATGGGGAGTGTAAATTGAAATATGGCCTTACTTGCTACTTTTGAGAGAAATCAAATGCCCACTAATGAGATCAGTGTCACTTTTGGTTCAGACTGGCATGCTCATCAGTTACCATGGTTTCTCTGTCTAGCATAGAGGCAAGTTGATGTGACCTGATGTCACAAACACCTTGGCAGGCTCACCTTCTGGGAAAAGGCCACTTAATTACCTGATTAATTTGTTCATCTTAATTAACTTGTCCTTATTGTTGATAACCTTATATTGATTGCTCTGCTGGTAGTAATTAGAAAAGTAGTAAAGAAATAAATAGAGAAGTCATGGAAAGGGCAGAAGAGCACAGACTCCTTTCTTCCTGGAATCTACTATCTAGGGTTTGAGCTTAACACCTTTGCGTCTCCTGTTTGGTGACTATATTAGAGACACTGCTAATCGTTTCTGTCCACTCCTCACTCTCTCTTGAGGAATATGCTCTTTTGGTTTTCCAACATGGCCTAGTCACTCAATCATGGCTTTTCACACAATGGGCCTAAGCTGGGTCAACCATATTCTGTTTTGTTTTGTTTTCTGGATTTATCAATAGACCGTGAAGATATAGAATCAGCTCATTTTGAGTGATTAGACTATTGGAAAATGTGATTTGGAAAGTGGCAGAGGCCCTGCATTTTTCAAGAGCCACAAGCAATCTATTGTCCTGCCAGCAACCAGAGAAGACAGGCTACTTAAGTTCATCAGACTCATGGTTTTCCTGTTCCTAGACTCAGTCTTTTTTTTTCCTGAACCATGTTTCTTACTCTAGGGATTACAGAGTACCTCTAATTCTTTCAAGAAATTTCCCATATAAGATAGTTCATTCAAGTCAGTGGCCACTTCTTATGAACTAAAATGTCCCTAATATAATAAATCACTCTCACAGTAACTCCTGTTTCAGCTTTAGACACTTTTAGTGATAACAAAAATCTAAGGGATCTATTTTTAAAACCAACAGAGAGTCGACTTTTAAACATATCCATTGATAAACTGCTCTGATCCCCCTCAAAAACATTACATGTCTACCTCTTTCCTACCTAGTGCGTCGGGACTCTCCTGCCTGACATTAACCATTTCCTCTACTGACTTCAGTCCTGTGGGATCTTCTGATTCTCATACTCCACCAATTTCCCAGAATTCCTTCCTGAAGTAATCACAGAAACTCATACTCCTAGTCACTTTTGCTTGGGTCCATGGTCTTGCAAAGCTGGGACTGAAGAGATGTCTGCCTGTCTAAAGTGACTGAACTGTGTGTTCCTGTACGGGTGATATGTTCTTGCTTCAAGGTCCATAATAACAAGCAAAGGCTGCCTCACTTCCATAAGGGGCTGTAAATAAGGTCTTGGAAAGGAAAATTCTGCAAACACTTCTAGGTGACTCTGGGCTCACAGAGATAGCTATATATGGGAATATGCTGGGAGTTTCTCATTTACTGTTTGTGGTATAGGGCATGTGCATGCATAAGTGTGTGTGTGTGTGTGTGTGTGTGTATGTATGTGCTTCTCAACTAGAATTGAAATCATCAGCTAAAAGCCATTGACCCTCTAGAGTCCCATATTCATCCCTTGTCTGGAGTGCTCAAAGCACTGCCTGAATTTTCACACTCCATCCAAACTAGAACAAGTCTAAGTTTGGTGGAGAACTAGGACTTCTGAGAAGCAGGAAGAAGGTGGAGTAGATTTTCATGCACACAGCTCTTCATGGCTCCCCAGTGTTGAGACTCTGTACTTGTCCTCACAAAATAAGAATCTGGAAACTCTGGTCTAGAAGATCTAGCCCTATGATAGCTCAGATTCACATCAGAGAGATGCTGGCTTCACCCATCTTGTGCTGCCATGACAAAATTCTACAGGATAGATCACTTATAGGAAACAGAAAAAACATCTATTCTGTACAGTCCAGAGGCTAGGAGGTCCAAGATCAAGACAAAGGCCTTATTTCCACATCATCTCATGGCAGGAGGTAGAAAGGCAAGAGGAGGTAAGAGCGAGAGACAAAAAGGGCCAGCCTTGCTCTTTTATAAAGAACCCACTCTTGTGAAAATGGCATTGACCTCGATATGAAGTCCTGATAGGAGGCGGTCTTTCCAGCACAATAACTTCCAAAGGTCATGTCATCCCGTAGAAAATTGTTTTTCTGAGCATAATTTTTCCGATCCAGACAGTATTCTAGATTGAGCACAAATAAATAAATAAAAATTCAAAATGACTTTTATAACATATGGCAGTTCTCTTTTCTGTTACCTGTAAGCCTAGCCTGCTTCTACTGAAAGCACAAATACCCATTTTAACAAATATTTATATACAGTGAGATTGCAATAGCTGCATGGTATTCTAGGGTATGAAAAGATCACAACTTACTTCTCCAGCCAAAAGTGAGAGGGGTTGAAGCTTTTTTCATTTTTTTCTGTCTGTTAAAGCATTAATGTCCATCCCAGCTCTTTCCTTAGACCAAAATTCTGGACATTTTGATGTCCTAGTTCAGCTGGACTTTGCTAAACTAATGCACTTATTTAAATCTTTCGATGCTTATTATTAATAGGCTTTCTCTGACAGGTGGTATAAAATTGGGCTTCTCAAGTCTTTCAAGGCATTGCCCTTCATTCATATTCTCAGACACGGGTAAACCTTGTTTTGTATCATTGGCAATTTGATTCATGCTGGGGTTTTGCAACTGGGCCTGGAATCATGAATCAAATAACTTCCCTCTGCCTATTACCATTCTGAGCACTACCCATCTCTCTGCCATAGGAATAGCAACAATATTCTTACCATATTTGTTTCATTTTGGGCAGAAAACTTGCAACCTTTGTCTATCCATTCACTCCATCAATACTATTGAGTACCCACTTTGATGTGGGTGTTGATATACTGATTGAGACTGACAAGGTCCTTATCTTTATAGAGCAGAAATTTTCTGCCACGACCCACAATGCAATCTGCCTTGGGCCAACAGTCTGCTCCCATCTCAGTATATTAGAAGCAGCTTCGAGTCAAAGCCCTATATTCTTTTCACAGGTGCTCACTGCCTTGCAGAGCTTCATTAATATTTCCTTCTTTCTTTTTCTGACTTTGAGGAGAAGCAGCCAGTATGACTCGCTGACCGCTGCAACGGGGTGCTGGTGGATAATTTGATGATGAGCTATATCATATTCCAGAGAAGAGGCTCAGCCAACCATCCCACAGAAAGTTGTTTTACCTGATTGTGTTTCCTCATATTCTGGAGTGTTCCATGAACTGTACAATCTTTAAAGTAGATGGAATTTTACAAGTGCCATGTAATTTTCCTATTTCCTGTTTACTTTTCACATGTCATGATTTTGAGTAGCCTTTCTCCATCACTGAGATACTTCAAGGTAGGTATATAGGGAACAGGACCAGAAGCCACAATTCTTTTGAAGATGCAGAAAGAGTCAACAACAATTGTTGTAATTATTATTTTGGGAGGTTTTGCTACACTCCTCCCACATTGCTCCAAAATATCTATTTGGGTCTTGTACCCCACTTCAGACCATTTAGTTCCCAAATAAAAGATACAGAGACCCCCTGGATTCATAAAAGCTTTAAAGCCCAGTAACTGGGCAGATAGCAACCCTCTAAGCTATTTTGCTACTTTCCTAGCTACACACCCCACCTTACTTGCCATAATTGTTTCTTTCTGGGCTGCTCCTGTTCATTCAAGCCAGCCCTAACAGATACGTGCTCAGAGGAGAAATAGGCAGAGCTTAGGTTCCTGGGCTTGTTGTCAGATGAGGGCCACAAAGAGGAGAGAAAGGAGGAGAGGAAGCCAGAGAGAAGGAAGTTGCCATGAAGCAGTATGGACCATGATCACGTGGGGAGAGCGAACCCCAGTTGAGGAGTTACCACCATTAGATTGGCCTATGCGCATTCCATGGGTCATTGTTTTCTTGACTGATGATTTATGTGGGAGGGCCAGCCCACTGGGGATGGTGTCACCCCTGGACAAGTAGTCTTGGGAGATAGAAATAAAAGACAATTGAGCAAGCCAGGGAAGCAAGACTATAAACAGCATTACTTCGTGGTGTTTTCTTGAGTTCCTGCCTGAGTTCCTGCTCCAACTTCCCTCGATGATGGACTGTGGCAAAGAAATGCAGGCTAAATAGATGCTTTTCTCCTCAAGTTATTTTTGGTCAGTGTTTTACCACAACAGAGAGGCAAAACTAGGAAATCACCATGTTTATCTTTACATTCCATTAGTCTAATTCTTACAAATTTTTCCAAGAAAATAAATGTATACCTTAAGGGCATTCCATGTCCAAGAGGATAACGTGTGTACTTGTGAGTGTAGATTGTATGTGCAAGTACCAGTGCATGTATGTGTGCATCTGTGTATGTGTGTGGTGTTAGAGGGATGTTTGGTAAACCACCCAGCAAATCCAGATGAAAGAGTCTCATCTAATATATGTTTGCAAGTTTCCTCTACTTTGTTATTTTCAACAGGATCAAAAAAAGTTACAAAAGGTTGATCACAAGATGCCATCACATACTCATTTGGGCTTTTTCCCCTTGTTCTCTGAATGAAGAAAAATTCTATAGCAGCAAGAGCCTTTCCATATTGCTTAATGCTACCTCTCACTAGCTTAGAATAACACCTAAAACCCAAAAGCTACTGAAGCAAATGCATCACCATAGCTCCGTCAAAGAGCTGTTCTATGAGGGAATCTCCGCTTTTCACCTGAGCACTTCTCTCGACAGTATCCATGCACCTGGCTCCGACACTCCAGGGCATCTCCCACCTTTGTTCAGTAAGGCACCTTTCGGGCCTGAAATATCACAAGAGATGAGAAAAGGCCTTCAATAGCAAGTTGCAGTGCCATTTAGAATTCCATTGGCTCCTTCAAATCCTGCATAGAACTAGAGAGGGGTATCGCCATATTATCTCACAGAAACCACTTAAGGGAGAAAAGATTTATCTTGGTGCGTACTTTCAGAGGGGCTTAGTCTAACGTCGCAGGAAAAAAAAAGGACGTGCAGCTTAAATTACGGTGCCAGAAGTGTGTGGCAAGACTGGTACATCAGGCCAGACAGAAAGGGGGTAAGGCAAAAACCAGAGGCCTGCCTCTAGCGACCTATATCCAACATCTAAGCCCAACCTCCTAAAGCCTCCATAACCTTCCAAAAGGGTGTCCCCACCTGGAGGTCAAATGTTCAAATACGAGCCTGTGGTGACATCTCAGATATAAGTAACAGAAGGAAATAAAAACATTTAATTTGCTAGGCACAGTGGCACACACCTTTAACCACAGCACTCAGGTGGCAGAGGCAGGCAGATCTCTGTGGGTTCAAGACTAGCCTGGTCTATAAAATGAGTCCAGGATAGCTAAGGCTCTACAGAGAAGCCATGTCTTGAAAAACCAAAAATAAAATAAAGACCAAAAAACCCCACAAGCAAACAGAAGAACCCCAAAACAAACAAAATCCTGTAATTTATCACTGATGATACAGGTGACTGGCTGTCCTACCCCACTGCACTATTACAAATGTGAGGGGGATGTAGTACCAATAACTATATATTCTATATATCCCTTCTACCCCAGCGCAAGCAGGCAGGACCTCTTCCAATTCAGGTATAGACCTCAATTTTTACTGTCTCTTACTTTCCCCAAAAGTTGAGCCTCAGCTATGACTGGGCCCTAAGAACAAGCTTTTCTCATCCCACACTGGGGAGCTACCAAGGGACAGGAAGTTGAAGCTGCTGGTGGTCTCAGCCTTCTCAAGGGGACATGGAGAGGAAGGGTTCCCAGAAGGTGCAGCCTGCAGCAGCAGACTGCTGGTGATTGGCAGCTCGGTTTAATGGACCAGGCATGGTGCCATACTGACAGATGGGCATACGAGTAGATAGCCAGCGGATAATGGATGAGCAACAAATGTGTTTGCTGAGGGCAGTTTTCCCAGGTAAGAGCGTTAAAGACGCTGGAGTCTCCACACCTGTACTTTTCCCTGAGAACCTGGGGGGAGTGTGGGTCCCAGTATGAAGGCCTGCACAGGTCATGCCTACATCCTGTGGGAGGAAGGAGTGATCTTGGGGTGCACAGGAGCCATCTGAGGAGCAACGGGAGCTGCTGCTGCCTATTTTTAACGGAGGCAGCAGGACAAAAGGGGGCTTGGTAGAGAGCAGAGCCCCATACTCCTGACAGTGTTTCCCCGCTCTCACAGATGAAAAGTTGTGAAAACCTATATGGCAATCATGGAGCCATGATGAGCTTTGAGGGAATAAATGAAATGTGCAAAGAATTGACCGCTGCCCTGAGGTCATTTCCTTCAAAATAACCAGCTCCACTCTCGTGAGATATAAATTAGGGCTCTCAGGACAAGTGTCCTGAAGTAGCCAGTGTCAGCCTAAGGTCACCTTTCCCTATGCCCATGGCAGTCTCTGTTCACTGAATGCAATATCTTCAGTATTTCCATATGCACCTAGGGCCAGGTTTCAGAACTTTTCAATAGCTGGTGTATTTATGGAGTACCAAAATGCATAAACTAGGAGAGCATATACACGGGCTATTTTCCCACCCCCATCCCTATCCACATAGCTGTCCTCCTGCACTGAGACGGAGATGCTTGTGTCAGAATTTGGGAGGGGAGGATCTAATAGCTTTGAAAGGATGTGGCTCAGGAGATCAAATTGATCAGTTTCAGAATTTCTGATACTTGTGGAATCAGAAAAGTACTCATTAGTACTTCCAAATATATTTTATTTATATATTCTTTGAGATTTCGCACGTGTATATAATGTATTTTGATCATATTTGTCCCCTCATGCTCCTCCTCAGACTTCTCTCAGACAGCCGCCTGCTCTTCTCCCAGTTTTATAGCCCTCTTCCTTTTAATTTTATAGTTGGTATGTCTTTCCATCGATTGCATCAGAACAGACCAGCTTTGTAGCAATGACCTAGGCCTATGAAAACAATTTTGCCTAGTGTAGGTGCTTCTGGGGCCATGATGGGTCAACTGGATTGTTCAGGATTTCCAGAGATGGATACCCACTATAACAGAGTCAGAACACCTAAGCTTTACCAACAAGTTCACAGCCTCTTAGAGCTGGGATTGGGATTCAAGTTCAGATGCCATGCTGAGAAATTTCACAGGAAGCCTTGAGTAAACTCAGGCTTCCCATTCCCCATTCTAAAATCTCCTAGCTGATATATCTAGAACTTTACTTTCTCTTTCTGAAGTAAAACTCTCCATTGAGGAAGGAGAATTATGTTAGAGCTAGGCCTGCCAGACCACAAACTCATCTTCACCAACCACCAGCCTTATGCAAGACACAAAAGCCCTTCCTTTCCCCCTAAAATAAAGGGAAGATAATAGGAAATGGAGTTACTGGAGGAGCTAGTGGGCTCAGAATAAATTTAAGTTATGTAACACAAAACGCAATGCACGGTAAGCACTTGATACCTTGGCTATTGTTTAATGAGAGCTTTCAGAGGGGGCAGTAGAGGGTAAAGGGGACACACAAAGGACTGAGCTACTTATTTTAATATCAATAGTATTATTTTCCTTGGTGTTGCGGTCACATACCTAGAACAAAGGAACTGGGGGAGAAGGGCTTATTTACAGTTTGAGAAGGGACAAGGTCCCAGCATGGTGGGTAATGTGCACTAGCAGGAGTGAGCAGCTGATCACATGACATTCACATGCATAGAATGTAGGAGTTCAGATCATTGTTCCCATGTTACTCGCTCTGGCCTTCCAGCCTCTAGGATGTCGGTGCCCACCCTCAGGATGGGACTGAAACATCTAGATACCCTCACAGGTACTCCTGGAGGTGTGTCTATCAGATGATTCTAGATCAAGCCAAGTTAGTAATTAAGACTAAGCATCACTGAAGCTGAAGACATGGATCAATTTCTAAGAAGACTTGCAGCTCTGTGGGAGGACCAGAATAGGTCACTAATAACTTCATCAGGTCCCTTAACCATCTGTAATTCCGGATTCAGGGGATCTGTTACCCACTGTGGGCATGACTACACTTTCTTGCACATGCACACACACATACGCACAAAATAAATAGTAAGATACAAATGTCAACCATCACTGCTATCAATGACCCCAGTTGCTAAGTTACTGGAAACTCTTCGGTTGGCTGCCTTTTACATGTTTCGAAGGCAGGGCCACTGACTATCACATTTGCTGTCTTAATCTAAATGTGTTGATAATGTTATATGCTTTCATCAAGATCAAGCTTCCACTTCAACATCAAAACACCACTTTAGCCAACAGAGAAATAAGAAAATGAGCCATTTAACACGAGCCCTTGGCTTTTGTCCTCAGTAGATGAAATGTCAAAGATATGTTTCAAATGTTCTAAAATTCTTGTCCTGGTGAGATGTTGATACTTCTAGTGAGGAAGGAATGCATTGTTCTGGACCCCAACCTGAAGACAACCCTGTTCATATTAGGCAGACAACTCTATATGGCATGTAATCAACAAGGCCTTGACCCTTTGTTATCAAATATCAGCTTTATATTCAGACATCTTACTGTGATATAATTAAAATCTCTTTTATGAGTTAAACTCTATCTCCTCTCAAACAAACTGAAACCCTAACTCCTGGTACTTGTGAATATGACCTTAATTTGGAACAGGATCTTCAGAGTCCTGATTAACTCTTCATCATTGTGCTGTGCAGGCACACTGACTCAGACTGGGTCATAATATGACTGGTGTGGCTTCAAAAGAACAGGAGAGATGTAGACACACAGAGAGAACGCCGTGGGATTACAGAAACAGATTGCAGTGATGCGTCTCCAAGCAAATGAGAAAACTAAAAATGTCCACCCAATACCAAAAGTCCTGATAGACGCATCAGTTGTGTTCCCCTTCATCTATTTTAGCAGTATAACCCTGTTATTGACACCTTCATCTCAAGCAATGAACCCATGACTCTGAGGGAATACATTTCTCTTATTTGAAGCCATGGAAGCACCCTAGGAAATGAACACAATCTATGATGCCGGTAAAAGGGGGACTTGGTTTAGGAAAGATAATAAAGGACAGAAAAATGAGGTGTTTGGGAGAATGTTTCTCTATCCCATATGCACATATTTAAAGGACTATGCATATAAGGGCTATATCACCATGACACACTGTTCCCATTTATGGAATAGCAGCCATTTCCGTTCTGGAAAACTCTTTTCCTGGTGAGATGTTAATATTTCTATTAGGCTGTGTTGCTCTGGTTACTACCCAGAAGACGGCCTAATTTATAATAGGCACATGATTCTGTATGTCATATAATATGCAATGACCTCAGTTGTAGGATGTGCCATTCCTGTGTGTGACATTAGGAAAAACTCTGCTAATTAGTTCTGACTACACAATGGTAGAGAGCCACAACCTAGCCCCATATGTGTTAAACTGAAGGTAAAAAACAAAAACAAAAAAAAAACAGAAACCAATGCCTTAGAGCTGGTGAAAATGACATGTGTTGGAGCAATAATGACCTTACATAGACTCTGGTCTACAGAAAGTCTCCTGACTCTTGTGAAGATCAACATAGAAGCTTCAGCACCTGACCTTAGACAAGGTCAATTAGGTCTGTTAGGTCCTCATGTGTACAGAGGGGAAGAAGGGGATGAGGCAATAGGTCAGGCCAACACGTCTATACCAGAGACCCTTGTGAGCATTTCCAAAGTTCATGAGAGTGTTTTGAACTTCAGAACCCCTGCAGAAGCCAGAGCAATAAAAGGTCATGTGATCCACTGAATTTCCCAACTTTTGCATTGCTATGTGTTCAAGGGACATCCTTACTCTCTTCCCCTCTTTTGGGGTGCTTTAATGCATACAGTGAGGGGCCGGAGAGTCAGTTAACTGCATTGACCAAGGCTGACAGGTAATTAGTGTTATAGCTAAGATCTAAATAAGTTCTCCAATTGACTCCGATGCTTATCCCAGGCTAATTAAAGAGCTAGTATTTAAACAATTGCTAAATAGAATTAAATTGCAGTGACATTTCCATGATGAACATTTTCAAAGATTCCAGAAACTCTGAACCCTCTATCTCAAGACACTAATTCCCTGTTCTGAGTCCACGAACCTTTTTATATGAATAAGCTACTGAATCAGTGTGTCAGGGGAGGGGGCTTGGCTCCTTTGTGGGTACATTCTGAAGCAATTTGCTGTTTTCTTAAAGCCTAGGGAACAGTAAGCTGTGATCAATAATGAAATCTGCCTGAATCTTGGAGGCTCGATGAAGGTGGTTTTGAAGCCCATCACAGCTCTTGATTTCCTGTTATTTAGTGCCAAAAGTTATTACCTCAGCAGGAGCCCGATGTCTAATTTATATCAAATTGTTAGCTGAAATCTATTAAAGTTTATTAGCATCATCTCAGAATACAGTAACATCTCACAGGTTTTACTCCTGTTGAAATTGACCAGCTGATTTAACTCTCTTACCTTGGAGGCTGAGATAAACTCGTCTGTGGGAACCATCCAAGGCACTGAGGAAGAGACAGCACGAGGCTCTGGGTGTTGGGGACGTTTGCTGCTAAATCTTCTGTCTCTCTGGATACAGGCTTGACCCTGTTATTTCACATCTAACAAGATGAGACACTGTCCTCAGAATTCAGAGAGCAGTTGTCGGTGTGGTGGGGCTCTGCAGAGGGAGGCACTCCCAGAACTGGGAAAATATCAGTCCACAAGGGGGATGGGAGGGAGAGCAACTTGATTTCATGAAAGATGAAATTGATTTTTCAAGATACTATACCCAGATTGTCAATGGAACTGTGGCTTCTTAGCATCACTTCCAACCAGAATGAGAAAGAACAAAAGGTCTAATGTATCACAGAATGGGGCTCTGACCTTGAGTGCATCCTACCCATCTTTGGGTCCAGGACTTCCCCCCAAATCAACCTACAAACACTTGGAAACATTTATGTACGGGGCAGAATGAACCTCTGCAATGGAGCACGATGCTTAGTTGTTTGGTATGCCCTTGGGCAAAATGAACATTGGCCTTAAAAGTCACCCAGGTCTGGTATGGAGACAGACCCCACTGCCTGGTGACTGCAGTTGTGGCAAAACTGGCAAAGCTTCTTGAGTGGTGTTTGGGGTTTGAGTTTGAAAGCTGAGCACTTAGCATCCAGCAAAGCCAAGGTCCATGTTATGTACTCAACACTAGCTCCCAATTTTTACCCCTGCTTGGCCCTCCACAATCATAACTAAGTCTTCACTTTAGCCTCTAGTTCCTCTAAGCTCTCTCCTGCTCGTTACCTTTCTCCTGTCTGAAAGGGAGCTCCCAAGAGTAAGTGGAGCAAGTGTTGGTGGTCCTATGCCACATGCTAGGAAGCCTCTCACTCAGAGGCAAAGAAACCCCTGTGATGTCACACCATGGAGACAAAATGCAGTAAAACTGCTGGACTCCCAAGTTCTGCTCCAAATTTCTCCATGCCCCAGTCATATTAATCAGAGCAACCAGCACGTTGAGACCCAAGGGGCGGGGGCTGAGCTTCACTGCACAAAATCCCCAACAACTTAAAAGCGCTTGGACTTGTGTTCCGTTCACAGTCGCAGCTTACTTTGTGGCTACAAAATGAATGTGTCGATGATCTGAGCAGGTTGTCTCCATCAGGATTCCAGTGGGAAAGCTGGAAGGTTTGAGACAACGTGGGATGATGACAGAAAGCACCAGACTTAGGCCACTGCCTGTGATCATTCAACAAGCGCACAGAAAGTACACTGCATTCTAAATCAAAGGCAGACTAGCTCCTGGAATGAGGCATGGAAAGTCCTGAGGCACTGAGTTGGTAGTGCCTGAGGGGCAAACTCTCCAGGTAGTCAGGCCCCACTTCCCACGCCTTCTGCTAAGAGGTAACAGCTGACCCTTAACACCCGGGCTTCTTCAAGACCCTCTGAACTTGTCTGAAGACACTTCACATTCTCTTTCTTTAGAACTGTCCCTGACTGCAGACTCCACCACAGTGCTTTTTTCCATGTGACATGATGAAGTCAGGTATGGCAGGCTGTGTTATCTCTGCTTTATGGCTTGGGAAAGGACAGACAGAAATTAAGCCCAATGGGAAGGCTTTACTTTTTAACAAACGTACTTAAATAAGTAAATGAGCTGCTCCACAGCAGCACTGTCCCAGTGTGAGGGATGCCGTGGTGAAGTAACAGGCAATGCCCTCGGGGAGACAACACTGTAGAGGAGGAAAGAAAAGGACGAGTGTCCACATCACACCACTGAGTTGGAAGTTCGTAAGCAAAACGTAAGGCAGAGAATACTATCTCCTGGGGAGTCTAATTGAGACACGACAATCAGAAAACTGATCTAAAATACTAGATGGGAATGACAATTAGAAAACAAAGACACAGAAGATGGCGGAGGAGGAAGAAGGGGAGGGGGAGGAGACCCGGAGAAGCCTCCAGAAGAAAAGGTAACTTTGTGAAAATGGCAAAGTGTACTAGGTAAAGACAAAAGAACTCATTATAAAACCTCATTCAGGGAAAAGCTAGAATAATCTGGAGAGACAAAATGAAAGCCAGGGGTCCCTCGTGGGGAACAGGCCAAAGCAGAGTCAAGTGGAAACAGAGAGGTCGAGAGGCTGGAACCCACAGCTTGGTTGGGCATGGATTTTTATCATAAATACAGTTGAAGCCACAGTCAATGAAAGGGTGATAATGACATTAACCGATAATTCAAGGCTGCCTTGTACTTTGAGGGGAAGCATGAATTAGGGAAAAGACCAAGCATAGAAGCTGGCTGGCCATTTGGGACCCTTTCCAGGTGGGATAAAGAAAGATGATGGCTAGAAGAAAAAACGTTTTTTTTTAATAAATTAATTACACTTTATTCACTTTGTATACTCCCTGTAGTGCCCTCCCTCCTCCCTTCCCAAAGCCTCCCTTCCTCCCCTTTCTCCATGTATGCCCCTCCCAAAGTCCACTGATAGGGGAGGTCTTCTTTTCCTTCCTTCTGAGTTAGAAAGCTAGCTAAGTTTGAAAGCCAGCTGAGCAAGGTAGTACATACCTATAGTCTTAGCATCCTGGAGCCTGAGGCAGGAGAGTTGTCAGTGCTAGGTCAACCTGGGTTACATAGCAAGTTCATGGCCAGCTGGGGCTATATAAAGAGACCTTGATTTCATTAAAATCAAAACAAAGCAAACAAACAAAACAGTAATGGCTGTGGGTATTACTCAGAGTGAGAGTTCCTTGCCTAGCATGTTCAGGGCCTGGTTCCATCCTTGGCACTGGAAGAGAAACAGTCTGCAACCAGCACTACAACCCACATCTTCCTAGCTGTTTTTGGTTTTTGTTTTTTTAAATGAACACATGTTTTAAAGATGCCTAGGATGAAGGGAGAAGACTTGAAGGGAATGGAAAAGTCCCGAGAAAAATACACTTAGAATGTTGTATTCAAGCTGGAGCCCACAATACACTCTCTAAAAGAGACACTTACTGCCCCTAGAAACACAAATGGCAGGTGAACAGCAATCTGTAGATCACGTGGATGAGCACCTTCTAATGAGTTCAGCCACACCTACTCAGAAGAACTTCTGATTTCTAACTCCATCCTGCAGGCAGCAAACACTGTCTCTGTGTCTCTTCAGAAACAGCTGTAAAGCCCATTGCACAGATTCCTAAGTTATGATAATCTTATGCCAACTAAGAGTAGAAAGAAAGAAGCCTTGTCAGTACCTACCGGCCTTGGTCATGATTCCAAGAGGGCTTCATCTAAGGCAAAGAACATAGCCCTACCTGAAGAGGAGACTCCGCTTCTAAGGACATTGGCTTTTCATTACTGTAATGAAATATTTGCCACACTTAACTCATAGGTTTATTTTTGTTTTTAATTTTTGTATTTATTTATTTATTCATTTGGTGTATGTGTGTGTGTATTCATGCACATGTGCACACATGCATGCCTAGCGTGCCTAGACACACATGTGGAAGCCAGAGGCCAGCTTATAAGTCCTGGGTTTTCTATTACTCAGATCTTGAGGATTGAAGTCAAGTCAGGCTGAGTCATCTCAGCAGCCCTTCAACTTCTATTTTCAACACTTTAAAGTCCAATATCAGGACACCCTATTGGTTTGGCGTCTGGGGAGGGTGGGAGATGGCAGAACTCTATGCCAAAAACACGAGTCAAAACCAGTGGTCACATGGCAAAGAGAAAAGAAAGACAGAAGCTGGTATCCCACTATCTCAACAGAATAGTGACCCAAGGAACTTCCACTAGGCTCTAGCTCTGAAAATTCCCACTATCATGACTACTGCAGCAAACCCAAGTCTCTGTGTTCATTTAATAGTGTTCATGGCAACTGTCTTGGATCTGCAGTGATTTTTATGTTTAACTTTTTCTTTGTTTTGGCTAAGAACAATTACTTTATATTTTTTCATGTTTATGTATAACACCATCTTAATAAAAATCTTTCAGAACCTTGTTTGGGGCCATTATTTTTCCCCCTCAAGAGTCTATACATTTACAAGTTTGAGAAATCCTGCTCTCAATCACAGGAAGAACCAAGCAATGTGGGTAGGGGCGGGGGCTGCTCTAGACGGCATGGCTCAAGGCTTTTGGTGGAGTAGGTGGGCAGACAGAACACCATGAAGAGGAAATCATTTTTCCTTCTTAGCAGAGCTTTCTGAAGAGGTGAAATCTGCCGAAATTAAGATGTAAAGAACGGACATCCAGAATGTTAATGTGACACTGAGTCCTCCTTGAAGCTGAGTAGGACTCCCAGCTTTTCAGACAAAAAGACAGGCCACTGTTCTCTAGATCTCAGTGTTAGAAGCTCGCCGGGGGGCAACCAGAAAGTCCTTGCTCAACTAGAACAACTGTAGATCCCTGAGTCTGACTCCTGAGGAAGAAGTTGGCTAAGCTCCCTGCTCCAAGGAAATGTCTTTCAATGTGAAACCTTGAACTCAGCAGAGAGGGCTACTCAAGCTTTAGGGCCTGCCAGCATCTCAGGTTATCATAAGCTTTGTTCAAGACACATCCTAATTCCTTAGGTGACTAGGCAAGCAGCAACTATAACGCCTTAAAATAATGGAGCCCAGTCAGCAGAGGACCAGAGCAGGAAAGTGGGCTTAGGATGCAAAAGCAGATGGGGGCTGATGCCTTTATAATGTTCTAGAGTAGAGGAGTCTGTCCGACGTTCAGGAGAGGATGAATGGCCTGGTGTGTTAACCCTTGGTGGGGGTGGGGATGTGCGGCAATTAGATTCCCCTGCTTTGCTCTGAGAATCGCCACCGACCTCTGCCACTCAGGTATTCCAAGGCATCAGAACACCTACTTTCCCCCTGGCTGTTTAGTATACATTAAATACCACTGCACACAGAGAACAGCCAACACGTTTGATAATTCATCAGCAGTGGCAAAGCCGACCATCCCCATGCAATGCAAATTGCTTTGGCTTCCACGTGCCTCCTGTGCTGATGGTAAATAGACTTCCTTGGGATTGTTATCAAGTATTCATTCTAACAACATTAATTTACAATGTGTTTTCCCACTTTACATTGTGCTACATGACTTATTCACAGAGCTGGCCCTTTAGTGACACATAGATCCATTCTACCATTGTACTCGCCTGATATCTTTAGGTTAATGGAAACTAGACCAGAAAAGGATCATGGCTGCGTCGTTTCTATGGGAATGTCTGATGACAAAGGAAAGGCGTCTCAGGGAAAACAAAACAAAACAAAACAACCTTGTCTTTCTGGCTAGGTTTGGAGGGAAGTGGCTACAGGAGGGATCTGAGTCAAATTAGTTTACTCATGGGAGGATTCTCTGACACTGGAGCACAGAGCCGACCAATCGCAGTAGCACCTATACAACCCAGGCTCTCTTAGTGGTGCACACTTCACACATTTTCTCCAAGCCGACTTTCCCATGAGGACTATGTGAGGCAAACTGAGGGCTGAGGGGAGCATGAGACCTGGAGACTGATTACGAGGGTTGTAATCTACCATTCCCTGGCCAGGTGACCCGGGGCAGACGACTCCACTTTTCCATGTCTTACCAGGAGATGAGACACAGTAGTTCATAAATGATTCTGACCATAGGAATTCTCTTCCTCACCCTCCCTTCTCAACCCCACAACCCCCACAGTCTCCACGGGCATAAGCAGTCATCCGGGCTGTAAGCATGTGACTTGCCTCAGCCAATGAGAGTGGAAGACTGCATGTCAATGCTTAGCCTTCCTCTACTGCAGAGATAGTAGATGGGCAGTGTGGGATGGGCTGGAACTTGTGAAAATTGAGAAGTTTAACAAAGGAGACAGGAAGCCAAGCTCCCAGCTAACTATAATGCTGCAGGAAAGAGCAGTAAATAAGCTTTTAAAAATGAATAAACAAAACCCTCAGCAAAAAGCTGTCTCTGAGAGTCATGTGTCATTCTCTTTATTTTCCAGAAGAATCAAAACCTTGGAATAAGGCGCAAACACCATATAGCAGTGATGTGATAGAATCACATTGAAGACTCAGGTTTTGGAGTGGACCGAAAGCAGGCAGGGAGAAATATAAACTTTGCTAACTATGAGAAATGCTTACTGTACAAGTCCAAAATGAATACCCTCCTCATCTTGTACCAAGAATTGTGCATAAATTAAATGAAATCATACATATAAATCCTAATCACAGTACTATCTAGATTCAAGACTATCCTAAATATTCAACTATGCTAGTTTTTACTTCCAATAGTAATACTGTTAAATATCAATTATTATTATACTATAAACATCGTCTGGCCTATCCAGTCAAGCAACTATGTGATATATAAACAACAAATGAAAATCAGGGGTTCCCAAGTGCTCTCATGCTTGCTTTAGCCCTTTAATCTGCCTCTCTAGGTAATTGCTCTGACTGCTAAACATTTTTTGTTACCAGGAAGCCTTCCCTGTCGACTTGCTCCCAAACTGTTAAGCACCCACCTCACAGAGGTGATCCAGCTCCTTCATTGTATTTTAGCATTCCCAACCACGGATGAAATGCACAGAACAGTGGCGTTATCATTTCTACTACAAATACAGACGAAGAGCACTCCAAATAGGCAGTGTGATATTTGAGTGTGAGGGCAGCAGAGACAGTAACAATTGTCCCTGCATTTTTGAGAGAGAATTTAGCAATATCTACTCAGATGGTAAACTTCATCCTGCAGGCATTCTCTAGCACTCTGCAGAGAGCTAAGAATACTAGAAGGTACAGATACATATTCAAGAGTCTTCATTACAGCATTTTTTGTCACAGCGTATAAAATTGAACCAATCTATAATGCACCTCCATGGGGATGGGGTTAAACACAATTTGTACTTCCATTTGATGGAATATTGCGTTACAAGATAAAGTGTTATTATACGACCCATTTCTCCTTTTGTTCATTTTCTTCCACATGAGCTAGATCCCATGGGACAGTGCTGCTCATCTCCCTCCTCAGTTAGTAATTTCTAGAAAGAACCTCAGAAACATACCTACAGGTGTGCCTCACTGTTCCCTGGGTGATTTTAAATCCAGCAAACACGTTACTTTGTCTTTTCCCTGTTGTGTGTTCTCAGACCCGAAGAAAGCATCTGGTACATAGCTGGTGATTGTTGAGTACTTGTTGGAGAAAATAATTAATAAATGCTAAACAAAAATTTTCATGATAGGAACAATATACCGGTCATTCTGAATAGTATTTGATTTTTACTCATGTATGTGTGTGTGTGAAAAATTAATGAAAACCGTACATTAGAGTAGACAAATAAATAGATGGATATATACATGGTAGGTTGACTAAATGGATAGGTGATTGACAGAAAGAGACAAATAGATGATAGATAGACAGATAACAGACAGACAGACAGACAGACAGACAGACAGATAATCTATCTACACATAATGCCTTTGCCCTTAACTGGGCAGTGTGTGGCTAGTAAAGGTTTTTCCATCTTACTTTATATAATCATTTAATTATTAACATTATAGGTGTTTTTTCTCTTTCTTTTTATTATTTTTTTCTTGAATGTGTCAAAACCTTAAAAAAAATGTAATAAATAATAGTTTGGCTCACAGAGGAAGACGATGCAACCACTCCTGATGAGAGCTGATAGACTAGGATCAGAAGGAAGGAGAGGAAGACCTCCCCTATCAGTGGACTTGGGGAGGGGCATGTGTGGAGAAGAGAGAGGGAAGGTGGGATTGGGAGGGGAGGAGAGAAGAGTTTATGGGGGGGATACAAAGTGAATAAAGTGTAATTAATAAAAATTAAAATAAAAAATAGTTTGGCTCAATGATTCTAAGACGGCAAATAAAGGTAAAAAATTAAGACTAATTGTCAAAGTCTCACCCACTAACTTCTAAGAAAGACTTTCCTTCTCCACCTCACCCCAAACCAGCCAAATATAGCAACAGATGTTAATGGGTTGGAAGAAGACCGCCTACAATAGTGCTCTCTGGGATCAGCTCAGCAGGTAAATATGGCCTTTGTTGTTTTCAAAGCCTGATAAGTTCTGGAGAAAATGTATCATGGAAATTATGACTTCCTAGGAATTATGGTAGGTTAGATAAAACATAGTATAATGCCCAGCCCAACACAAACTGTATGACTATGAGAAAGTTATCGCAACCATAAAGTCCATTTGCTCATCTACAAAAGGACAGTACTGTAACAGTAGGATACTTACACTATACCCCCAGGTTTCAATGGCTTAATATGAGCAAAGCTGATTTCTCACTCACAAAATTCAGTATTGGTGTTCCCGGTTGGATATCTACCAGCCAGCTGTGTATCCTGCAGTGGTATTAAGCTGGGGTGCTTACTTAGATGAACCTTAGTCAAGGGCTTGATGTGAGTGCTTTGTTTTGAGTTATGAAATTAGGCAGTGCCTGAGAACAGTTTCCCATCACTCTGACAGATGCTTGACTTTGCATAAGGGAGGAATATTTGTTTTTTCTCATGGTTTCAGAGGGCTCTCTCTATAGCTACTCTCCCCCATCCTCCATCCTGGGCACAACAGCACAGCATCACAATGATGGGAAAGGACCTTCTTCGTGGTGGACTTATGGGACTTGACCCTTTAGGATGGTGCTGCTATCATCTCCCCTTCAATTAATCATCTCTGTGGTTATCCTCTCAGACACATCTAGAGCTGTGCCTCATCGGCCTTCTAGGTGACTCAAAATGTAGCCAAGTCCACAGTGAAGATTAACTGCAACAGAAAGTGAAGTAGAAGAGAAGGGAGAATTAATAAAAGTATGTTTTGTTAAGTTTTCTGCTACTGCCTGAGTGGGTGCGTGGTCCCACAGACTGAGAAAACGCATGAAATGGGCTTCATGACTGAATGTCTTATAGCATCAAGGCAAGGCATTTATCCACTGGCTACCATCCTCATGAATCCAAAGGCTGTTTCCATGGGACATTCACACCACCCCACAGAGTTATCTACCTGTGTACAAGTCACTTGGTTGAACTTGTGGAGAGCCAATAACCACAAAAGTAGCCAGAATCAGATACACATGAGACTGTAAGGGTCTAAAGGGTACATTTAAGATTCTTTATCCATACATGAGCATAAATATCTTCATGCATAGCTACCACACCACAGGAGAGAAAAAGAAAAAAGAAGCTGCCAGGCCTGGAAGCAGCATCTTTCACCCTCAGCCACATTCCATTGCCTATATTTGGTCATATACACCATCACCTTCCCATCAAAGATGATATAAAAATTAATATGTAATATTTTCATGAACCTAGGGGACAAAAGGAATGGGTAGGTGAACATAAAACTTTGTTTCTTCTAATGGAGACACTGGTTATTCTGGGAAGTACTTAGATTGAGATCGGAGGAACATTTAGGGACCAAGTGTTCTAGGCACATTGTTGGTAACAGGCAAATGATAGATCTACTTAGCATCTGCAACATAAAAACACATGAGGCTTAAAGACGCTCCTCTGAGGAAGCAATGACCTTGCCAAGCAAGAGTCTAACAAGAAAGTTGAAGGGTTGGTGTGGAATATGTTCAAACCATGGACTTAAGGTTGTATTCCCTCTCGTATGAGGTTCACAAAATGAACAAAAGTTTGTACATAGGAAATCAGCTCTTGATTAAGTCACCTGACCCAGGTGACTTATATATATCGAGTTCGTACTGATTGTATCTTATACCGAGGGATCAATTCCTAATCAGGCAAAACAGCTTCTCCCAGGAGTTCAGGAGGAAAGAGGACACCCTTTAATATCTTCTACCTGGGATTTTCTTATCTGGCCACTAAACACAGGCAAAGTGATCTTTGTGTCTTAGTGGGGAAACAGACTGAGTGTTTGACATCTGGTGTTTACATTCATGATGGATATTGTCAAGAAGGAGTTTGACCAAACTGGTGAAGCCTTGTCTCTGGATATATCTATGAGGGTATTTCTAAAAGAGACAGCCCTTTTAATTAGTGGATGGAGTAAGGATCTGACCACATTGAGCCCATTGAAGAACTAGATAAAACAAAAGTCTCTCTCTCTCTTCCTCATTTCCTCCCTTTTTCCATCACTGTTTTTTTTCTTTTTTTTCTTTTTTTACATCCAATCTTTCTGGAAATCCCTGGATAACATAGGACTCACTCAAAACAACAGAAATTGATAAGCCATCATATGTTTTTCTCTGCTAAGCACAGGAATAGGAAAGAAGTCTTAGTTTGGGTCTAATGAGATAGATATTGAACACACACATACACAATCTAATTAAAAAGCACACAAAAGAGGGAAAAAATAAGGTTCTAAGGTAGCTGCATTCCAATATCTATCTCCGTTTTCTCACTTACATCAAAATTCTACAGTTAAAGGCTGAACACAAAGCCTTTACTAACAAGCCTATCTCTTCAAGAGTCCCTTGCAGCTAGGTGTGATCATATGACTAAATCCTAGTCCATAGTTTTGGGGGGTGGGGGAAGGTTTGTTTGTTTTTTTTTAATCTTCTCTTCCAATTTCTGTTTATTTAGAAGTCAGATGTAATGGTAATGTTTTTGGACCTGAACACAAAACCCCTGTTTTAAAAGACAGTTCGTTCATGATGTGAAGAGACATACTAATCTTTAACTAACCATTCTTTAAATGATAGACAAATAACCACTGATGTTTGGGCAGCTCTTAGAAAGCAGGACTTTTTCTCTCTAAGCTTATCTCATCGTTGAAATGAAACAGGAGCATGTGAAGACTATACGGAAGTGTTTCAGTCAGAGACAATTTCATGTTCAAATCATGAAAGTCAGACGGCTTAATTACAAAGAGCAAGAATGCAGTGTGGCTCAATGAAACATGTGAGGGTTGGTCAGGCATTATGAGCTTTGCAACTGAAGTGTTCATTCTCAGGAGCCAGTTAACACTTGGGGTGTCAGTTTCCATAACTGTTAAGTGGTAATAGGCAACACCATCCTGCTTACAGGATTTCTCTAAGGATCAAATGATGGATTCAAAGTGTGACACATTGTCAGAGGGCAAGGACATTCCAATGACATTCAAATCTTGTCCCTACCATGGACTAATTGTGTGGTTGGTGGCTATAAAATGCTCCCAAGCCTCAGTTTCCCCATGTAAAATACAGAAATGGTAGCAAAACCTATTTCACAAAGTTGCTGAGCAAAGACATTTTTAACATTTGTCAGTCTCTTAGACTAAGTGCTGCATATACGTCCGTAGGTTAAATAATGGAAGTGTCTGTGATGGGTGGCTCACAGCTGAAATCTCAACACTCAGAGACTGAAGCAGGAAGATCATCAATGAGTCTGAGGCCAGCCAGGATTACATAGTCAGTGTGTACTAGCCTGGCCTATTGAGTAAGACCCCCCCCCCCAACTCAAAGCCAAACAAAATAGAGAAGTGCTTGTGGTCTAGCCAACTCCCAACTCAAACAAAGCTTCAGTAATCATCAAGTTATCACTATCTTTCTCCAGCACCTAACGATAAGCCTTTTCTTGAAGCATTTCAGTAAATGAAATGCTTGGAGCACAGTAATATCTCTGCACCCCAACTACCTGCAACTTCATGGATGCCATGAACCCTGCACTGTAAAGGTGCCCCCCAAGAAAGATACAACATCTGAAGAGAGGTTGTCAAACTTTACCCAGAAAGGGCCAGGTAGTAAAGATTTTAAGCATTCTGCAGCAGATGATATCTGATGCAATTGCTTAATTCTACCGTCATAGCCCTTGGACAGAACTGCACTAAGGAGAGATGAATGAAAGAATGAATGAATGAACGAACAAATGAATGAATGAATAAATGAATACGGATCCATTACTTCCATAGAACCTTACTCATGGACATTGTGACTTGACTTTCATATATCTTCATGAATGGTGACACGCTCCCTTATCTTCCTCCTGGTTTTGTTTTAAAGAAAAAAAAACATTTTAAAAATGTGAAAGTCATTCCAAGCTTATAGGCTATGAGGAAAAAAAACTTGGTTTAGGGGTCATAGTTGGTAAAGCCCTGTTCATTAATATTCGTCACATACCTATCATATAGTGAGGGCTCTGCAGCGGTTCTTGGTTGATTTCTTTGGTAATGACATTGGCTCAAGTGTACCAGGTCGTGACTTTTCCACCCTACAGTGTAGCATAGTAGAAGCTTACAAAGCCACCCCATCTGAATTTTCACTCTTCCTCCTGTCCTTCAAACAGCTGGTCCTGACCTAACTTGGGGTCGGTCAGGATAACGTTAAGGGATCAGGGTTGAATAAAGTCAATTCGTTGGACCAACGGCTTCCTAAACACAAGTGGCTAGGACCCAAAGTACCAGAGAGGATTTAATAAACACAGAGCCTGTAAGGCAGTTCCGAATCTGATTTTGCTGTGGAAGCAGGATTTTAACAGCTCCGTAGCTGTTCTCAACCTTTTAACACTGTCTCCTGTGAGTCAAGAGATTCTGATCTTGTAACTGAATTGACTCCACTACAGGTCCGACAGTCTCCTGGGTAATGTCTCTGATATGACTGCCTTCGGGCCCAGCCCCCTCCTCAACAACCCATCAGTTTCTCTCTATATAGATATAGATATGCACAGATACAGATAATGATACATACACATATATACATACATTCCATCTCATTTTCTCCATACTGAAATATATGCCTTTTTAATTGTCTTAATGAATGTCACAATCAAGTTTCTTTAGCCCCACACCTAGCATTTGATTTTTTGGCAGGAAACAGCTTCTGCTTAATCTTAATGCTGATATTTGAAGAAGTGACCACAGATTTCAGTCATTTGCATCATGATAGAGTTCTGATGTGTTCTCAGGACAGTCACTAGTGACATGGCAATCAGGCCATTTCTTTTTATTTTCTTCTGGTAATGGCTTTACAGTTTTCTTCCTTGATACAGATTGCTATAGAATCTCAGTCATGATTCAGAATAAAGGGCTCCAAGAGTCTCTCGGTTGGGGCCAAAAGCAGTGGCTCTGCAATATAAGCTTTTCTGGCTGGTACAATGCTATCCAAATTGTACAGAGTTAAGGGATTGGCACTATGTTCTTAGACCAGAATCCCCTCTGGGCTTGTGCCTGCCCACACAGCAGTGCTCATGCATGAGGAACACAGCCCTGGGGCTCAACTGATGAAACTGGAATGTATCTGTCACCTAAAGCTGAGGGCAAAATATGACCAAGAGGAACAGCTTCTTCCAACAGAAACAGACTGTGGGGGTGGTGATAAGAATAGAGAAGAAAAGAATAGAAGAAGAAACAGTGAACAAATGTACTGAGGAGCAGGAGAGAAGCTGTGGTCTGGGAGGCTCTAGGCTTTGGTCCTTTGCGGGCGGGGTATGCTTAGGAAACAGCCCCGGATAAGATCTGTAAAGGACAGCTGTCATAGCAGACTTGGCAAAATAAGTAAATCTTCCTACTAATCTAAAAGTCCCGTACTTCACCAACAGATATGAGGGAGGAGAAAAGGAAGAGAAGAAGGATGGAGAAGGAAAAGGAGTATATGTATGTGGGGGTGGGGAGGCTACCATCTTAAACTCTATTCTTTGACACTAGAGATTATTTTGGAGTTCTGCTTAAGAGCATTGGTATCAGCTGGGCAGTGGTGGCACAAGCCTTTAATTCCAGCACTTGGGAGGCAGAGGCAGATGGATCTCCATGAGTTTGGGGTCTGCCTGGTCTACAAAGTGAGTCCAGAAAAGCCAAGGCTACACAGAAAAAAAAACTATCTCAAAAAACCAAGAGAGAGCGAGAGAGCGAGCATAGGTGTCCTGGAACTCCAGGAAGCCTTCTAGAGTCATGAGGCTAAGATGAAAAGTCTCTAGGGTGAGAGGACAGCAGGCCTGGGCAGCAAGCAGAGAGAACGATGTTGTACTCTGGGAGGACATTCTTGCTTATAGTCTCATGGCGGTCCAGGGGGTTATATGTCCAGTATTAGACATATAACCTCATAAAGCCAATGCATTACAACTCTAGCTGATCATCATCATCATTTGATGGGTGTGAACACTGGGGCTTAGAGAGGAGCAAATGGCTCACTCACATTCACAGTTGAGAATGGAAAGGACTGATCTTTGAATCCTGGGCAGTCCATCCAGCCACAGAGTTCTTGTGCTTAACTTCTAAGCTATGCCCTTTAGATGCAATGATACGTGCTTCAGAGGGATAAAATATAGAACACCTTAAAAGTACCTAGTAATGAAGATAATCTATAAGTGAATAAAAAGAAATAACTACTCCTATGAATCATATGAATATATAGGGGTATCAATCCTCAGCCTGTGTGTGCTGGGCTAGGTCACTTCTGTGAACCACTCTACAGGGGTGAAAAGGTATACACGTGAGGATGAATGTAAGGACATGTTAGCCTCAAGGAATGTTTCCTGTCTAGGGATGGCTTTACATGAGCCACAGGTAAGCAGACAGCAGTGTTGGCTGGTGATCAGAAGGGCTTTCTCTAGAACAAGAGAACAGGGTGTTGTGTAGTGTAGAGGAATAAACACCAGATACTATTTCAGGGGCTAGAAGTAGTTCTAAAAGCCTGGGACATAAAGAACCAGCTAAGGAGTAAGGATAGTTGAGAATGAAGATATCTGCAGAGTCAGCTTCCCCAGACCCATGTTTAATATCAGACTTGGGGTTATCGGGTAGAGAGTCTCTGAAAGCATGCATGTATCCAGTCCATGCCTCTGAAGCAGAATAATAAGTCTGGTGGAAAGTGAAGTTACAGAAATCAAGCAAAACAGACTTGTGTGTACCTTAGAAATATCTAGAAACATAGAAACCTTGGTGTGGCCAAAGCTTGAGTTCATGGAGGTTCATACAGCTGTCTGTTGGTTGGTCAACTGTAGATCAGTAATGTTTTTCTCATGCTTATTTGTTTCTGTGACCTAGCTTTTCCTAAAGCTGTACTTCACAATTCACCTGTAGACTGTGTTCTTGAGAAGGGAAATAGCATCCTTTTTATTTTTGAGAGGTAGAATGAGTGTATGTATATGTAACCTGCCCAGGCTCCTGTTTCAAGAACTTCCTTTCTGCCCACAACAAATGGACCAACTTAGTAGGCATGTCTTAACTCTTTGTGTGTCCCAGGCACACCGATAAGACCAAAGAGACACCCAGCCCAAGCTAAACAATCTGTTTGACAGAAATGTGAAATTTGAAGATGAATGTAGCCCTTGCCCCTCCTTAAAGAAGCTTCGTTTTGCAGCAGAAGAATAAGTACCATTACAGAGAACCACAACTGGGCAAAATACTGACCACTGACTGTTCAGCCTCAATTGATAGATCTACAATACAACCCGTATACCTAAGGCCTAGGGAACATTGAGGAAAGGGGGCAGAAAGATAATAAGAACCAGGAGGCCAGGACATCTGCTGTGATCTAGTGTCTCCTGTTCGTGACAGGGAAACTGCCCCCATGAAATCTCAATAATATGGTGGCATAAAAAACACCTGCACCATGAACATGCCAGTCTACACGGTGGCATGGATGAAGGACTCTCACCAGGCTCCACCCCAAAGGATTCCTCTCCCTGAGTTCTATGAATATTTGCACCTTTTGTAACGCACCCCCACTTTTTTTTCTTGACTCTCTTGAGTTTTGGTCACTTGAAATTCACATTTTTTTTAAACATCATCAGAGCCAGTGACCACGGAGAATGTGAAGACCAAGAAGAAAAGAGATTGGGAAAAAATCAGGTGCTATTCTCACTAAACCATACCCTTACATCAGAACAGCCTGAAGGCACTCCGTTTTCAGGATATTTTCTCTGATAGGGTGTGTCAGCTACCTAAACCAATGCCTTTTCTTTTCTTTCTTTTTTTTCTTTTTTCTTTTCTTTCTTTTCTTTATTTAAATCAATCCAGTGCTGAAATCGTGGTTAAAGTGCAGTGGCTAAAGATTTGGTTTAATCACCATGTGGAGCCCTTGTCAGGTGGTTCCCCCCCTTAAGAAGCTTTGTTAAGCCCTCGTCCCACACAGACCTCTTCTTTCTCCATCTGTATTGAACTTCACTTTCGTGCACGTGGCAACATAGCAGTCAGCCCACTGTGGCTACCATCTCCCCCCGGAAACTGTCACCTCAGAAAGGGACTCCATCCTTTCATGCTTCCCCTACACTGAATCACAAAACTGTCATCAATGGCTATCTCTTTTAAAATTTTATTTATTTAGTGCCTGAAGCAGCAGGAGTTTTTTTATTTTATTTTGTTTTGTTTTGTCTTGTCTTGTCTTGTCTTGTTTAAACAAAACAAGGACATGTTTTGTCTTGTCTTGTTTTGTCTTGTCTTGTTTTATAGCTTTCTCACATGGTAGGTTTTGGTTGACAGTCCCACCATGATCTCCTTACCATCACCTCCCAGACTTCCAGCCCTCCCTAAGCCCTTCAATTCCTAGTATTCCCCTTTTATTTTCATATCCCATGAATATCTTTCTAGCACCTTTAAAGAGACACTGCCTGCCTCCAGGTGCCTTTAAGGGAATCAGATAAAACCCATAGGTGGAATGCTCACCATTAATACTGAAGCCTCTCCCCAGAGCAGTGTAGAATTTAGATCTGGATCATTTCATTGCAGCAAGGGAAAAAGAGACAGAATCCCTTCAACCATGGTACAGAACCCACACTGTCTTCTGGGCTGTTGATTTGATGCTATTTTTCATTCTAGATTGGTTGATAACATATTTCAAGAGATGGAGATTTCTGATGTTCTGGGGGGGGGGGGGATGAAGAAAAGGATCCATGTGCTGTTTGCTTTGCTTCTTACCTTTTCTTTTTTCATTTTTTTATTTTTTAAGATGAGCTCTTAGTATGGAACCCAGGCTACCCACAAACTCAGTATCATCCTGCCTTTGTGTCTCAAGTGTTGGCATTGCAGACATGCACCAGCATGCCTGACTACCTCTTGTTCTCAATAATCAACCTTATTCAGATAGAGCATGCAGTTCAGCCTCTGCCTAAAGGTGCTTGAAGATAAGCACCTGAGTGACCCTGAGCCTCAGGGCCAGTATAAAGACCAGAGTCTCTCTGCCCACCAGTGAATCAAAGAAAAACAAAAGAACACTTCTGCCCCCAGGGAAATCACTACCTTCTTTAGAATACAAGAGAAAGGTTTTTGATGGAAAAATACAAAAACTGAGTAGGCAAGCCAATTGATTTCCTAACCAAATGGGCTCTTACCGAGGTCTTAGGGGTACCTTACTTTCTCCTTTATACTAACAGGGAACTCTTACAGGAAGAACCTTCTTGACCCCTGGCTTATCAAATGGTATTTCTAATTAATTAGCATACCCTGTTGCTGAAAGAAGGAAGCATAGGATGGGGGTGGGAGTCATTTCATGGTTTTTACTAAAACACCCTATCTAGAATATACCCAAAGAATCCCCCATAACAAATCCTTCAGCTCAGGCTTTCAGAAAATTGTAATGGAATACAAACCCAGCTCCTGAGTCCTCAGGGAAAGAATAGGCAGGACTTTTTAATCATCACTGGGGCTTGCTCTGCACTTGTATAGTAGTCCTTCTGGAAGCCGAGACCTGAGAGGGACAGCCCCAGGCAGGAAGAATGCTAGATCCCATATTTAATCACTGTATATGTTGGTTGCCTGATATATGCTCAGCCCTTTCGGAGCCACCATGGGAGCATGGAATAAATATAAAACAAGAAAAATGGTGGAGGTTTTTAAATGCTCTGTAGACATTCCAGAATTTTCAGTTTATGAGATAGTTTCATTTAATGCTAACAAGAGCAGTCTTAGGAGACAAGCTATATGAGTAACAGGTCCATTTGTCAAGTAGGGAAATAAAGGCTCAAAATGGTGCTTGCCATCATCTGAATAAATGATGGAGGAGGAGGGATCAGAATCCTTGTGTGATTATGCTTAGCACGCTTTCTTTCTTTTTTTTCTTTCTTTCTTTCTTTCTCTCTTTCTCTTTCTTTCAAGTCGGAATTTTTCTGTGTATCCTTGGCTGTCCTGGACTCCCTTTGTAGATCATGCTGGCCTTGAACTCATAAAGATTCACAGAGATCCACCTCTGCCTCCCTGAGAGTGGGACTACAGGCATGCATCTTAGAATAGAGAAGAAAAGTCAAGATCATAAAGACAGGCATGTTCTTCTGCCTCCCCAACCTGACCCACTTCTCCACCATCCACCTGCTTCAACCACCACTCCTGGCTGCCAGCTTCCAACTGAGGCATTCCCACTAATTTCTAGGAGATGGATATCCAAACTGTCACCCTGTGATCACAAGAGGAGTCATGTAACTGACAGCACCTGAGAGAGCTCTCATTTGGATTAAGTCAAACTCTTTAAATATTTATAAACTTCTGGTATCTAAAATAGCTAGTGTGTGCCCTACCCGTGTAAGCTGTTGAAAAAGAGGCCTAGTGAATTGTAAATGGAACACACATCTGAACAGTCATATATTTTGTTTGTAAGAGTGTGCTATAGCATGAGAATGTGCGTATGTGCGTGTGTGTGTTGAAAAACCCACTGCATTATGTTAAATATCCCAGGGGCTCAGTATAGAACATGACTGGAATGGATACAGACCGTGAATACCTTTTTTTTTCTATCTCATTAGATGGTCTGAGTTTTGAAATCTGTTCTGAGTGTGGTAAAGTGTGCAGCAGAGCTGTAGATTAACGCACTGAATACATTCTGCAGTTCTTGATGTGTTTCATAAAAGGTCCATTTCAAAAGTGTGCTGTATTGTAGGTGAACACTCTCAGTAAATAATCTTGTTACAGAAACCTAAGCAATTTTTACAAGGCGTATTTCTGGCTGACTGAACAATTTATTCTCCAGATGTCACATTGTATTTTTCCAATATAAAATGAAACAGCTTTTTTTTCCCCCTTTTAAGGCCGGCTGTGTTGCTTTGTCTGAGTCTAGAACAAAGGATCTCCCCTTAAGGAGGCTGATGCCACGTTAAACCCCATCACTTTAAAATGAACACCACACCTGGGAGGGGCCAGCAGCACCATCACTTCCCCATTCTGGGACAGCACTTGACAATCAAGTAGGATGATCCCTTGGGTCACATGGACTAAGAAAACTGACTGGTTTCTTTAACAAACTGAAAAGAACAAGAGAAGGAGCCCAGAGGGACTGGGCAGGAGACTAGAGGGGAAAGAAGAGAGAAATGGTGAGGAGAGCAGCAAGAGACGGGAAGGGGGAGAAATGGGAAGAGGGAGTGGAGAGCGGGGCTGAGGTAGAAGGGCAAGCAGAACAGAGGAGAGAACGGCAGACGAATGCTGAGACAGAACATGGCTGGAAGATGCAGAAATACAAAAGAAACAAACTCATGCTAACCTACAGGCAACTATTTTTGTTACCCCAAAATATGGAGTCCACAAAATGTCCTTAAAGCCTGTTTGCTTTGTTTGGGAACCTAAGATGTAGCTTAGCAATAGAACACTTGCCTGGCATGTTGGAGACATGCCTAGCACTACAGGAGAGAAAAAGGAATTCTCAGGAAAATGGATACACTTTTCTTGTATTCAAGGCAGCTCAGTGTATTAAAGGCTCTAGGGGCCTTGCTGGTAAGAAACCTGCTCAGCTTATCTAACCAACTGTTCTTAAGCTTATTTGAACTCTTATTTGTTTTTATTTTTTCTATAAAGCATATATAATTTGGGCACATTCTCCTGAACGTCATGTTATTTCTAGGTGGTGGGCCCTATCACGTCAATTATCTTAAACAAAACACCCTCCGTAGAGTGCTACCATTATGGAATGCTCACCCAGCGAAGTATCATATTTCCTAACATGGTAGTGAAAGCCAAGAAAGCTGTAGCAGTCAGCTTTGGCTAGATAAACCTACAGTAACAAATACTGCAAACACTTGGGTCTCTGAAAGTTTATTTCTCACCCACTTTATATGTCTCAGTGGCAAAGCTGAGGCTCTGTACTTCTGCTTCTCAAGTCTCAGGTCTAGGTTTCATAGGAAACACAGCCCTATAAATAAGCAGTGACTTTTTTATATAACAAATACACAATAATATATTAATGATATACACTCCCACTTCCCCATTCCAACCTCCTTCAGACCTCACCAACATATTGCCCTCTCAATTTCATGTCATGTTTTTCTTTGTTAGCCCACTGAGTACAATTAGTGAAACCCATGCACATATGTATCATGGGCAACCTATCAATGGTTGCTCTCCGTCTATGCAAATGTTACTCTCTTTTCCCTGTAGCCATCAACTGCCAATAGTTCTCAGCTAGAGGCTGTGCCTCGTGAGCCCTGCCCCGACCCATGATGAACTTTTGAGTGGGTCCCTCTTGTTCAGGTAACCATAGCACTGTTTATTCATGGGTGCAATGGCCATGTTTCTCGGCACTCTTCTCCACCTTCCAGCTCAGATGTTCTTTCTGACACTCTCTTTTTCCTGTTTTTCTCTTAGTCTTGGGGAGAGGATCAGCTCTATGCAGATGTCTCATTTAGAGATGAGCATTCTTGGTCACTTATTTGCAGCATTTTGATCAGGTATGAGTCTTTTCATTATTCATCCCCACTGCATTAAAAAGCTTCTATGACTAATGTTGGGAGCAACACAATTCTATGGGTATAAACATTTATGTTAAGTATTTATGTTTGACAATGTGACCATTTAGTGAAACAACAACGGTATGATAGAGTCTACCCTTGTTCTTATGATCTTCCCAGTTATAGACTTTTGATCAAATTTGTAGCACCAGACATGAAATCTCTCCTGTGGAATGGGCCTTATATCCAATTAGAAAGCAACTGGTTACCCCATAACCATGATGCCACTATGGCATCCATGGCTACACCTTGGATGTACATCCTGGCAGGTTGGTATTGTAGCAGGCAGGTTCTAGTGCGGAATGACATTATTGATGTATTTTTCCTCCTAACAGCCTTCATAACCCCTTCTGTTCCTCTGAAAGGTAGCCATCCAGGAGCAAGTTTTCTGCTTACTTTTTTAAAAAAACTGATTTCTTCTATGTCCTATGACCAAATTTATATATAATATACAGTGTCTTAAGAAATCCTTCCCAAGGCACTTCCCCACCTCCCTTTCCCTATATTAAACCCTTCTTTATTTTCCTCTTACTAATGCTGTACCATCCCCTCTGCCTTAAAGCATTTCCCCACCAATTATTCTTTTCTAAATTCTTGGTTTCAACCAGCACTCCATGTAGAATAGCACTCTTCTGTAGAACTAAAGATTCTGGATTCGGATCCACACACAAGAATTTTGGGAACTTTTTAAGCATCTGCACATGGATTTCAAAGATCATATTGTACTGAGTTAAATTAAGCATGTTACATGACAAAGTCTGATGTCAGAGGTTGAGGGTATATATATATGTACATTATCTCTTTGGAATCAAGCTGTGAGTCAGAAAAGGTTTGGGAAGGATAAATCTTCTGGGGAGGAGAGAGATCTGTGAATACAGCAGTTACTGTGCAGAGTAGACCAATGCTGGGCTTCACTGCTGTGTCTAGTGGGATTCTTCTGCCTGCATTCAGCTGCCTCATGGTCCCTGCTGCTGAAAATACATTAGACAAAAGCTGGAGAATATACCTACTGATGGGCACAAGTGGGTCTCACCTTAAGAAAATGTGCAAAAACTTGAGGGTATGCTAGGGTTTATATGTTCATAGACAAACAAAACCAAACACAAGAAAAAAGAAACCTTCCCTCAGCAAAAGACGCCCCAGCAAAGATGTACTGCGCCAAGCTTTATTTAATTCAAGCACTGCTCTGAGCTATGTCAAACTACCATGTTTAGGTTAAAAGCTTGTCTATAGATAATCTCAAGTAGTTTGATCTAATATAAAATATCAACTTATATGCACACTATAAGGAATTACCACCAAAGGTTGTCAGAAGGTTTGACGCAGATAACTGTCTGGGGACACAGAGGACAGTAGGGTCCTGTCTAGGCTGTTCAGGACTGAGCAGCATGATGAGAGAATTCTGAATGTCACACTGGATTCCCGTGCTCTACATTCTCTTTGCCTGGTCCCCGAATCCAGCCACAATGAGACTGCTTAAGCCCACTACCACCACACCGCAACACCCCAAAACCACAGGAGGGCCTCAACATGCCTAAACTCAAAGGATTTCTGTGACAGTGCAAATAGGAGCCTATCACAGATCATCCAAATTCCCCCTCCCAGGAAAGCACTTTTTTTTCCAGGAATTAGAGCAAATTGAAAGATGTCCCCAGGTGAGAGCCATCTCCCTAGGGCTCCACACTCAAGCTTTCATGATGACGCTTTTGCTACTGCAGATTGAACAGGGTCTCTGCACTGGCTGTTCTCTGCTGAGAAGACGCCCTGCCCATCCCTGCCTCTACTCTTGCCCTGTCTTCCACTCCTGCCTTACTTCAGGCACCTGCTCAAACACTGCCTTGGCAAACAGGTCAATGTGACCACTTGTTGAAACTCCTATGACCATGGTCACTTAGCGATGCTTTCCTTTAATCCACGCATGGCCATCTGCAACCATCAATGATGGTAGCAGACACCTAGTAAATGATGAATAATAGTGACTGATGGACTGACGGACTGACTGACTGATTGACTGAGCAAGTGAGTGAGTGGATTCAGGCCAGTGACGCCAGCACCCAGAAGACAGGGACACAATGGAAAAAAACAGCCTTTTGCATGCTGAAAATGGAAAGAATAAAAAAGTTTTAAAAATTCTGTATGGTAGTTTTAAAAATAATACAACATTAAATCTGTGACATCAGGCTAGTGGTAAAGAAAAAAAAAAACTAACATTAGGTGTCATTTCAGGGGAGTGAGCAATAGAATGCACAATGAAGAAAACTACCAAAGAAGTAAAGACAACAAATGACAAATTCAACCTCATCTCAAAGGAGAACACAGAGTTTGAAAATGCAAAGAAAAAAAGGAAAATGATGTCAGGGGTACCCAAAATATCAGCTAATGTGTAAGAAGAATTAGCAGAGGGGAGACTAGAATAGGCAGAAGGGTAGAGCCGAGGAAAAGCTTTCTGAGCTAAATCAGCCCAAGTGTGCAAGTTGGAAAGGTTTTCTGAACACCGAGCAACAAAAACAAGCGTTATGAAAGCTTAGCTTGGGCTGGGGTGCTGGTCAGTGGCGGAGCTCTTGGCTCGCATGTACGGGCCCTGGGATCCCATGCCCAGCACTGCAACAGCGAGGGAGTGGGGAAACCAAACCAGCCTTCATCTGAAGATTCAGTGTGTGCTTGTCTATCATTAATGTTGACTGTGTGTTCAATATCCCCAACCTCAGGCAAGCGGCTTCTGGTGCTATATCTCCTTTACAGAGAAGGAAACAAGGGTCTAACAGAGCAGCCCAAGGTCATTCCGAAAACACTGAGCCTCAAGTCAGGTCTTTCTTGCTCCCAGACCAACAGTCTCTCCTTTCTGCCTCCTGGTATACACGAAGGGCTAGCATACACTGCCAGGTTTGTACTCCTCTGGGTGGAGTGCTCAGAGAGCTTCCAGCTCTTTTTTACTACTCCATTCACTCTTCCACCCGTAGCACTTCCAGCACTGATGGGCAAGGTTAGGAGGACAGGACTTGTTCACAAAGTAATGTTGTCTCAGCTAGATTTGCTATTGCTGTGATGAAACACCATGACCAACGCAAGTCAGGGAGGTTTATTTAGCTTACACTTCCACATCATAGTCCACCATTGAAGGACGCCAGGACAGGAACTCCAGCAGGGCAGGAACCTGGAGACAGGAGCTGAGGACAGGAGCTAAGACAGGCGTGCTGCTTACTGGCTTGCTCCCCATGGCTTTCTCAGACTGCTTTATTATAGAACCCAGGACCACTAGCCAGGGATAGCAGCATTATACCTGGGCTGACCCTACCCTCATCAATCACTAATTAGGAAAATGCCCTACAACCAGATCTTAGGGAATAATTCTCTCAACTGAAATTCCCTCCATTCAGATGACTCTAGCTTCTGTCAAGCTGATAAAACTAGCCAGAACAATTCACCCTTTGTCAACTTGAGACACAAACATATCACTGTTAAGCCATAATCTTTCCTTTTTCGTCATCCCCAAGACCACACATAAATATCAACATAATATAATATACAATATAAACATACAATATAACATACAATATAACATACAATATAAACATTCCAAATTTTAAAAGTCCCACACTTTTTAAAAATTTCAAACACTTAAAAATTTAGTCTCTTAGCCAGGTGTGGTGGTGCATGCCTGTAAACACAACATTCAGGGAAGCAGAAACAGGCAGATCTCTGTGAGTTCTAGGCCAGCCTGGTCTACAAGGCAAGTCCAGGACTACACAGAGAAACCCTGTTTTGGAAAGAAAAAAAGAAAAAAGAAAGAAAGAAAATCAGTCTCTTTTAAATATTAACTATCTTTTAAAATCCAAAGTCTTTACAAAATTTCAAAATCTCTTTAAAAGTTCAAAGTCTCTCAACTGTGGGTTCCTGTAAAATAAAAAATAAATATTTTCTTACTTCAAGAGTAAAAAGCCTGATGCAGTAGCACATATCTGTAATTCCAGCACTCATGACAGAGGCAAGAGGATCTTTGTGAGCTCGAAGCCAGCCTGGTCTACAACCTGAGTCTAAGACAGCCAAGGCTACACAGAGAAACCCTGTAACAAACAAACAAACAAAAAAGTAGGGGGGGGGGGAGAAAGAGAGTAAAAGAACCAGGGTAAGTCACAAATCAAAGAAAAAAACGTGGGTTGGAGATTTAGCTCAGTGGTGAGCGCTTGCCTAGCAAGCACAAGGCCGTGGGTTCGGTCCTCAGCTCTAGAAAAAAAAAAAAAAGACAAAACAACAAACTAAAAAACAAACTCTAAGTGTGTAACTAACTTAATGTCCAATGTCTTAGATCCACTTTCTATCTCCTGGGCTTCTCCAAAGGGCTCGCTCGGGTCACTTCTCTGGCCCCACCTTCTTCAACGTACCCAGCTTGTCTTGGAAGCTCTGTCTGGCTCTCCACTTCTGTTGTTCCTTGGTGGCCATCTCATAGTACTGTCATCTTCAAATGCTGGTGTCTCTGCTGTGACTGGGCTGTGCTTTCACCAAAAGCCTCTCTTGGGCTCTCTTCATGGTGTCAAGTCTCAACTTCTCTCCATGATCCCTTCAATTGTGTGGCTTCCGTGGCTCCTTCTCCAATGGCCTATCCTGGCTTCTCACCCTGCCAGCTGCTTTCCATAACACCTTCACGCTTTCAAAATTAGTACCACCTGGGTGGCTCTGACGCTACCAAGTTTAGCTGTGAGTGCAAAGTACAATCTTGAGCACCTCTGGAACACAGCTTCTTAGAAGATTTCACCTTCATGATACTGATCTCTTCTTAATCACTCCAAATGTCTTAGCTTCAGCTGACCAGTGTTGGTTGTCCCAGTAAACCAAAGACTTTACCTTACTGGTTCAAGTTTCTTGCTAACCAGAACTACAGATTCTTAACTCAAAGCATGCAATGGTCCCAATATAGTCTTTAAGTTCCTCTGGAACTTCACAAGGCCTCCATCATCTACATTCCTCTGAACACTCTTGTCTTTCAAACTCCCAGAGAACATCTCATCAAGCTTTGAACACTCAGTGGCTTATCTAGCCCAAAGTTCCAAAGTCCTTCTACAGTCCTCCCTAAAACAACATGGTCAGGTCTGTAACAGCAACACCCTACAATTCTGATACCAGCTACTGTCTTGGTCAGGGCTACAATGGCTGTGATAAAATACCATGACCGAAAGCAAGTTGGGGAGGAAAGACTTTATTTGGCTTATACTTCTACACTGTAGTCTATCACTGAAGGAAATGAATGCAGGAACTCAAACAAGGCTGGACCCTGGAGGCAGGATCTGATGCAGAGGCCATGGAGGAGTGCTGCTTATTGGCTTGCTCATCATGGCTTGCTCGGCCTGCTTTCTTGTAGAACCCAGGACTAGATGCCCAGGGAAAGCACCACCATAATGGTTGCCCCCACCCCATCAATCACTAATTAAGAAAATGTTCTACAGCCAGATTTTAGGGAGGCATTTCCTCAGTTGAGGTTCCCTCCTATCAGATGACTCCACCTTGGGCCAAACTGACATAAAAGTAGCCAGCACAAGTAGGTTGGTATAGTTTCTGGAACCAGACAGCCTGGTTTTGGAATGCTGCTCCCATCGCCCACCAGCTGTGGGATAGTCTGCAAATTAATTTCCTTGTCTGTGCCTCAGTCCCCTTATCAGAGGAAGAGTGTTAATAGCCAATGCATAGAGTCTGTGTAAGCATTAGATAAACTGAGGCACATAAGAATCCTTAGATCAGTGTCTGTGCTTGGAAGGAACCCAGTAAGTGTGAGCTTTCACCTAGCTGGCCCCAGCCACAGTCTGGCCCCAGGATCTTACACCTTAAACCACCTCAAGGCTTTGAAGGCTGTGCTGCAGATGCTGCATCAAAGAGATTCTAGCTGGGCTTAACTGGTTTCTAGCCAACCCCACTTGACACCCTCCATCATGGGCCACAGCAAGCCCTGGGCAGCAGGCTCTCTCTCCTCCAGCCTTCTGCTTGCCTCTTGCCTTCACACCATTTAGTCAAAGCCATTAATCAAAATCCTATAGCAGAAAACGCATGCATAAGTCCGACACATTTATTGCTATGGCAACAATTCAGGCACTTGTCCCTGTGTCAAGCTATATCAGTGGAGATAAATTCTATTGTTTTCACACTGGCAGTTTTCTCTGTGTTGGACTTAATCCATGGAAAAATATAGCCTTTCTTTTTATTTAAGAGAGTGAGAGAGTTCTCTAAAGAAAGAGAAAGTGACCTCTGGGTTTCTTACCCAGTGCATTCAGGACTGAAACCAAATTTTCTCCTTTCTTTTAAAAATGTGATCAGTGGTCAGCCTCAGCACAGCAATGCATCAACTAGCAGTCCTCTTAGAACCTGGAATCCTGGAAGGGGTCAAATGCCTTAAAAGACCTGCAAGAGCCCTGCAGGGCCACAGGCCTAGTGGCCTACATCAGGATACCCCGAGGGAGTTCAGCCTGTGTCTCAGCAAACAGAAAGGGCCTGCTTGTAATGAACCATCCTAGATAGACTCTCACACCCAGAGAAACCAAGGAGAGAAGGTCCTCTCCCTGCCTTCCTCAAGGGCACAGCAGCTCAACAACATGGCTCTTGTGTTTTGCACGTGATAGGATGGTAACCCCACATCTACCCCGCCCAGACTTCTGGAGAAGTTGATCTGCTTTTTCTAAGCCCCTTCTATACTAAGTTTCTTTCACATCCTTTGTCAAGAAATCAAAACCTAAAGATAAGGTTCAAGCCTTTAGAGCACTGGCATGTGCCTGGCACCCTACTAGGACATGCTGGAGACACACTACACTGGGGAAAACCTGTGCACTAGCAGGAAAACACAAAGCCATACCAGTGGATAGCTTCAGTCTTTAGTATCAATTCAATTGAGGTTCCTTCTTCCAAAATGACTCTTATCTGGTGTCAAATTGATATGAAACTGAAACTAGCCAGCACACTCATTACCTTCTCTTGCCCCTTCCTCTCCCCAATAGTCCTTCCTAATAAGAAGCAGTCATCACTGAGCACTGATGAAGTGCATCTTTGAAAGACATGCCCACTTTGGAGGCAATGCTGACAGAAAAAGCATTATTTCTGCTAGGAAGGCAGATGATGTATGCAGAGGTCAGGTGTTGATCTCTTCCTGAGAGGAGGAAATGATGAGAACCAATAATTCCAAGATGGCTTCCAGGGAGTTGGTGGTGAGGCTGCACCAAAAGAAGATACAGAAACGTGGCTCCACTCTTTCCAGACTCTTGGAAATGTGAATGTGGACAAGGATGGTCCTCACTCCTAGGCTAAGAAAGCCTGAGCTTTTCAAATTCTAGAGGTCAAAGTTGTTGTCTCAGCTTCCACAGAGGTCTCAGCAAAAGCAACCAAGATCATTTGGTCTTGGATGTAAAGTATACTTTGGCATGGGTTCTGCTCCTTAGAGATTTAGAAGCAATGGAAATAATCCCATAAGGTCACAAGGCAGGGGTAGACTCATCCCTTGTACATAGAGCAATGACAGAAGCCATTCTGAGTTCTCGGCTCTCCTCCCTTCCTTCCTCTTCATCCTTCTCTCCCCTCTCCTTCCTTTTCTTTGCTGAGTGTTCTGTGTCCAGAGGTTCTCCCATGACTGAGTGAATCTGATTCTTGAGATGCATCACCCAGCAGTACTCTTACAACCTGGAGTCCAGGCAGGGGTCGAATGTGACAGAGTCTCTGGGCCTTAATTCTGGTGAAGCCCAGTCCTAATCATCAGACTCCTGAATCTTCTCTTCATGAATAGTCCTGAGGCTGGTGTGGGGTGTTGCCCTTGAAAGATGGGAGGGCAAAGGTCCTTTGTTCCTAGGCTCTTTGTCCTCTAAACAAACCCCAAATCACAAAGATGAAGTTGGCCTATGGTTGAAGGTCATGAATGCCAGGAAAGAAGCTTTAGAAAGAGTTCTGTAGGTGCTAGTTTTAAAATTCTACTTTATTTGTGGTTTCTAAAGCCTCTACCTCCCTTCCATCTCCACCCACAACCCTAGGTAGGAGAGAAAGAAGGTTAGACTTCTTTAGACTTAGTTCTGGCTGGTTAGGTCATCTGGTTCTTTGGGAAAATACCAATCTCACTCCTCAGGATATAGCAGGACATCAGCAAACAGTAAAGGCAGCAAAACGAACCAGCAGCCTTCTTCCTCTGTCCATCTCCTGGAAGCCCTCTCTCTGGGCTTTCATTTTTATACCCTCTCAGAGTCCTCACAATTCCGTTCTCTGTAGCTGGCAAAGACCATGCCCAGCATGGGGCAATTATCAGCTGTGGATAAACTAAGGCAGTCCCATATTCCATACTTGGGATTAAAACAAAAACATATTTCTATACCATAACTGAATTTTTAAAGAAACCAAAATTTCCACTACATTATTCTATGTGGTGGTATTTTTTAGGCCAGAAAAAAAAACCTATCTTCATGAATTACAAAAGATAGCTTTTAAACACTGATAGTTAAGTACAGCGGGTAACCGAAAAAAATCCCAGTGAAAATGAGAGAAGCAGGCATGGGATAGAAGTCTGGAATGAAGGAAGGATGGAAGACAAAGAAAGTGGAGAAATGGTGGTGGGCTGTCAGGGAAGATGAGAGCACAAAGAAAGGAAGGATTCTGTGAAAATGACAGAAATTGATGGATAGGCTGAGTCTAAGGAAAGCACGCTGCAAAGAAGGAGAACCTGTAGATGCCCTCCCAGATTATAAAAGAATCCTGGGGCCACCAGTTACCATGGGTGCACTGGAGGAATAAATAGCACCCTTTGGGGGGGTGAACTCTGAAGACATAGAGCTGGAATGAAAGATCAGGATAGACTGTGGGCTGAGAAATGACGAGATTAAGACCACAGCAGTGACCGGGCCAGGCTTAGAGAAACTTCCAAGGAGGAAACACATGGGGATTGGGAGTTGACAGGCTCATTTGTTCTTGGGCATTCATATTAATTATTTCTTGCAGGACCCACAATTTTGAACAGCAGCAAATAGGAATCTCTTTCTGTACTATGTAAAACACATTGGCAAAAAATCTGCTGAAAGACTAAGCCCCTAGAAGGAAAGGGGCCATGTGGGGAAGTCAGGGACAGGCTGGCAAAGAGCAAAGAGGATTTTGAAGTGGAGTTGGAGGCACATTGTCTTGCCTTCTAGCACCAAGAACAGCCTCTGCTCTAAGGCAAATTCCCAAATCTCAGTAAATTACAGTCTGCCATTCTGGGATGGGCCAAATCCCTGTACCATGTACAATGTTGGCATTTCTGCAGCATCCTGATTGTATCCCTGTGTTACTTGCTTACTATTGTTGTTATTATTTAATTTCTGAAACAAGGTCTGAGTATGTAGCCCAGGCTGGCCTCAGGTTCACAATCCTGCCTCAACTTCTGAAGCATTGAGGCTGTAGGCACATGCCCCTGTGCCTGGCTCTTTATTAATTAAAACTTTTAAAATAGCTTTCATGGAAATAATAGGTCCAATTTCACTAAATTTGTTAAATTTATTTGTGTGTGCGTGCGTACCACAACACCCACATGAACATGAGAGAATAACTTGAGGGAGTGGGTTCGTTCCTTCTACCGAATGGATTCCATGGACGGAAGTTAGGGTGTCAGGGGTTTTGCTGATTGCTTTACCACTGAGCCATGTCACCATCCCTGTTACCATGTTTTTGTTTTGGCTTGTTTGTTTCTTTATTTGTAGTTGCTCCCATTGCTGTTGTTGAGACAGGCTCTCACCAGGTACCACTGGCTGACATGAAGAGACGAGGCTTGCTTTCCCTCTGTCTCCCAAGGGCTGGGAGTAAAGGCATGCCCCACCCTGCCCCATCCTAGCCCACCATGTCCCACCATGTCCCACTCTGCACCCCCCACCAGTCACTGTGTTTTTAAAAATGTTTTATTTGAGATAAACATAAACTTTCAGAAGCGTTTCAAAGATAGTCCAGAACATTTCCATACATCCATTTTCTACCCTGTGTTAGAACCTCACATAAATCCACCCTACACAGTATTACACCAAGGTTAATTAAGTGTTCTGGGGTTATGTAAGGTCCTTATTAAATTTTAATTGACTTATTTTTACAGTTAAATTTATTTAAAGGAAAGATGTGTATTACTCTTGTTACTGGGAAATGAGTGTCACTGCAAAGGGAAGCTGAACACAAACACACTAGAAATAAAATAATACTGTCTTCTAAGGAGAACTGGCATCTGTTTGATGGGGGGGGGATTTATTAAGATCAGTGGAAATTTAGTGAAGACAGAGATTCTTCAAGCAGGAACCTTCTACACAAGTGACTGAAGAGCTGGAGAATGGGTTGACATTGGAAGAAGCCACCTCAAGCCTCACAGAGATTCAGTGGTTTACTGTGGGTGTGGTACCAAGATGTGGTGGTGCAAACGTATAGTCCCAGGTCTTGGGGGACTAATGGGGGACTAATGCAGGACGATCATGAGTTCTAGGTCAGCGTGAGCACACAGCAGAAAGTTCTCTTCCCTAAAGGCCAGGGACAGTATTCGGTGTTAGGAGAACCACACTGAGTGGCATCAGTGTAGCCCTGTCCCTTAGAAAACAGCAGCTCAACGGTTAGAGCTTGCTTGGGGATGTGGGACCCTGGGTATCAGGAGTAAGGACAAAAATGAGGAAAAAAGAGTTGGGAGGTGGGAAAATAGAAAAAGGAAAAGAAAAGAAAAATAAATAAAAAGGAAGGAAGGAACCTTCTACTGAGCTGGCCATGACCTCAAAAGAAACCCAGCCATTTGCTTGGCCTTGTGAGCTGTATCTGAGGGACTGAGGAGTGTTTTCATGTCTCTTCTCAGCCAATGGAGTTTGGATTTCCTCCTCCACACTTCTGGTTCATGCTGGCCACGGATCCAGTTTGATTAGGGTGGGGACTGGATCTACCAAGGCAAGCACTGTGAAGGTCATGCTGAAATGACATTTCCAAAAAGGCTACATGGCGGTGTCCTTGTTAGGAGATGTGGTAGTGGCAGAAGATACGCCTCTGCTTCCTTCTCTACTTAGCAGAATGTTGAAAGTAGCAATGTGGAAGAGCCTACTGCATGCTGAAACTCTATGGACTCAGCCATCCTCTGCTGATCTCTGTGAGAGACCAGGGCAGGTCACACTGGGGAACTCTGTTTCCTGTGTGTAGGCAGGACCAAGCAAACTCAACCTGACGCATGAATCTGTGCCTATACTGGTGTCAGTGAAAAGGCCTACAGGCTACTGAGTTGAGACGGCAACCAGGAGCAACAGGAAATGAGGAGAAGTAGAATAGGGTGGATGTGGCAGAGTGTAACTCAAATCAGGAGAAGGAAAAATGTTTTCAGTTTTCTGTGGCATCAGAATCAGAGAGCAATTGCAGAGCTGGAAGTAATTGACATCCTCTCCTCTAACTTCTTCATTTTAATAGTAAGAGAAATTGAGTTGTAGAACAGCAACCACCTATGTCTGCAGCACAGGCAAAATTGAGACTTGAACCCAGCTCTACCCAAAGTCAGGTGCACCAGATATCCCTCGGGCTCAAGGACCTTCTCAACCCCTCCCTGAAATGATGAGGCAGCCATCAGAATTATTGTTCCAGCTTATTAGTGTGCTTTAATGTGCTTAATGTGGATGTAATGGTAAAGAGCCATAGCACTGAAGCAAGAAATTGAAGCAATAAACTTGTGTTTGCTCTGTTTCTAGCATCACATCTTGGCCAGAATATTCCCAAACAATATGCCTTGGTTCAAGTTATATATTTCAAATATTACATGTATAATATTTAATACTATATATTCCTATATCCCTGTGTAAACACACACACGTACACACACACACACAGCATCCAGCTTTTAAAATGTCAGAATGTTCTTGGTTAGAGGTCATTCTTTTTCACTTACATTGATGGCATTGGAAAAAAATTACTCTTTAGGCAACTTGGCATTATCCTGGCAGGTTCACATTGCTTTTATTGTTTTGTTTTGTTTCCCATTGCTTAACTGACATTTTGAAATATGCATTTATTTTGCTTTTTGTGAAGTGCTCTTTTGTGAAAATGAAACTATGTTTGCATAACAACTAAGATATTTGCTTTAGAGTGCTTGGGGGTTGTTGAGAACTTTCATCTCTGGGAAGGGGGAGGGCGGGTGTGGGCAATGAACTTGTGAGACAAGTCTGAAAGCCGAATTTGGGAACTGAGTCAAGGTAGGCTACTGCATAGAGAAGGGGTGTCAGAGAAGGTCTGAGGTATTTCAAATGCAAGCAGGCTTTGCAGCTGAGTGGGGTACCGCTGTTGGTGGGAACTTCCTGCTTTGTTGTGTAATGTAAAATGCTTTTTCTTGGGCATTGGAGGGGCAAAACACCAACCTCTGTCCTCTCTAATTTACAAGTTTTCCAGATGCAAATTTGGGCTAACTGTGCCTTTTCAGCCTCACTGGTAACTTTAGGTCAGAAGAGAATTGTTGAGGAGTCGTATGTTAGAAAATTTTTCTGCTGTCAAACATTTGTGGTGAAATAGAGCAATAGACATCCCTTTAAAACTCCACGGTAAAGCTTCTCCTGTTGACTGGCCAGTCTCCAGCTGCTCCTCTGCTGTGGCGAAAGAGTCTGATAGCCGAAGGTTCACTTCCTTCCTTGGCTCCTAGTGTTCGTGAAAAACAACCTTGCTGGCTGTGGTTCTAGTTCCCAGTCTCCTTTGCAATTCACTGGGACCACATGACCGAGTTCCAGCCAATGGAATGTGAACCGAAATAACATCTGTCTAAAAAGGCCAAGGGAAATGTTACACCACGCCTCCTTGGGATGTGAGAGACCCACAGAATGGATTCAGGGAGTTCTTTGTCAACACGCAGGGCTATAATGGAAAGAATTTGAATTCCAGAGTCCTTAAAAATGAGCCTCCTAATTAGGATCAACCAAAGTAGACTATTATGGAAGTGAGAAATAAATGTTTCCTGTGTTAAGCCAATAAGGAGAACCCGGCATATTATCTGTTACAGCAGCTGACAGTCCCTTAATTAAGACCACTTTTGAACAGCTCAGTGACTTCCTTTTGGGAAATTACCTCTCCCATTATGTGTCATCTAGATTGGATAGCGAATTGCATGCCCTTTTCCCAACATGGGAAGCATAGATCCCGTCTCGTTTCCCTACTCTCCTCCTCCCACCATGTGGCCAGGGAGTAAGCACATGACTTGGGCTGGAGCAAGCAGGCTGTCTGTTGTAGGAGAAAACAAAACAAAAAACAGAAAACAGAAAAAAATGTCAGGATCAGAGGGAGGGGACAGCCTCATTCTGTCTACTGCCTTGCTACCGGATACTTGTTAAATTCCTATTTTCTAGCCCCCCCCCCCCACAGCCATCCTGGTTCCTTTCCACTCCTGGCCAAATTCAAAGTTCAATTCTGTGAGCTTCTGAGATCCTGATGGGGAATTTCCCCTTCTTGACTTTGTAGAGTTTCTTGCATATAACCAGAAAGCCCTAATCTGTACCTCTTGAAAGAACAGACTAGAAATAAAATTTGAAAGAGTCCATATTCCATAGATACTTTGACAACTGAGTTTGGTAAATAACACTGAAAGCAAATATGCGTCTCTTAAAATAAAAATTCACTGTACCTAGATGTCTCCTTGAACTCTACAGGGACATGGGGGTGGGAGTGGGAAAGGATTAGCTGTGGTTTTCTATAAGCTGCAATAAATATGAAGACGCTGCAGTCAAGGCAGGGGAGTGTGATTGATTTATTACATTATAGTTCATTAAAAGTGTTCCATTGCCTTTTTAAAAACCATCCAGTCATTAAAAAATCTTTGCGGACACAGTTTCCAACATCGTTATAAGGGATTCTTGACAGCTCTTCATTTTTAATGGCACTGTTATAAACAGGCTCCATAATGGTCCTGCTTAGTAGGAGGCTAGTTTTGAAGCCAATGACTAAAGCATCCCAGGCTGCTGCTGTGGCCCCGTGCAGAAATGGAGTCAGAAGTTAATTTGTATAGAGTAATTGAAAAATCTGGGTTTTGCTATATGATGCTAAAGGTACTTTTTAGAAGGGTCTCAGATTCTGACACTGGTCTCTAAGATACATTTTCTCTCATAAACCCGAAAGATGAGAAATAACGGAAGAGTCCAATTGTCCTCAAACATCTAAGCAGGGGAAATGGTGCTGATGTGCAATTCAAATTGGTAAGACTGTGCCTCAGGCCAACTGAAGGGAAATGCCAGCTTTCTCATTTGTAGCAAATGGATATGAGCTCTCAGCTGGTTTGGCTACAGTCCCCAAGAGATCAGGCAGCAGGGGAAAGATACAGGAGCAAGAGCGAGCTGCATTTGGAGCAGTACTAAAGGCCTCCTCTGCCCACCACCCTCCACAGGGAAAGTAGAGAGATACAGTGGCAGTTCAATCATGGGAAATGCCAGTTGTACCCTCGAAATAAAAATGTCTAGTGTGAATGTTCACATCTAATTCTACTCCACAAACATTAGGTTTCATTCCCTGGAGCTCATTAGGTTGATATCAGAAAGCTGAAGTTTGCTGGATGTATGGGTAAATAGGGCAATATGTGGACCAATAGTATCAGTGTGACTGGTCATGATCACGGGAAGTGGGGACAAGGCAGAGCATAAAAGTGTCCAGGGGCAGAGGGGCTGTAAAACACACTGGGTATTTCACCTGCCTAGCACCTCCGCTTTTGAGAAAACAACTTTATTTTTCTCTAGACAAACCACTTTTCCATTCAAATTAGACTCACTCTTCTACCCTACATCATGGCCTGGCTCCATCAAAGCACACATGCAATGCAAAATCTCTGAACAACCAGAACATTCCACTTCATTTCATTGGTACTTAGCAATAGAGAGTTAAACCAGGACAGGACAATGAAACTCAGCTTTGAACTTCGTTTGCAATTCCTGAGAAAATGATGCTGGGTTTTGCAGGGGTTGCTCAGCCAATCGTTGCAAGCTAGGAGCCATCAGCAGCTCCAGTGTCTTACCCTGAAAAGCATCTTCTTGAGAATAATGACGGGTGCAGGGGAACAGAGGAGAGAGATGGACAAAGAGACAGCTGCCATAATCTTCATCCATCTGTGCCTGAAGCCTTCTTACCCTGGATATTTCAGAAAAGTGAGTCATTTGCCTCTAGCACAAGTCCTGTTTGCTACCAGTAGAGTAGCTTTGTTTGGAAAGAATGAAGGCATCCCAGCATCCAGAGATACCAGGTACCTTTGAGAAATGCCAGATGCCTTTCCTGTGCACTACTGTGAGCCAGGATATCACAGTGGTTCCAGGGCTGGCCTTTGCTCTCCTTGTGTCATCTGACCATCTATTGGCCACTTAGCCCACTTGTTTTCTCTTGCCCTGATCTCTGTATCTAAGGGGGCTGACCTCTCTGCAAAAGATGGTGCCCACACTCCACAGCAGCAGACTCTGGAAAAGAGGATCATGGGATGCCTAGTAGGGGTCTGGGCTGTGAAAGAAGGGGAGAAGCTAAAGCGTTTATGCATACTTCTTTCCCTTGGCCCTTATCTTCTTTCATAGCTGTGTTGCCTCTGGGTTCCAGCTCTCCACCATGGCTTCACTTCCTGCCAAGTGACCCTAGTTCTTAGACATTTGTTTGTATTCTGTCTCTTTCTCTATCTCTCCTCCCCCTCTCTCTACTACTCCCCTCCCCCCTCCTTTCCCTTTCTCTCCATCCTCTCTCTATTCATCCTTAACACTCTTCTAACATTTTTTTCAAATAGATCTCTACATCAATGCTTCTACTGAATCAGCTGCCATGGATTCTATTGTCATTACCCACTGCCATTGAATAAAATTACCTGTTGGCTGTAAATGACATTTTAATATCTTTCATGGTTTCTCTGGGTTACAATGGAAAAGTCATGTCACTCACCATTAAAAAGGACACCACAATTAAATGCAAAACTAATATTACTAAATTCTAGCCCGACAATGTTGATTGCTAAGACCAAAGTTCTAAATTCTCTTTGTTGAAAAAGGAGCTGCCAACTCCAAGGCACTAAGCAAACAAAGATAATTAAGAGAAGAGAAAGGGAAATTCTCAGGGAAAACATCAGTGGAGGTGTTTTTAAAGGCTGGGGCTCTGTACTATGTAACACTATCACCCCCACTGCCTAAATGGCCTTGTGGACCTCAGAGGCACCTATTTCACATGTGGGGAAGTACTTTGGATGAGGACAGATTTGCTTGCAGAGAACAAGAGCCAAATTAGGCTAGCTGACACTAAAGGGACTTTATCTTGAGAAAGACACAGCCCATACCCCACTTCCCAGCACATACACGCACACCCCATTTCTCCTTAAGACCCTCTCTGCCCCACCTTGGCCTTGAACTGTTATTCCTCCCACATAAATGTCTGGCTAGGTCCAAGGACAGCTACCAGACACACAGTAATTTAATCCTAAATGTGGGACAAGAAAGCTGATTGGCCTAACTTGAATGAAATACCCAGCTCTGACTCAGGAAGCCACAGCTGAGCAGTAGTGTGACTCCTACATGCAGACAACTAGCATATAAAGGGGGTGGGGTCTTGGGAAGTGTTTTGAGTGGCCTGGGATCCACTGTCAATCAGGAAACAAGCTCTGTCCACGCTTTGAAACCATTGGCAGGATCATGAGTGATCAAGGGCCCAACTAATTATCTGGGTCTCAGCTTTGCTGAAGCTGTAGGTCTCAGGCTTGAAGCCCTGCCTGGCCTGGCCTCAGCTGTGTCAAGGTTTCAGAAAAGGTTGCCCATTTCCGCATAAGCATCATGCTAGGAGTGGCAATGCTCTCATTTGCAACTACTTAGTTCTTAGTCTTTAAGTGTGTGAGGTTTTGTTTGTTTGTTTGTTTTATTTAATCATTCTTCCCTGGACACCAGGTTGTTGCTATATTCCCAGTTTCCTAAATTCCATGGAGCAAAGAGTAGCAACTTACTCTGTGCCCTGCATTGGCTACTTAGGCTTTGTGTTTTAGCCTCAAAACCTGAGATACTTGGGAGGAATTAACTAGGGTTGATCTTCATTAACTCTCCTCATCTCTGCTTCTAGTGATAACAAAGACAAAGAAACAGCCTAGTGCAATGCCTTCTCCTGAGTCCTAAGTTCTTGTGTCGAACTCTTTGTCCCTCCAATAGCAACATGTCCTTACATCATTATCCCTCCCCTATGATTACATAAGAATATGATCCCCACCCTGTGACCCGAATATAATCCATTCATGAATCAAGCTCAGAGGCTGACAACAGGCCTCATCTTACCCGACAACACTGGTCTAAGCTAGAGGTTGTGTTAAATAAAATTATGAAGTTGAGCAGCCAGGCACAGTGGCACAGGCCTGTAATCCCAGCACTCATGGAGGCAGAGGCAGGGGATCTCTGTGAGTTCAAGGCCAGCCTGGTCTACAAAGTGAATCCAAGACAGCTAAGGCCATACAGAGAAATACTGTCTCGAAAAACCAACCAAACAAACAAAGAAACAAATAAACAAAGAAAAAATTCTAAGGCTGAGCCAGGAAGGTGTGATCCATACTAAAGCAAGAAGAATGCTCCAAGAGATGGTGGCATCTGCCATACCTTCACTCCCAGTAGAATGACCTTGGGCCAAGAAGAACCATTAGTCCATTTGAATATTCAAATTTCAGAATGACAGGCACAGAGCCAGCCCAAGGCACATTCACAGCTGCCAGCAGTATCCTGGGGTGTCTTGCTCACTTCTGCTTTTGTCCAGACTGTGGCTTGAGTCTCTCCTACTGCAGAGGAGTTATGTTACATGGCAGGGATATGGCTGAACTTTCACAACATCCATCAGAGAAGGATGTAAAAATCAGGAGGGTTGCCTTCCCTTTAGGTTGAGGTGGAAAGATCGCAAGGAAGGATTCTCATTGGCCCAGCTTGAGTCAGGTGCCCATCACCTACCCATGGTGGCCAGGACGGTGATGAATGGGACAAGTATCTTAACAGACCCTCCTTTCCGTTTTCTGTCATAATCAAAAAGGACAGTGAGAGAAATTGTTATAAATAGAGAGAAATTGTTATAAATAGGGTTCCTGTTCTCCAAGTCAAAAGATTTACTACAAACAATACAAAACAACAACAACAACAACAAAATTTCGGACATGAACTCAATGGCTGGCTCTTTGACACACCCCCCGCCCCGAGGGAGGAGCAGCCTTGCTAGGTCACAGAAGAGGACACTGCAGCCAGTCCTGAAGAGACCTGATAAGCTAGAGTTAGATGGAACGGGAGGAGGTCTTCCCCTATCAGTGGACTTGGAAAGGGGCAAGGAGGAGATGAGAGATGGATGTGGGGATAGAGAGGGAATTCAGGAGGGGTGTATGGCTGGGATACAAAGTACATAACCTGTGATTAATAGAAAATAAAATAAAATAAAAATATTTTAAAAAAACAACAAAAATGGGGGACAGGAGGAGGAGAAAAATCACATCCACAGATAGCGTGTAGCTCTTCACATGGAGCCTTAAAGAACTGTTTGACCTCTCGTACCTTTCTAGACATAGACCGTTGACACAAAGGATGTTTTAAGATATTTATTTCTAATTTCAAATATGCCTGTGCACTATATAAGTATCTTGTGCCCAAGGGGGCCAGAAGGGGAAGATCAGAAATCCTGAGACTAGAGTTACAGAAGTTCATTAGCTACCATGTGGGTGTCGGGAATTGAATCCAGGTCCTCTGCAAAATGTTCTTAGCCACTGAGCCACCTATCCGGCCTAGTATACAATTTGAATATTAGTGAAGAAGTCCTAATGGCTGACCACTAAACACAAGGCACCTGCTTGCAGCACCACATGTAGTGTCTGGCTCCATTCTCTTAGTGTGGCCATGAAGGCCTTTCTCAAATGTTCAAGCCACATCCTTTCTTCTGTGCTCATCACGGTGCTCCAATCACTGCTAGGAAGCTAGGAGGCCATTTATATTCAGACAGAGCTGGCGGTGGGAAACTACAGGATACCAAACAACTTTGAGCATCAAGAGGGAAATAAAAACAGCGGCTCTGTCTTGCAGACGGTCGAGCTGCAGAGACGCAGCTCTGTTCCGAAAAGAGGAGGGCATCTTCCAAAACTGGGGAGAGAAATATTTCAAATGGAATAAACAGCTATGTGAAAGCCACCCTCGAGCAAATTGGAGGTCAGCACAATACCCAGTCATTCACTTGTTTAAGCCTGGGAGAATGCATGCATGTGAGTACACACACACACATACACACACACACTGCATTTTTATGCATACATATTTACACACAATATACATAAAGAATGACCTCCTCCCACTCCACCCTTCTGCTGCCTGCAATGGTAACATTTACCAAAGATTTTATTTTATTACAAAAGCCACAAAATGAAATTCTAATCAATAATAGTTTCCAGAATGGTGAGCGGGGGGGGGGGGGGGGGAAGGAATTGAATACATTCATAGGTAAAAGATGCTATTATCTCAGTTCAGTAACTATGAAAGAGAAATAGATGAAAAAATCTGGGTTTTATATTAAAACCCAGCACAGCTGTAGAGTTACATAATAAAGCATTGCCTGTATCCATGGAAATGAGAGTAATTGATGCACCACAAGTTATTTTTATAAACCCAAACAAAAAATTCAATCAGAAATGTCTCTCCCCATTTTGGGGACATTGTATATTTTGTATCTGTACATAATGCCCACATTTAGAGTCTGAATGCACTCTCTATTGATGAGCCTTGCTGAATAGGATGTGCTGCCTTCCCTGAATATTCAGGATTAGAATCCTGCTACCTAGTTCCCACTTCTTCTTACCAGACTTCTGAATACATTACACAGTACTTTAAAACCCAGGGAGAGGAAGGGAGCTGGGTTCCTGGTTTTGGAGGTGTCAGAGGGGCCAGGTTTGACGGTGAGAGCTCTTCAGAATGCATGGATTTGCATGTCACCACAACTCCCAGTTCCAGCAGCCCTCATTTCCTCAGCTGGTGCACACACACACACCCTTAGTGCCTAGAACAGACCTAAGCACACACCAGCCTTCCAAAACACTCAGGGCATAAGGCCATTAATCACCCCAGTTTGCTTGGCAAAGGATTACTGAAGACACTGGTTACAATGATATTCTAGGGTCATGTTCCAGCCCTGTATTGGCTCTGCAGGGGGAACACATAAGAATCTGTAGAATGTATTCATCTTTCCAAGAGAGCTCTTGCCATTAAGAGTTGGGACGAAGGTCTCTTTTTGTTTGACATCAGCTCTCACTCCTTTGAAATTCTTAATAATTTTTAACAAAGGGGCTTTTGTTTTCCTTTTGCACTGGGTACAAACTTTGTGTTGATAGAGGATCCTGCAAAGATATGAAAGTTAAGAGCATATATTTAGCAAGTAGACTTGGGTAAGAATTGTAGCTCCATCCCTTAACTGGCTAGAAGATCTTAGCAAGTTAAACCTCTGAGCCTCTGTGCACTCTTCTATGAAAGGAGGATAATAGCAATATTGAAATGAAAAGTTGCTATGAAAATTATATGGCAGAATATTTGTAATGAGATCATGGTATGAAGAAGAACAAAGCCTTACTCGGTGACCACCATTAACATTCAGGTCACCCTGAGTAAAAGAAGGACCTGAAGGAGAGAGAAGGTTACAACTGAAGACTAGCGAGGACTAACCAGGCTCTTGCAGTAACAGCACTGAGCGACTGTGCAAATTGCTTTAACCAAAATGGTCATATTGCAGATTGGTCTTAGAAGCCACTCAGACAAGCTCTTACCTCCAACATCATACCATTTCATACTAGAATCTGCTCAGTGGAAGGCTGTGCAAGGAGGGTAGAGAAGCTGTCGGCATGAAGGCCCATTCACTCTTACTTTCAGATCCACTGGCCACAAAGTGGACTTGAGCTATCTTGAAACAGGTGACAAGACAGAGAATAGAGAGTTCCAATCCGTACGGACACGTATGTACAGACTTTCATATCTCTAGATCAGTCCTACAAGTAGTGCCACAAAATCACGTAGTAATTCTGCTGTTAACTTTTTGAATAACTGATAAGCTGTTTCTTTGCTGCAGTTGTTCCATTTTACAATCCTGCTTCCAGAAATCTGTTTTCTCTACATCCCTACCAATATTCATTATTGTTAGATTCGGCCATTGTAACAGGCATGAAATGATCCCTCGTTAGGGTGCTGATTTCTGCTTTCTTGGTGACTAATGATCTTTTTACAGGTACTTATTGGCCATTAAAAAACCTTTTGAAGGAAAATAGTTATTCGTCTCTATCATTCACTTTTAAAAAATTGATACCATTGATACCATTTGCTGAAAAACTATTCTTTAACCATTGCATAACCTTGACACCCTCATCAAAAAGGAATTGATCACAATGCATGAGAGTGTCTAAACTCTTTCTTCCATCTCTCTTCTCCATGTTTGTCCTAGATTAGTACCACAATGTCTTGATTACTGTCACATTGCAGTGAGTTTTGAAATGTGGGAACATAAGTTCATAGACCTCTCTTTTCTCAGAATTTCTTTTAATATTTTGGTTCCTTGGGTTTCCAAATAAATTCCAGTATCATGTGTCAGTTTTTATGAGAGGTAACCTGAACACTGATAAGATTTTGTTGCATCTCTAAAGTGTTTTAGACAGTATTGCCTGGTAACAATAAATCTTCTAACCCATGAACATAGCTTTCTGTTGATTCAGATGTTAATTTCTTAAATAATGTTTGTAGTTTCCTTAATACAATGATTGTGGTTTTCTTTTATTTTAAGCAGTTCATGACTTCGAACTGTTTTAATTTGAATTGTTTTTGTGTTTCCATTTCCAGATTGTTCATTCCTTATATATAAAAATAGAACTGGTTTTAAAGTTTTATTTTTATAATGTGTGTGTGTGTGTGTGTATGTGTTTGGGTATAGGTATATAAGTACAGTTGCCCACAAAGGCCAGAGGAGTTGGATCCACCTAGAGTAGGAATTACAAGTGCTTTCCAAAAGCCTGATGTGAGTGCTGGGGATGGAACTCACTTCCTCTGGAGTACATGTTCTTAACTGCTGAGTTGTATCTCAAGCTTTCATTTAAAATTTTTTTAAATCTCATTGAATGTGTGCATATGTGCATGGTGTGTGTTGGGAGTTGTGTTAATGTCATGGAAATTGTGTGGAGATTGGGCTACAGCTCTAAGAGGAAGGAAGTCCTCTCCCGTCCTAGGATCAGACACAGGTTTCTCTGGCCTGCTCCTTGGCTCTTGGGGCTGTCTCATTCATCGACCCTGGTCTTCTAATCTTCACACTACAGTCTGCAAGCTTTGTGAGCAGTTATTCTTTCTAACAGCTTCTTTGTGGCCCCTTAAGAGTTCTAGTACACGATAACTTCAGCTGGGATCAGACAGCTTTGCTCTTTCTGTCCAGGACAGATGCCTCTATCCTTGCCTGGTTGTTCTGGCTAGAACCAACATGATGTGGAAGGAAAGTGAAAAACCATCTTTGTCTTGTAGGAACAAGATTTTGGTAGAAATAAACAAACATATAATTTTATATCAAGTATTGTGTTAAACATGGATCCTTAGTAGGTACTCCTATTTCTTTTAACCAAATAAATTTCTACTTATTTTTTAATCCAGATGCAACCAGATCTTTCTTTTCTTGGTTTGTTTCTGCAGATGTGTGTGATGATTTGACACACATCTGCTACCCATGGAACTCTATGGGGACCAAGGTGCTGTCTGTGACCATTTTATCCCCAATTCCTGGCACAGGGTCCATGAAAGGATTAATAAATGAGTCTAGCTAGACAACATGTATGAAATTAGAAGAGGAGGCCATGAGGACCCTTAAGGATCCATTCTTCCTTGTTTTTAAACCATGGGATTTTGTTTGTTTGTTTGTTTTGTTTTTAAATCTTTGCTATGCTTTGGAAGAAAAGGTCCGCTTTTGCTCTTAAAGTGACAGGGAAGCTTCCATTTTGAAGATGACCCTTAATAAATCTTTCCCAACTGAAAACATTAAATCCACCTTATTCCCACTATCGTGGCTGTAGCTCTCTGTCCACATCCGTCCTAAGAGCACGTGTAATTTTCACTGTGCTCATGTCACATACATGTCATTCTTCTCTCCCCCTTTGAAGGAAAAAACCATGCTTGGTCTGTCTTGGTCTTCAGAAATTTGTTAATAAAGAAAAGAGCAATGGCCACTATTAAGTAATTTAAGGACCTAATAAGAAGTAAAGTGCTGTTTAATTTATATTCATTGTCAAATGTTTTGGGGATTTTTTGTTCTTTTAAACACAAGAGAACAATATTGCATTTTAATTCGTAGCAAACAAATCAATGTTTTAATGGCATTATAGGCAAAATTCCTCTCTGCTCACAGCCACAGTAGATCTTGTAGTCCAGTCAATGGGGACCACATATCTTCTTCAGCCAAAATCATAGTAAACATTTTCTTTATCCATGTTTATCCAAGCCATTTTCATCTGCCCAGAATGACTGTATCTTTCTTCCTATATATTTAAGAGGCAGTTAAAGTTTTACCTGGTTCCTAAAGACATTCTGTCACCACCATTCCACCCAGAGACTTGATGATCTTCCACCCCTGCCACTGACTTAGCACTGACCTCCTGCATGCCTGACAGCTGCTCCAGCTGACTTCAAGCTCCTTAAAGTCTTTAGCCTCATTAAAGTTGTGGGGTTTGTCACTGCTCTCCTTGCTGTGACAGAACACCAGACACCAACAGGGAGATGCTTACTGAAAGTTTAAGAGAGTCGTCTTGATTTTAACAACTCTCTGGTGATATGTTCTTTTCTATCTCTCTTGTGCCATTTGCAGATGTAAGTTTACATGCATTGATTGATATTGAAGTTACAAGGGTACCTTATCTTTCTTACATAATAGCATGTACGTTTTCTGATACTGTGGAACTTGTCATGTTCATCTCTATCCCTTTATATTAATTTTCTCTTGATGGATAGTGTATTCTTATGCTCATTTTAGCTGAGCACAAAGCTGCCTCACAGTTTCTGGTCCTCACAAGCCTTCACTTGGGATCCTCTTCTAAGATGGCTGGTTATTGGCTGAATTCATTTCCTTGCATTTGAAGTTCTGATGTCACATTATCCTGCTAGTTGTTGGCCAGGAAGTGCAGCTGCTAGGGGTTTCTATGTAGCTCCCAGGAGAGTTCAACTGTCCCCAGATTTATTTGGGCTCATAGTTTCAGAGGTGTCAATCCCAAGTCACTGGCTGTATTGATTTTGGAACATGGTGAGGCAGATCACCATGGTGGGGAGAGTATATGAAGGATGCTCACTTTATCACAAGCAGTGAAATAAAGAAGGAAGGAGGACCTAGGGACCAGATACCACCTTCACAGTCAGGCCCCTGGATACCTAGTTCTTCCAGCAAGGTTGCATCTCCAACACCTTCAGGAGCTTTTCAGAACAGTGCCACCAGCTTGGGACATGAGCCAATGTGGGACATTTCATATTGAAAACCTAACGATTCCTTTCAACAGCCTTGGCACATTGAGGCTCACAATGCAGAGAAATGGGAAAATTATCTTGACACACACACACAGAAATGTTTCATTACAAAACTGTCACTGCCCACTCTTCATGGTCGTGAGTACCCAGGCCTGACTCCCCACAGTACACACATAGCTAGGTCTACTCTTTACTTGATATTACCTTGCCACACTCTTTTGCTACTAAATAAATGTGCTGGTTAGACTTGTGTCACCTTGACACAAACTCCAGTAATCTGGGAAGAGATATCCTCGATTAAGAAAATGCCTCCAGTACACTGACTTGTAGGCCAATCTATGGGGCATCTTTTTGTTTGAGGATTATGGTGGAGAGCCTGGCATACTGGGGTTGGTGCCACTCTTAGGAAGGTGTCCAGAGTTATAGCAAATCAAGATAAAAGACCCACGAGGAGCAATCTGTAAGTAGCAATCCCTAATGGCCTTGGCTTAGGTTCTTGTCTCCAGGTCCCTGCCATGAGGTCTTCCCCTGAATTCCCTTCAGGATGAACAATAAGCTATACAATGAAATAAATAATTTCCTCCACAAGTTGCTTTTGGCCATGGTGTTTATCATAAGATAAAATTAAACTAATACAATGATTAATCTCTGCTCTAATTATTAATTAATAATTTCTTATTAATAACTTATTAATTTCTATAGATTCTGACTCCACATAGTACAGTAATGAGAAAGCATAGCCATGTCCAGATTTCCTAAGTTACTCTCTCTCCTACTCCCATAAAAGGAATATTGGACAGCATGGGCTACCGCACACATGTTGAACATCCTTTGGTCTTTGGAAAAGTACATTGAGCATCAAGGAATTGTAATGGAGAAGTATTAGAGCATTGATACCAAAGATGGAAGGTTGGATGAAAAGCGTTTCAGATAAAAAAAAAGTCAAAAATATTTCTTAAGGTGGACATGACCTACAATATAAGCTTATCTTGGACATGGGAAATTATAATAATTTCTACCTTAGTCTCTTCAAAATGTAACAAAATTACAGAGGAAGAGATGGAGTACAGCTTTTCAGGGAGGAAAAAAATCCATAAAACATTTGCTTAAGATTTATTGTTATTCCCCAAAAGCAGAGGCTTTCTAAAGTCCAGATGAGGAGCATTGCCTCAGGACTAGAGCATGTGCTGTCACGTGTGGGTTAACCAGCCCTCAGAACAAACACATCATGATAAGCTAATCCTTACACACAAAACCCCTAATTTGCAGTACCTACCCTTTTCTGTCTGGTCAATATCCCTACAAGGACCATTTTTAAGTAGCAAAGATCCTACAGCCAGCTTGCCAAATCCCTGTATGTTGTATAAACCATTCCTCAACAGCAATGTTTCCTGTCTCACTGCACAAAGCAGATTGAGATATACAACTCCCTCTGCCTAACATCTGTGAGTCTCTGGTCTAGCTTTGACATGGACATTCATCCTTTGATTAATTGCTTTGAGTTTTTCTTTTCTAATAAAAAATCTGATAGCTATGGTGAGCTCATAAAGATAAAACCCTTGTTTCCCAAAGGTTTATTTCTCAAGGATTGATAGGTAAAAATGCCCCAACCATAGCATCTACTCTAAAGTTCTTGTTACACTCTCAAGACCCACACACTAATCGGATTCTTGGGTAATTTTTTTTAACATTAAGGCATTTGTGGCTAGACACAACTAGTCTTTCAAGATAGTTAAAGACCATTAGCAAAAAGAAAAAAAATTCCCACTCCCACAAAAATTCTTTTGATGGAACAAGATAAAATTGCTTTCAAATTTTGTATTATTTATGAGCAAATCACAATTCATAGGGGGAGAGGTCAGTGAAGAAAGATGAAAGCAAGCGTTGTGTGGGAACACAGGCTTGGGTTATGGACACTGTGTACTGGGAACGTTCTCCTCTTCCTAACCCAGTGTGTAAACAGCTCTGTGATGCGCCTCATTTGGTAGCGAGACCTGCCATGCTCTGCAGAGATTTCTGCCTCTGGGTAAGGGTGAAGTCCTTAAGGCTTAGGTATGTTTTTCAAGCAAAATGCAAGAAAGAACCTGGACTAAATGCAAAAAGGGTAAAAAGTATTCTTAATTAATATTTTTGTGAAGAGGGAGCCACTTTCTGATATCAGGTCCCCCAAAGATTCAAAGTTCTGACAGTTAAAATCAGAGGACATCATGCTCTATGCAGTTCACTTGAGTTTGGCCACTGGATTTTTCTTTCAAATTGTGTTCAAGTATCTGGCTATAGCTCCATATTTATATTCATTTTCTCTGTGTCTCTCTGTCTCTCTGTCTCTGCCTCTCTCTCTCTCTCTCAGCTGTAACACCTCTTCCCCACTTTGCCTGGATTCTTCAGAGTCTAAAATCCTGATGTCATAAAGAATGAAACATTAGTTTTCTGCAGCTTCTGACTGATGCATTCCTGTAGACTACCGTTTCAGTCGTTCTCTTATTAATTATTTTGTGTTGCTTTGCTTTGGTTTTTTGAGACAAAGCCTCAAAGCATTTCTATGTTTTCTGTCTCTTAAAACCTCCCAACACCTTTTAGAATCTGGTTGGGCAAGTACACAAATCCATGGTGTGATTTTGACCAAGAAGGTGTGCCTGGGCTCCAGCCCTTCGCCTGCCACATCTCTACCTACTGCATCTCACCACCTAGAAAACCTCAAGCAACTTCTCTAACCTTCTGAAGTCTTCCCATCTCTACACTGGGCACACAGTAACATTACACATTCTCTTTATCCGGTTCAAATGCAGCCATAATGGGACTGTGAATTTTCCCCAGCCAGAAGGCATCTCCTTTCTTGTCTTCCAGCAGACATGATTAGATGTGTCCCTCATCTCATCATCCTCACTGAATTGGAGCCTATTTGACGTGTCCAATTCATCATATTCATAGTCATTCATCACAGCCATAGAGTGCCTGACAGCACCTAGGAGGATGCCCTGCAAACTGGGACCTCTTAGGGGCAGGTCGCAATCTGCCTTCTTCACTAAACCTTTGGTTTACTGCACAGTGCTTGATAAAACTAGATGTGCAATAAATATTGGTTGGATATAAATTTGAAACATCAGTAACAGGGTAATATGTTTCATGAGAAGTGATGCATAAATCAGCTGGGCAACAGAGTTCTTGAAAGTTGGTGTTCACCATTATGTGCCTGGTGTTCAGTCTGTTCATGGTCAGAAAATGACCAGTAGGTAAATTACTGAATCATCAATCAGTCTGGTGGCCTAGTGTAGCTCCCATTGCTTTATGGTAAGCAACTCACAATCTAAAAGTGCTGTTTGGTGAAGCTTTAGTAGCATCATGCTCTTAGAAGCAATGGCACAGACACCATACAGACGGTCCCTGAGAAAGTGACTTACAGGCATGACAACTTGGCTCACTGGGAGGATACTGGCAGTGCCTGGAGACATTTTTGGTCATCGACATAGCACTGGAGGACTGTTATAAGCCCCTGGAGGATACAGTCCAGGGACACTGCTAAACAGCCTACAGTGAACTGACAGGACCTGCAGTGTATCAATAGTTCAGGCATTGGCAAAGCCTGCTATAAACAATTAGTTATAAGAGGCAGATTCTTCCAAGGTAACATGCTAAAATGTGGATAGAGACTTTCTGTGTGGTGGTCTGTCTCATTCACATAATCACGGAAAGTCTGAATAGAAAGGACACACCAGAGATCAAGTCTAAACTATTCGTTCTATTTAATTACTTTGTGTTGCTTTGCTTTGATTTTTTGAGACAAAGCCTCAAGCATTGCTGACCTGAAACTCCATGTAGACCAGGATGGCCTCGAACTCACAGAGATTCACCCACCTCTGCCTACCAAGTGATGGGATTAAAAGCATATGCCACATGCTTGGCTTTGAACTCTATTCTAAAAGGGGACCAGGTTCTGAAGGGGAAAAGAATGGTCTAGGTCACATGGCTGGTGAATAGCAGGCCAGAATAAGAAGCCAAGCCCTTGATTCTCATGCCATTCATTCTTCTCACTCCTTTCCAAATGTCAGACTCCATTTAGTCTCCCTGCTGGTTCGGCCTTAGCCTAGGTTTGGCAGCCTGTTATTCTTGGATTTGGGCTCTGTTCCTAAGTTACTAGCATTCATGTTTTGCATCAGTTACTCTCCCATATCTGTAAAGCACCTCTATGACCTTTTCTTAAGTACATTTTGGTAAACAAATCTTTTATCCGTGCCATAGGGACGCTGGTATAATTTTCCATAACTTTGAAGGATCTAAAGCTGGCTGTTGCTAAAATTCCTTCCCAGGGGAAGACTTAAATAACACCAACCCCTCCTCCTAAAATCCCAACAACAAGCCAAGGTACAATTCCAGCAAAGTTCACTCTAGGAACCAATGGGTTTATTGGGCTTCTTTGTAGGGTATAAGTAAGTGGCTACTTACAGACCTGTGGGTGAAAGCGTTTACCTAGCGGGGACGGGGACGAAAGGGTTCTCAGAACTGCACAGATGGAGCTCCCTCTGCTAGTCCTTTCCCACCTACATGCTCCAGCATCTACCCCCAAGGGTCCAAGACTGCCTGTAATTAGGACAGAAATGCATGCACCTGGTTGGGGGGGGGCTGGATACTCAGGGTAGGGTCCCATGTCCTCCCTCATTCCTCCTTCTATGAGAGAAAGTAAACAATAACCAAATAGACACTCCGTGATGAGCCTTTGCAAGCAGGCCTCCTGAAAATGGTGGGACTTAAGTTCAAAGGATAGTCCTGAATGATACTCACGGGCACAATGCAAACCGAGATGCTGTTCATTGCCCATGCTGCCCTTTTAAGAGCCTCTGGGCATGGCTCTTGCCTTGGGTTTTATTTAAAAGGGGAGAAACACGAGTGTGACAGATATGTAAGACATTCTGTTATCTGGCAGAAGCTTTCTGTTTTAGGCCAATACAGTATTTCCAATAAAGGGAGTGATATATATAGAGAAAAAAATTTAATGAATTTCTTTTCTAGATCAGCTTTTCCATTTTATTTATTGCTCAACCTATGCACCACTTCAAATCACTGTGCATTCTCTCAGCAGCGTTTGTTAATATGAGCAAGAGTGACCAGAACAACCTCTGGCTGCATAGCCACACACCCTGCTTTGCCCTCCTAAGCTAAAAGAATGCAGGAACCATGACCCTTCTTCCTTCCCGTGCCACATGCAATTAAATGGGAAAATTAAACTAGGAATCATTCACTGTGTTGCAATCTTTCATGGAATACACCTCAGGTAATAGAAGGGCAAGGCAGGAAAATTCTATGACTCATGAGACCCTCCCCTTGTTTAAAAAAAAAACTTTCTCCTTTAAGGGTAGATATAATTATTCCACCTGCGACTATTGTATTTTATGGCAAAAGGGAGATTATCCTTCAAGCCTGAGCTACTCATAGGAGCCTTTTAAAATCAGATTTGTTTGCTTGATGCTGAAAAGGAAGTCAGATAGACAGATTAGAGTAAACATCAACATTGTAAACTACCCTGGAAGCTACACAGCAAGCAACCACAGGCAGCCCCTAGCAGCTGCAGTTCCTAGCTAGTAGCTAGAAGGATAATGTGGCATCAGTCCAGACAACAGCCAGGAAGTTTATAAGAGGATCCGTAGTGAAGACTTGTGAGCCTCGGAAATCATGACATAGCATCGCACTAAGACGGGATCAATAGAAGAATATTTCATGCAGCAAGGGAAAAACAAATATAAAGGAATAGCGGTGAATATGGCAAGTTCCCTGGTTTCAGAAAACTTCCATTCTAGCCCTGAATACGTATATATGACATATACTTGTGGGAACCTTAGTTTTCATCAGGGCATATAAGCTTGCATCTGCAAAGATTACAAAAAAATTATCAAAAGCAATATGGCTAAAGAGAATTTTTTTTAAATCAAGTAAATTCTCTTAGAATTTCAACCACCTGGGTGGACCAGGTTCTTGCTTGGCCTTGGACACAAGTCCTGGGATATGCAGGCCCTGGGTTCAGTCCATTCCTCAGACTGGGAAAGAGAAGGTACCAATAGCAGAGCCCACTTTAGGCAAGTGTGGCCACCAGCAGAGCTAGGACTCCACACACACCTCCCTTGATACTGTACCCAGTGTTAGGGCCACTGAGGGTAGGGCCCCTCAGAGTCCCATTTACCATACAGATGTACAAGTTTTAAAACTAGTGCAAACCTGGTAAATAAAATCTTCTAACTTCCTGCACTGGTGAAGGGACTTAATAAAGGATTTAATGAGGACTTCTTCTCCCCCACCCCCCCAAAGACAAGTTCATGTTACTTTGCCCCATTTGGGGCACCTGTGCAAGGGTGGCACCCTTCGGAGCTCTCCTAAGACCTGTGAAGACCTCAGTGGTGACCTTACAGAGGCCAGCTTCTCCCTTTGCTCTACCCTTCTTCCTTACTGTCCGATAAGTGCTCCCCAAGAACATTCCCGGGGGAGCCAGGCCAGGAGTGCCACCCTCTCGTCCTTGGTTCGCCTGTGAAATGTCCTGCAGGTGCCTCTTCTAATTTGCACCCTTGGCTCCTAATCCTTCATTCTTCAGCCTGCCACCTGCTGGCGCATACCTGGTCACTTCCAAGCTAAGAGTCAGGTGAAAACTGTCACCATTCCCTCTTGTTGTTTGTCATCCTGGAGACCAAACTCAGCGTGGAGCAGGCGAGGCAAGCACTTCACCCCTGAAATACATAGTCAACACCCACCATCACTTACTTATTAAAGCACAGGAGTTGCATCTCTTTCTGGCAATTCTCCACAGGAGCAAACACTCATTGAGAGGGACAATCTCTGTTTACAGAATCACATTTAGCACACACCACACACACATTCACACATACATACATTTAATTATGTGCAACGAAAGCATCTATGTCACTTGCTGGCCAACCTTGTTTGGGACTTTCTTATCGTGCATATCACTGTAGCCCATTATTCCTCCTCGGCAGATTGGACAAGTTTCAAGGCTAATAAAAATGTTCTGGCAAATTGCTATTTTAAAAGTGATTGAAGGCAATGTCCCACTCACAGCATATGTTTGACCTTTTGGGGGAGGAAAAGTAGCAAAGGCTTGTGGAAGCCTTGTGTTGTGCTGGTTCTCCTGACAGCTCCGAATTGCTTGGCCCGTGACGAGTTGCTCTAAGCACCACTGAGACTAGCCTTGCTTTCCGAAGTCTTTCTCTCTCCACTCAGACTCATCACATTAAATAAAAATGAAAATAGCCCTAACTCAGTAAAAAGCTGCATTTCTGCTGTCACACTCAGCACACTGCCCTCTGCGTGAATGCTCATATTCAATGTGCACAATAGCCCTGCAAGTCAATATTTCTGTCTTGTGGGAAATAGAAAGGGGGAACTGAGGTTTAGAGAAATCAAGTAATTTGTCCCAGATCAAAGGGTTTCAGGGGTAGAACCTGAATGAAAACTGAGGGCTTGTTTGTCCTACAAACCACCTCAAGACTGTCTTTAACAATAGCTATAGGGGACATGGCAGCTTCCAACAGGGTCCTGTTTTGATCTCTGGAAGGCCACCTGTCCATGCAAAGAAAGCTTCAACTTTGGAGCAATGCATAATCCCACAAAGATCCCTTACTGGGTGGCTCATGAGAGCTTTTGAGCAAAGATCCCAGCTCTCTGGGCAGTAAGGTAGGAGGGGACCACCCTAAGGATGTCTGTGCTTGCCAGCATTGCTTTCTGTTCTTAAGCTCCAGCCACCCACTAGACAAGCTGGGCTAGTAATGCTCTTTTATTGGTCCTTTTCTCTTTCCTGAATCACATCTCCACTTCCTAAGTAGTACCCTATGCCCCTCGCTCCAGTGAACTATTTGCACTTGGATCTCTGGCTCAAAGCCGCTCCTGGAATAAGTAAGTAAATCTTCCTGGAAACAGTGGGAACTGGAGTTGGGGGGAGTATTGAATAGATTCATGCTTCTCCTTTGGTGACATCAATGACTTTGGATACGTGTTACATTGGTCCTAAATCTTAGGCTAGCACTCAACTAACCTCTTGCAAGGAAAATCGTCCTTAAGGAAAACCAAGAGTTTTTATACCCTTTAGTCATAGATTTAAGACTTCTACAGGTTTAAGGGAACTCAAACCAGCCTCAGGTCTGATATCTAACCCCTCCCCACCCACATACCAAGATAATACACTAGTTGGTCCAAGGTCAAGTTCATAGAGTCTGCCTTTAACCTCTCTACTGTCCTACTTAAAAGCCTTGTCACCTGTGACGAAATTCCTCATCTCTCAGTGACATTTAACCTCAGTAAAAAAATCATGACATCTGCTTTTTGAGGTTGTCGCAAGTAAATTTTTATTTGTATAGTGTTTACAGACTGGTAAGAATATAGTAAGTACATGACACCAATTATTATAGTACCAAGTATTATTCTTGTTGCTATTGTTGTCATTGTTAACTGTTGAGGAACTGATTGTGGGATAAGAGCTCTAAGACACCACTTAATTTGTGCCTTGTTCTCCTCTTGTTGGACTCATTCTGCCATTTATAGGAGTGCAGTCAAACCAAAGCATCACAGCAAATCGTCAGTTTTTTGGCATATTGTCATGTGAGTGATGCATTATGGTAGAGTTCAGATCTTCTGAAAAAGAGGATAGAGGAACATGTTCCCCTAGAATAACACTTTCTCTTTGGAAGAAGATGTAAGACGATCCCACAAGCCAGGCCCACTCCACTGAGCTCCCTCTCCCCCACCTCATCTCTATAGACACTTTTTCTACTTTGGACAGACTGCCCTCCTAACACCCAATCTAGTCCACTTCCTGTGCAGTAATTTCTACCACCTCCCAGGGAACTCCTTTCCTGGCAATTCTACCCCAGAGGGGACCTTAGAGGCTTTATTTCTGCTTGTGGTCATGTATTGAGCTTGACTCCTCTCCTCCATGATTCCTTGAGCCCTTGTTATCTCTTTTTTTCCTGAATCACCATCATACTCAGAAATGCTTAGCTGTGTATCAAAAGAATCTGTGCATGGATACCTCTGTTACCTAACACAGGCATGCAACCCCTCTGCACCCCAGTTCTCATGTATGTTACCCATCACTCATTCTCTCACAGGCCTCATTTCTAGGTACCTTTGCTTCTCAGTAGAATGACTCTGAGATGTGTGTCAGAGCAGAGTTCACTGGTCTTTTGAAAGGAGACAGATAATAAAGACTTACGCTTTGAGGTGACATATGGCTTTACTCACAACTGTTCTACTCCAGGTGATACAAGAACAAATGAGCTTCGATGTGTTCCAGTGCAATTTATTCACAAACAAAGTAGGTGGCCCTGACTCCTGTTCTAGAGTATCTCATACGATCCTCAGAGTTGGTCCCAGTTGTTACGTGACTTACCCATTAACATACTTTCTTTTCTTCTTCCTCAGCCTCCCTAGAGCACTCTGTGACCATATTATATCCTGGTCTTAGCTTTGCTGTGGGAGAAATCCAAGCTGAGACCTATAGGTTTCAAAGGTCAAGTGTATCATGAAGCCATATGACAGAAAAATTATCCAGCCTGATGGAGTCACGAGGGTGGGGAGAGTGGCCAGGGCAAAGGAAATGGCAATTGTGTAACTCTGAGCAGAAATCATGGATGCTTTGAGAAACCAGAATAAGATCTGAGTAGCTGGAGCATGAGAAGAGGTAGCCATGGCATAACAGAGCCATTTGACCATAGAGACAGGATCAGATCCCATGGGGCAGATAGACGTGCTAAGATCTTGGATGCAGGTCTTGAAGTATCAGGGAGCCACTGAGGCATCAAGGCAGCCATATGGAATGACGTGTATGCGCAAAGGCCAAACATGAGGGGCCGCTCGGAGCTCTATCTCCTGCCCCCTAGCTAGTACTAGGAACCTGTTTCTCTTGCTTTATTCACCCCCATTTAACCAGAACCCCCAGCAAGTAATCAATAACATCACCCTAAAACAGACCTATCAGCAGTTAAGTCCCCTCCACCAACAGGGGACCAAGAGAAAATAACCAATAAAAGCCCACAAAAAGACAATGACAGAGCAAATAAAGCTACAGTATTTGGACCTCACTGTAGAGGCTTAGATTTAGGGAGGGATTGGAGAGTAATATCATTGGCTTCTACCAGCTCTATGACAATTATTACTTGTCCCTCTGCCTTCTTCTTTGTATCCTTGTCTTGAAGAACTGATGCTATGAAGTCTGAAAAAGTTACCCCCTTTGCTGTCATTCCTTACCAGACAAGGAAGAATGAACCATCAAGGAGAGCTATTGCTGTGTCTGCATGCTTTCCAGAACTTTCTTCAGTTAGTATGTAGATGCATGAGAACCCAGCATGCTCTGCAGCCTGTGGGCTGAGGAAATGGGACATTTTCTTTTACCTCATAAGAATCCACATGGTACTTGGGGGTGGAGGGTAGAATCAATACGCAGTGACAAGGGCAAGCTTTTAGTGGGCATACTGTATGGTCACCAGGCTGCTGCTGACACTTTTTCCCAAGAGGTTTAATGGGGATAGTTACCCACATCCCCATGGGAAGATTCAATCTGTCCCAGCAATAAACCGTTGAGGTAAGTTTTCTTTCTATGATTAACGCCGCTCAGTTACAACCTGCCTGCTTCCTAAACATGCCAAGACACCCTTCTGCCTGATGTCAATATGAACATATTATATAAGTGTTACTTGAGTTTCTTTTGGGTTGTTTTGAGGAAGTGATGTTGTCAATGTGGGCAGAGTTAAGGCAGGCACATCTATGAATCCCTACAGTCATTCAGAGGCGGCACTTACTTCCTGAGATTAGATGGACCTTTCCTGCTTGTTCTGTTTTTCCACTATTCTGTTTTGCCATTGTCTAATCTGATTGGTTTGGTGTTTTGTTGTTTTTGTTTGTTGGTAGTGTTTTTTTTTATTTTCAAGGGGTTTCATTTTGTTTTGCTTTATTTGAGATAGGCTATCAGTATGTAACTTGGGCCAACCTAAAGTACACTGTCCTTCTGCCTCAGCCTCGAAAGTGCTAGGATTTCAGGTGTGGGTGGTGCCAGCTTTCAAGATACTCTTATGACAATGGTGAAGTGCATTTCCAGGCCAAGCGGTTGGGGCATCATAAACCCCATAAGGCTGGGAGGCATCTCTTTGCCTAATGCTTCTGTTAGACTTCTTTTCGTTACAACTGACAGAAAAGCCATCTCATACCTGCTTAAGCAAAAAGGAAATTATTAGGTAAACTCAACTGAGACAACCAAGGCTAGGCTGCCGACCTGTGTGCCTTCTTCCATTTTGAAGTTGGAAATGTGCTATTTACTATTTTAAGCCACCAGAATTTGAAAAAGATCATTGTTTCGAAAGAAAAAGAACTTTACCAAAATACACCACTTCCTAACAGTGCTGTTGAAATATTTTCCAGCCCCCTCCCCAAGAAGCAATTAAATTTCACTCCAGTGTAGCTCTTCTTTTCTGTTCCATTTGGTCTGCTGATGTTTACAGTGAGTTCATTTTTAAGCTCATTAGTAGTCATAACTCAAATGCTGCTCAAGCTTTCTGACTGAACTATCTTGGCATCAGGGAAGAGGGAACTATTTCATGAGGACTCGGCTTCTCTCCCCTTCTCTGTGTCACAGGAACAGATAGTGACAGTTGTTCTGGACCCAGTGTCCCCTCTGCTTTAGTGTTAGGGACCCAATGTTCTCATTAAAAATCCCTGTGTTGTCTCCCTGGCTTTGATTACATCAACACCATCACCGTGCCAACTACAGTGACCAGAAGAACCCTATTTGTGGCCTGGCTTGGATGACAAGTGACATCTGTGACCAGACAATGCCCTATGCAAGCACATGTGCTGAGTGGGCTGGAAAAGATGAGGATGTGCTCATTTCAAAAGGATGAAGAGAACAGAAGGTATCTCCCACATCATGAGTGAAACACACAATTTGATTGTGATTGGCAAGTAGAGTCACTGACCTAAATTTGCTCCCTAATTCACTAATGCCTGCCTTCTCTTTTGAAGACAAGACTTAGAAGTCAAATACCTCTATGAGAAAGGAATCCTTCATACTAAACTGTAAATGACTGGTATCAAAATGCTCTGCCTTACTCCATTTGAATTTCAAAACGTCCCAAGTTAGTGGTCCAGAAACAATCGAAGTTTATTTCTCACAATTCTGGAGGCTCAGAATCCAAGGTCAAGGGGGAAGTCAAATTCCAAGTTTGGTGAAGTCTTGCTTCTTTATCAAGATCCTCTCTGTAACTTCATAAACTAGAAGAGGAAAGAGACCTCCCCGGGGCTTCTAATAAGAGACGCTATGTTTCATAATTTGGGAACTAGAATTTCAACATACAGTTTTGGAGGGATTCAAACACTCAGCATAGCAGCACCATCTATTTGTTCAATAGAGTAGACGAGAGGCAATGCAAAGGGAACTGCAAAGAAGAGGAAAATATGCCTTCACCTACATTTCCCTGAGGCTAGCTAGCCCTGCTCTTGTGCATGGGAAAAGCCACCATATTTTAAGATAAGACTAAAAGGGGCTTCTACAGAAAGCCCTGTTTGCCACTAGGAGCAGAAGGAAGAAGTGGACCATGTAGTCTTTCCCTCAGATGAATTACAGTTTGATTGGAACTCAAGTATATTGTTCATAATCTGTGCTACATACATAAAATCTGTGTACTATGGTGCTAGAATGATGTCTGCAAGTAAGTGAACTCAGGATAGGTTTCCCTATATTTCATTGATGTAGTATTAACTCAGGATTTTAAGCAGCATTGTGTTCAGGGCTTGTAAACTGCCAAATGTAAATAAATGTCCTCTACTGCAGGATGTCGCATAGACTTTAGCATGTCCAGATCTGCAAACGAACACAGAATGAAACACTTCCCAAATATGTTCAATCTCAGAGTAGTCTGCAAAAAGAAACATGTAGTGAGAAAAGCAGACTCAGGATCAGACATCTTTCCTTTTCCCAGGCTTGCTTGCATTCATTCAACAAGTCATTATTGGGCACCAAATGTACGCCTGATCAGCTGTTAGATATATACAAGTTATCAACAAGATTAGTCAAGTTACAAGCCTCTGTTACCCATTAAAATGTATTGAGAGAACAGGCAAAGTTATAGGAACATAATGACAAAGATTCTAGTCCAACCCAACAAAAGCTCACAAATCAAGGCAACATAAGGCAACAACAATTTGCACATAACACTAGATCATACCACTGAGGAAACTTGCGAGATCAAACAGCATATGGGAAGAAGGCTACAGTTGGGTAATAGGGAGGCTGTAAGAAAAGCCTTTGTAGAGGAAGAAAAATACAGCTTGAATCTTAAAAGACACAAGAACAAAGCACCAAAGAAGTGGAGTAACTCTAAAGGTATGTGACGTGGTGGCAGAGATAAGGAAACTAAGACTACAGAACTACCAGGTTCAGGAGAGAAAGCAGTTCCAGGCGACCTTTCTAGCGCTCTTGAGGGCAGTTATGGACCTTGCAGAGTCAAGCACATGAGGAGAAGCACATGCCAGAGAGGTCCTCTCTGTGAATCAGCTCCATGTCTGAGCATCTGGCTATCCCTGTGTAGGATGGAGAGCCTCAGATGCTCACAGGTCTTAGCCAAAAAACAATGGAGTCTCTGAGGTGTGTTTGCAGGTAATACAGATTACATATCCCATTGGGAGAGAGAGACTGGGACAGATGTCAAGCCACTGCAAGCCCCTCTGCTCCTTAGCATGGCACTTACAGGGGCTGTGAAAAATATAAACTGGATCATTCTCTCAAGACACAAGAGCAATCATAACCGTAAAAATTCCCATTCCACTCAATTCAATCAGTCACAATGAAGGGACTGATCTTTGTAGCTCAGTCACAAGACTTTAAAAAAAAATTTAAGCAAGGTAGGTGGATAGATACAGGCATGCATTCCCAAATAATGTGTACTATTCAATAAGCCATGCAAATAGAACTGCACACACACACACACACACACACTAGCACCATAGCCAACAGAAGCTCCTACAGACTAGAGTGTCTGTCTAGGCAGCTCACCACTATCATTGCTTCCGACAGTACAGATTAGTTCAATCACTTTACAGTCTATAGGAATAAATAAAATGTGTGGACTTCTGGGTGATTTCTTTTAATCACTGGGCTTATGAAAGCCATTCATGTTGTTACATGTGGGCAACAGACCTGCTCATTCTCATTACATGTGGGACTGCACCATTCCCAACTATACTACTGTGGGTGGGTATTTCCATCCATTTTATCTGGGAGCTGTTATAAATTGCTATCCTATAAACACTTTAATAACATCACTGTTGATTATGTGACAAATTTCTTTTGAGTCTTTCTGGAGTATAGTATGCATCAATTTCTCCAAGACTGAAACACTCCGTCTCAGAGAGAAGCTCTTTGAGACCCAGGAGGTCCTAACAAGAGGCTCACTAATACTTGAGAAATAAACAACTGGCAAGTCTTAGGAAGTGCCTGGAACTTGACACATTCACAAGGCCTACCCTTCCCTAAGGTTATATGAAGACTTCTGGGGGAGAAGAGACATTATCAGTGATGCAAAGAGCTCTAGAGTTGCAGCTTTCCTGAATCTTCACTCGTGCTCAGGTGGGCTTTTACTGATGCAGCTGCCTTTCAATTGTCAACATGACCATAAGGAACTGCTGTAAATTCATTGGTTCACCAAGCTGGATTTGGGTGGAATTGTTACTTGAATCAATTATCATTTCACTGTATGTGATAAGTAGCTGTGTGTGTGTGTATGTCCTCACATGCATGCATGCACACATAGATACCCACGTGTTGTATCTCAGAAGGAAAAGTCTCTCACATGCTAACTAATGCCTGAGCAGGGACCAACAGAACCAAATCTGAGTTAAGATGAAGTGGTGACATGCCCCGCCCCCCGAACAGTTGCTGAGGTTGACTGTGTGAGGATGGCATGAATCCCGATACGGTTACCTTTCCACTGTGCTGCATGAGGAAGAGTGTCTTCTTGCTGTAATAGTGGATGTATGTTCTCTGCCACTGCTGATAGGACATGCCACCCAGTCTGAGCTGTCTGAGGATGAACCACCTTTGGAAGAATCCCAGATAGACACCTTCCTCTGCTGGTATGGGATAGTTTGACTTCTTGATGAGTGGAGTCCACCTCATGAGTGTGGGGACACCCCCAAACAGGTGATGAATTCAAGAATGTACTCTACACTTCCTGGGAGTAACATACATGAAATAGGTTTATAAGTAGGCTGTGTGTCAGTTGCATGGCCCCTTTCTAGGAAGTAAGAGATGAGGCTCAGTCGCCTTTTCAGAAAGAATTTGCTTGTTTAAAGGAGGACCATCAGTGGACTTGGGAAGGGGCAGGGAGGAGATGAGGGAGGGAAGGGGGGATAGGGAGGGAATGAAGGAGGGGGCTATGGCTGGGATACAAAGTACATAACCTGTGATTAATATAAAATAAAAGTGGTGAAAAAAAAGGAGGACTTACAATGGGAACAAGACACGTGGTTGCTAGTCTCTGATTTGAAAAGGAAAGTAGGTTAAAAAGAGGAGGAGATAAAGGTGCTGGTTTGATCCTTTTTGTGGCTGGAGAAACACATGTGGTACACAGTCTCACAGAAATGTTGAATCTGAACACGTCAACTCACAGGACCAGCAGGAACCATGGTAATTGTCATGAGATAGAGTGTGGGGGAAATGGAGAGAGGTAACAAAGAGACTGTAAGATCAGTGTGGCCTGGGAACATAGTCTACCCTGCAGTTAGTGACGACCATAAATAACCCTACCTTGTACATTTGAATTTTTCTTAGACGATAGATCTTTCTTTCATGACATGTCTTTTTTAATTGATAACTATTGAGGTGCAATCACATGACCACTTGTGGTGGCAAAAGTCTCTGCCTCCAGCCCTCAGGAGTCTGAGGTAGAAGAACTTCACCACATTCAAAGCCAGCCTGGGCCACTAGTGAATACCAGGCTAACTACAGTTAGATAGCAAGACTTTGAGTCAAACAAAATGCACACAAGCTTTCAGCTATGAGAGGTGGTGAGTATAATTCTCTTGATTGTGACCAATGGGTCACAATACAAACGCAACAAATCATCTCATTGTACACAATGTTTTAGTCCTATTTATTCATTATGTCTCAATAAAGCTAGATAAATTAATTTTAAAAAAACCCTAAGTCTTTTTTTCCACTTTGCTGATCTATCAGGTTCCCACAGGCATAAGACCCAGTGACTATCTGTAGCCACTCCATCCCAGCATGCTGTGGTACTGTCCCCATGCATTTGCATATGCTGTTCCTTACCAGGGAGGGGATGCCTTCTCTGTCTCTCATTCACCTTCTGCCACTCCGACTGTTCTCCAAAACTCTTTAATCCTTAAAGAGGTTCCTGATTCTATCATTTCCACACTTACTTTCTGCTATAACATTGTTTACCTGCTTTGTGATAGCAGCTACATAGCCCTTTCTATTTCAGTGCAGACCAATTACTCTTGGAAGGTTTGCAGGTGGGTCCTGTGGCTCATCTTTGTGTTTTCACTATGCCTGGCTTGGGTAAGAACGTACTATGTTTTTTTTTTTAATTGATCACTATTGAGGTGCAATCATGGGAATAACATCAATGTCTGAAGCTGAAAATGCAACACTTCTTAAACAGAAAAGATGATAAATACAAGGTTTATGAGCACCACCCTTTTAAATAGAAGGAAATACCATGCGTAGGAGAGTAATGTCAGGGGCAAATTCGTGAGGGGAGAATTTTTATCTATCTATCTATCTATATATGATTTTTTTGAGACAGGGTTTCTCTATGTAGCCTTGGCTATCCTAGACTCACTTTGTAGACCCCAAACTCACAGAGATCCACCTGCCTCTGCCTCCCAAGTGCTGAGTTTAAAGGAATGTACAACTACACCCAAAACTTAATAAATTTTTAATAAAATTTAATAAATAAATAATACAAATTTAATAAAAATTATTTTTATTAATCATGGAGTAACTGGTACAGACTTGTCCCAGTTGCCATGAAAGTAAAAACAATACTAAAGAAAACTATGTTCAAACAGACACAATATAACTTTCTGTGTGGTATGGAGAAAGGTAAGAAGGCAAGGATACATGTGAGTTGAGTCCCTACTTGCCGGTTAGCTTCAGGAAGGTGAGTCCCAAGCAAAACATGATGATCCTATTGACATGATGATTCGGAGGCCAGAATCAGAGGCTGGAAGAGCCACTGGCGCTTTCCCAACATTGTTCTAGAGAGACAGCCCTTTCATTAAGGGATGGGTTCCATAGGTTTCTGCAAAGAAGTACAGTGTCCTTGGTTCAAGGTTAGGCTACATTGAACACTGCACAGAAGGTGAGCCTTTACAATGTAGAGCGAAGAGCCGTTCTGAGAGTCAGTATGTTAATGACCAAAACAAAACACAGCAGTCTTTGAAACAAAGCAACACAACCCAAATGCTCCATGCCATATGATCTGGCGTGTAATTAAAAATCACTAAGCATGAAAAAGTAGGAGGAAAGTGACCCATAATGAGGAATCCATCAATAACAGGGTCCTGAAATGACTCAGGTGTTAGAATTACAGGGAAGGATCATGAACAGCCATTATAAATATATAAATATACATGAAGGAAAATGTGTGCTAATAAATAGGTGATGAATCTTGGAGCTGAAACAGAGATTATGAAAAGAACTGAGATCCAAGATGGCTGCCAGGAGAGGACACCATGTCTGAGGAGTAGGAGAGCAGAAACAACACAGCTACCAGGAGACTGAACTCTGGGACCTAAAACACCAGCATTGTGAGTGCCAGGTGAGGGGAACTCCTACGGCGGGAAATCAAGTGGGAAAACCCTAGGGACACCCAGTTATTCCCAGGAAAAATCTCCGGGTGACCGGCGGCACACAGCTCTGATCTGAATGAGCAGCCAAGCTGGGCGCCCGCAGACACAATACCAGACTGGGTCTCACAGCCTCTGGGCCAGACGGAGGAGGAACCGGATACCATTTTAACTGACCTGCACACTGTGGGTCCGCCAATAACCACCTCAGTCCGTGTGTCAGTCCACGGGCCAGTCAGAGAAAGACCCGGCGGGCATACACCAGGCACACACCAATCGCATCCTCCGGAAACCACCTCAGTCCCTGTGTGCGGGTGTGGGTACACGAACCAGGCTGAGAGGGCCTAGGAGACCATTTTGACGGGCCTGCACACTGCGGGCGCACACTGCTCAGGCCCGCCAGCGACCACCTCAGTCCATGGGTATGTGTGTGTGTCCACAGGCAGTTCTGCTTCTACGGGCGGGCATTCCCCAGGTGCACACCAATCGCGTCCACCGGAAACACCTCAGACTAGGAGGGCCTAGAACACAGTTTTAACCAGCCTGCGCGCACAGGTCTGCCAGCGACCACCTCAGTCCATGTGTGTGTCCACTGGCCGGTCTGAGAAGGCCGTGGGCACCATTTCAGACAGGCCTGCATACAGTGGATGCACACTGCTCAGCAACGCCTGCAACCAATCCAGAACCACTGTGTGGACCCCAAATATCATCTCAGACCGTGGTGCACAGCCCCTGGCCCAGAATGGGGCATCAAGTCTCTAGTCCAGGGGAGAGCCCTTAGCAGCAAGCCCAAGGCAGAGCGCAGAGCCCCCAGCTGACATCTCAAAACGGGATACTCAACATCTAGCACAGAGAGAGGAGCAAAATCTTCAGACCGGAAGGGTGACCAGACTGCAGTGCTCACAGCGTCTAGCACAGAGCCCGAAGCCTAGCACACAGAGCCCACAACAGAGTTCAACTGAGACAACACACACACTAACAAACCACCAGAACTCCCTGATCTTCTTGAAGAATACTCCTGACAGAAGAGATTAACAGTTCCAGTCTGAAGTTCAGCCTTAAAGCACAAACAGCTCCTTGATTATATATAAACAAATGCCCAGAAATCGGCGAAAGAACTCACCCAACAAAAATCAGGACACCATGGCCCCACCAGAAACACCCATAAGCAGTGGAGATTTTAATTCAGCAGAGACACAGGAAAATTATCTTAAAGCTATGATTATGCAGATATTGGAAAAACAAAAAGAGGAAATGAACAAGGCCCTCAAAGAAATGGAGAAGAATTTAACTGCCCACATAGAGGAACAATTAAAGATAAACAGAGAGGAAACAACCAATATAGGAGACACAGTCAATCAGTTGAAGGAAACGGTACAAAGCATGAAAACGGAATTAGAAACTATAAAGAAGACACAAAGGGAGAAGAACCTGGA
>CM053744.1:28344230-28397971 GCA_028658305.1 Pachyuromys duprasi
CCTATTCAGGGAAACAGGGACTGTTTCAGTCATGATCTTGATGGCTGACTCTTTGACCCCCCCCCATATAAGCCGGGGAGTGACAGACTGGCTAGATCCCAGGGGAGGACTTTGCAGCCAGCCCTGAGGAGACATGATAAGTCGTGGTTGGATGGAAGGGAAGAAGGTCCTCCCCTGTTGGTGGACTTGGAGGGGGCGGGGAAGAAGGAGATGAGGGAGGGAGTGGGAGGGTAGGAGGGAATGGGGGAGGGGGATACGCCTGGGATTCAAAGTACCCAACCTGTGATTGAGATAAAAATAAATAAATTAAAAAAAAAAAAAAAAAAAAAGAAAGTGGGGCTATTTTAAAAGACATGCTTCATGCTTAGGGGACATCAAACGTCCCACTGACTACAAAATCCTCCCTTATAATAAACGTATGTAGTTGCTTGTTATGAGCATGGTATTGTATGCCTTTTGTATAAATTAAATCTATGAATAAGTTAAATGTAATTTAAAAAAAGTTTTAGAAGGGCAGGCAAGATGGCTCGCTAGATAAAGGCACTGGCCACTGAGCCTGATGACCTGAGTTTGCTTGATCCACAGAACCTCCTCAGTAGAAGGAGAGAACCAACTCCCCAAAGTTGTCCTCTCACCTTTTCTCACCTTTAAATATGTGCCATGTACATTATCTTTCTCCCTCTCTCCCTCGCTCCCTCTTCTCCTCCCTCGTTTTGCCCTCCTTCCCTCTCTCCCTCTCATCCCGTCCTGCACACTCACACATACACAAACACACACACACACACACACACACACACACGAATATATACACACCTAAATGTACTGCATCATCTCACTGGCAGGGTCACTTTGTGGCCAGAGGCTTTGTATTGCTATCACCCTGCTTTTGCAGATGATGACACTGATGCTTAAAGACGCCGTGGAGGAAGATGAGCTGAGAACTCAGGCTGTCTGACTCCAGAAGCTATGCCGTTACCCACAATGCCATCTGGCCTCTCAACATCCAATTATGCCCAGCTGCTCCTTCTGGAACTTTGCTGCTTATCTAGGGCTTGACACACATTGTCTCATGGAATCTGTTAATCATTGCAAGAACCCTATGAAGGATTGGTCACCATTCCTGAAGGACAGTTACAAAATAGACTGGGAGATGCTCAGAAATTGGCCTGGGATCAAACTACTACACCTGGCTCCAGATGGCTTTCTTGCTTCCTCTTCCTGCCTCTGTCAGCTCTGTCTGTTTGATCTAGAAAACAACAACAAAAGATGGGGGGGGGGGGTGCTGGAAGGCACTCGCAAGGTGTGACACTCTCTGGGTAGGGCTCAGTACTTGTTCACCATTTACACAATTCTAACTTCTCAGTCATGAAAGAATGAAGGGAGATGGCACACCTCCTTGTGTGTGGAAGGGCCTTGTAGGAACAGAGCTTAAAGCTAAAAGGCAATGTCAGAAGCAGACCACTAGTTAATAAGCAGGCAGTGGATTAAGTTGTTCTTTTTTTTTTTTTAATTATCATAGACAATGCTCACTTCCAGCAGGGCAACATGGTCTTCAGTCATCTAACAGGACAGAGTGACACTGAAGATTAAAACCGTGGCTTCTGATGTAGCTGGAGTAAGACAGTGCAGTCCCGACCCATCCCTCTTTCCATCTGTTAGATCTGGTCTCTGGCGGAGCCTCCTCCAATGGTCACAGGACAACCTGATGCACTCTAGGATGACATCCCACCATGTGCACAAGCCAAGAGAAAGAACACATCTGCTGCATGGAAGATGACCATAGTCTCCACGGATGACTAGTAATGGACCAGCATGTGCTGCACATCTATCCAGAAAAAAATAAGGGAGGAGATGGTCACACCCTCCTTTTCAGTCTGAATTGGTCTCACTGGGTGGAGTGGCCCCATGAGTTGAGTCCTACTATTTTCAGAAGAAAAGGAAATGGAAGATTTGCATATACAAAAAAAAAGAATTACAAAAACATATGTTTACCTCCATTCCCATCCTCATTATCAACTGAAGCAACCATTTCTTAGTCCTCCTGTAACTCATCCTGCTGGGCACGTCTGGGTGACTGACTTCTCACGCATGGCTTGATCTTTGGATCATACCAAGCGTCAGTAAACAACACAGGTGGGTTAGGGAGATAGTTTAGTCAGAAAAGCGCTTGCCACACAAACATGAGGGCCTGAGTTTGATTCCTAAGACCTATGTGAAAAACCTGGACATGTGACATGTAATCCCAGCACTAGGAAAGCACATACATACAGCTTTCTAGGGCTCACTGGCCTGGAAGCCAAGCCCTGTTAGTGAGCCCCGGGTTCCAGTAAGAGATCCTGTGTCAAGAAAAAGAAGTGGGTGGGTAAAACACCCACAGTTTTACCTCTGGCTTCCACATACATGTGCCATGGGTACACACACATGAACACATACAAGAAAGGAAAACAATGCAGGCAGACATCCAAACAGTGGTGCTTCATGTATCATCTTCTGGGACACATGGGTACCTGTTACTCAAATCTTCTTGAACACTGAGGAATACGAGCCATTCACGTTATGACACATGTCCCACAGGCACTGCCATGGAGTTAGCCGTGACGTCACACCCTCTCTTAGGGAAGCCCACGTGAATGCCAGCCACAGAAAACAGCATCACTAGAAGTACAACACTGACACTTTTCTTTCCCATTTCAAATTATCTGAAATGTTCCATTCCTAATCTTTGGGGTTTCAGGCTTTCTTACATTGTAATATCATCTTTCATTATTTGAAAATTCCATATATGTATATAATGCATATTGATCAGATCCTTCCCCTACTACCTCCCTCCCGCTACCCCTGTGCCCATCACTCCACCTTCCCCTCAGCCTCATCTCTTTTTCTTTTTTGTTATTAATTGCCGAGTAAGTCTAATTAATGCTAGCCATAGGCACATGAGTATGTGGTCATCCATTGAGGGCAGGAGCAACCTGCCACTGGCCACATGTGCAAAGGAGAATGGCTTTCCCTCCCTCAACTAGGGTTCCACAATAAAAATCCTACAGATTATTGAATATACTAGTCTCAAATATTATATATTGGCATGGATTATTGTATATTGACAAACATTTAATCTTAAATTTTTTGTTCAACTTTTACTTACTGTATTGTACATATGCAGCTCATTTGAAAATGTGATGTAGTTATAGTCTTATGAAGGTTAACTATTGCAAACTGTTTAGGATGATTGGAGATGCCAATTAGTAGTTAGTCACCTATAAATATTCTTGTTTGTAGTCTTATTGGATACTAGTTTAGTTAATTACAGAAATAAGCTTTGTTTAGTCTCTTGTATATGTTTTCAGGGTTAAGCAGATAGTACACAGCTAGAAACAAGAAATGTTATTCTAAAATACTATAAATGATAGATAGATATGATTGTACACTGTATAACGGTAGATAATAGGTGGTCAATCAAACACTTTAGAGATCTACAAAATATGGCATTTAAAGATATTTAAAGATTTTTCTAACAGAGAGGCATCTGCTTCTGGCAGCATCTCTAATCTACCTCAAAGAAGATGGTGGGCATCCAAGAAACAAATGTGGCAGCATAGCCACTGGAAAAAACAAAAAAAACTGCCCTTCAACTGCTGATAGCAGGCTGTCTGTCCATACTGAATAAGCAGGACACTGGGAAATCGGTTGTCCAATTTTGCAAAGACTAAGTGGTCAGTCCTTCAAAATTCCTGCTTCACAGAAAAAAGTCTGTCAGATATTCTGGGCTGGTGGGCGGAAGACTGAACAACAACACAGAGAAACCTCTGGTGACCGTTCAGGCAGTCTCGTTTCATCTATAGTCTCTACCATTGCTATAGTTCTGGAAGCTGCTTGCTCTGTGCTTCCTATATACTTAGGCACTATTATTTCCTTCTGATGTCTTTGATGGGGTTGAAGACTAGATAGTCATAATCTCAGTGCAATTAAGCATGGTTGTTTAGGAAATAAGAAAATGTTTTAGGTCCAAAAAGATGTTTTAAAGTCTAGGGAGATATTTTCTATGTTGGTAGATACAAAATATGATAATAAAGTGATTTAGATTCCCTGGACTCTGCAAAAAGTTTGGCTATGAATCTCAGCATGTGTTTTGATACCCTGCTGGGTAGGGTCTTTCAGAGGCCCTCTGTGATGGGCTCCTGTCCTGTTCCCTGTTTTCTCAGTCTTCTGATGTCTATCTCGTTTGCCTTTCTGAATGAAGATTGGGCTTCTTACCAGGGTCCTTTTTCTTCATTAGCTTCCGTAGGTGTACAGATTTTAGTATGATTATCCTATATTATATGTCTTATGAACGAAGGGGGAGATAGACCTGGAGAGAAGCTCCACAAAGAGAGCAACAGAACCAAAAAATCTGGGAACAGGGGTCTTTTCTGAGACTGATACTCCAAACAAGGACCATTCATGGCAATAACTTAGAACTTTTTGACAGAAGTATCCCATGGCAGCTCAGTGTCCAAGAAGGTTCCCCAATAATAGGAACAGGGACTGTCTCTGACATGAACTCATGGGCTCTTTGATCACCTCCCCCTGAAGGGGGAACAGCCTTACCAGTCCACAGAGGAAGACAGTCCTGATGAGACCTGATAGACTAGGGTCAGATGGAAGAGAAGGAGGACTTAACCTATCATTGGACTGGAGGAGGAGCATAGGAGAAGAAGAGGGAGGGAGGGGATGGGGAAGGGGCTACAGCTGGGATACAAAGTGAATAAACTGTAATTAATAAAAAGAAAAAAGAAAATGATTTAGGTACATAATTTTGGACTCACCAGAGTAGGATATATAATGGAATAGTTTTTCCAAGGATACCAAATACGAATGGACTGGACATTGTAAGTGTAATTCTTACCTGATGAGTCTCATAATTATTCTTATTGTATGTCATTCATTAATGTTAGAGAAGAATCTATTTTTTAAACAAAAAGGGGGATATGTAACAGAAGTTTTGGTTTCTTTGTAAACTCAGTCATGTTATGTAAATATGTCTTTGTTTTAATCCCAAGTGTGGGATTTTAGCTTGGGCTTTAGTTTGTCCACAGTTTGTCCACGCCCTCCTGTGGGGCGTGGTCTTTGCCACTGCTAACGGCCTGCCTCATGCAGCACTGAGAGGGATGTAGTCCAGGACTCTGTGGGATAGAAATATGAGATCCTAGAGAGAGAGAAAGGGTGGCATGAGGCATGTGGCAGTTCAGAGAAGACCAGAGACAGATGATGTGGTGGCTTGGACAGATGAAGAGAAACGTTTCCACACAGAGGCTTAGAGGAGACTGCTTGCTGATTTGTTGATGGAGATTAGTATAGCCCCAAAAGAACCCACTGACCCTAGACAGCCAAAAGAAGTGCACCCCTTCTCCCCATTAGCCTTCTCTCTCTTATTTAGAGTTGAAGGGTTGGAAGGGACAGGCTTTAAGGAACCCCAAATAAAATAGAGCTTAAAAATGAGTGCAACATTCAACAGTCATCAGTTGCCAATAGAGCCTCCAATTAAGGTTAGAGCCTCAGGAAACCTCTATTCATGCTAAATGTTCGACTGGCTTGATCATGTACAGAGCATGTGAAAATAACCATAGCTGCTCTGACTTAATGCATGCCGACAGTCAAATGCCAAGTCCAGAAGCCCGCTTTCTCATCGCTCTCTTTCCCATCCACTGACTCTTAAATTCTTTCCATTTCCTCTTCAGTGAAGTTCCCTAAGCTTTGGGTGTTGATACAGACAACCCATGCTCAGAGTTATTCACCCTCAGCACTTTTACTGGTTCTGAATGTCTGCATTAATCACCTCCTCTGCAAAAAAAAAAAAAAAAAAAAAAAAAAAAAAAATCTTCTCTAACTAAGCCTGAGATCAATACAAACCTATAGGTATTAACATAAATGTTTAGAGTACGGTTGACAATGTCACAATTTAGCAAAACAACAGTATGCTTCCCATACACCCCTTCTCCCCAGACCTGTGATCTCCCCAATCAGGGGTTTTTGACTGGGTTTTGAATACCAGGCTTGAAATCCCTCCTGCGGAATAGGCCTCGTAACTGATCAAAAGGGGGCAGGTTTCTGCCATAACCATGATGCCGTTATTGTAGCAGTGAGTGTAGTAGGCCACTGTTGTAGCATGCAGGGTTCAGTGTGAGTAAGACCACTGATGTGTTTTTCTCTCTGAGCACCCTGCCGAGCACCCACTGGTACCCTGTAAGCCATCAAGCAGGGAGACAGTTTCCTGGTCAGTTCAAGGTTGATATTTTTTTGTCGTATAGCTAAAGCGAGCAGTATCTTTAACAGACTCTTCACATATAATTATGGTGGGTAACCAAGAGCCTTTTATTCTTAAGTGACTGCTTCAGGGGTAGATGCGGAGGCTTGCACGTTATATAATGAGAAAGACTGGAGTGAGGCAATATGAAGTGATAGGGACTGAGTGAACAGGGTAGTATATGAAGAAGAAGTCACTGCTCAGGGCTGGTTGAATATTGCTGTGAGTGACGTAGGATCTACCATCCCAACTTGCCTGATGTTTTAAATCTTATATATCCAGCTTTATGTATTTACTCATTTGGGGGTAAGACACTACGCACCCTGAACAATATGCATCTGCGGGACACATTTGCCATTTTGCAGACCTTGTCCTCTATGCCTGGCGCCTCCCCAGAGCTATTTATTCCGGGGAGCAGGTGAGTGCTTGAAGTTTTCTGCAGAGCGTAAAGAGTTTCTCAAAGGCCAGAACTCACGGCAGCCAGTGATCAGGAAAGGGGGTACAGCAAGGCTTGCTGGCAAAGGCTAGGAGCAGGGCACTGCTGCCGCAGCGGCTGCTCTTAGGGATGTCGGAAAGACCTTCACTGAAGATTCCACCAAAGTGTGTGACCCTGGAGAGGTTGACTTTCCAGGCCTGAGGGGCTGAGTAAAAACCACTTGATCAGTCCCTGTGAGACAAGGCCCTCCCGAGAAGTGAAGCAAGCCTGGAAGCTCTGATTAAAGCTCTTTGATTAAAGCTCTTTTCCCATTTGTGCTGCTCCTGGTACCAATACAAGTCTCTCCCAAACTTTCCCACAGGGTCTTCTACACCTAGGAAGGTGAGCCCCCTTGGCAGTGAAGGGTAAGTTCCAAGACCATGTACTGGGTGCTTGAAACCAGGCAACCCCATGCCTCACCTGTACTCTGATTTATTTTTCCCTGTATGTACACACCTATGATGAAATGCCCATAGTCTCAGCACTCAGAAGGCAGAGGCAAGAGAGGGTCCATGGCAGCCTGGGCTACCGACATTCTGTCTTTTAAAATAAAGGGAGGAAGATTAACTCTAACAAGTAATAATGCAACAAATCAATTGTGATGACATAATGCAATAAAAGCTATTTAAACAAACATGTTTATTTCTGGAATGTTCCATAATACTTTCAGAACACTGTTATCCTCATAAACCACAGAAAGAAAAAAAAACAGGAAAAAATAAAAGGGACAACTGTACTCACCTATGAGATTTATACGTACTTTTTTCAGAGGTCTAAAGTGATTCTGCTACCGAGTTTCCCACTTGCAAAACAGAAAACCGGCAGCGTATATCAAACATACATTTAAGAAGGTAAGTGTGTTCTCCTAACTTCAGAGGGAGCATAGCATTGGGCAGGGTCTGCCTCTGAAAGGGCCTGGGCGCTGATTGGTTTCAGTGGCAAAGGTTTCAAACGCACATTGACTGAGTATTATTTGAGAATCACTTAAGTGGAAGTGGTACATGAAATCAATATCCAATTGATTAGTTTGAGTCAACAACTGGCAGAATGAGAGACTGATAGGAACTCGAGTCTGAAGCCAAACACACTGCAGGCTTGGTGCAGCAATGGGGCAATGGAATGGGCACAGTTCTTCAGAGCAGTAAGGATGGTGAGGTTAGTATCACTGAGACCTGCTGCACCTCAAATTTCTTCTGCTTCAAGAGGAAACAAAGAGAGCAGTATGGTGAAGCTGGTGGCAAGGGGAGGGTGGTGAGAGCTCTGATACCATGCAGTGGGGAAAGGGCACGAAGTAGGCTATTGAGCATGTCCCAAGGGAAACAGGAAGGAGCTAGTTCTCAGCCTATGAAAACAGATGTCTCCCCTTCTCTAGCATCCTTCCCTCCTCATCTTCTTCTCTCTCTCCCTCCTCTCCTCTCCTCTCTCTTCTCCCCAGCACTGCCCTCTCTTGTTGCTATGGTGTGCTCTGCACTTCATTTGCCCTGTCTGACTGTCAAGACAACACAAGAATCATTGGATGTATTCTTACTGATGAGATGTTGTCCCTGGGAAAATAAATGGTAGTAATGGAATGGTTGAACTAGAAGTCTTTCGATGCTATCGATCCGATTCCCTTTTATAAATGTGGAAAGTGGTGCCCAGAGAGGAGATGTGGCCTGCCCAAGTCCAAGGGTAATTATTTGCAGAGTCTCTAAATTTAGGCTTCTTAACGTGTGGCACCTGTTCTTGCAAAGTAGCCATGAAGCTGCCCAGACACGCATTCCTTGCTTGTCTTTGTACAGAGACTACCCAGAACCATTGTCCACACGTCTCTCTATCTCCTCTACTCCAATAGATACAAAGGACAAGCAGGGTCTAAGAAACGTTGTCAAGATGCCTTTGAAGACATGTGAGTCTGAGGTAAATTATGAAAGGACAGGTAACAAAATCAACACCCTTGCTCTAAATCCGAAGCGTAAAGAACGCTCATTTTCTTCCTCTCACTGCTGATAAAACTCAGCCAAGTATGGACACCCAGCAGACCAGGATTAAGGAGTAAGCCAAGATTACTTATAATTGACCTATTCATTGTTCCTATGCAGATGGTTCTGCTAAGTATGTGAAAACAGTTTGTTCTCTTAAATAGGCTATATATTCCCTGCCTTCCACCTTGTTTACACTATTAATTTGCTTAGCAAACCTTTTTACCATATCTAGTACAAAGGTAAACTACAGCCCGGCCAGAGGGTCTGAATTATTCATATACTCTAAATTAGCATGGTCCAGATTAATGAGGTTTTAGTCGACTTTTTATCTTTAACCACCTTCCCCTGAGGCACAGGGTCGTTGCTTCCCTCTGTCTCTGTCCCTATTATCATAAGCTATGTCCCCCAGGTGAGACCCGGTTAAAGGGCACCTGGTTACAGTCTCTCCAGGACAACTCTGAGGGCACAAGGTAAAGAAAGAGAAGCAACTCAGGGACCCTAGATCTCCCAACACCCTATCTCCATCCTCAGTTCAAATCTCACTCAGCGAGGAGCTTTGAAAAGTTGATGGTTCAATTTCCTTTTTTCACATATGTGGTACTTGCTACTTTTTTTTTCTAATTTTGAATACCATGACACCCTTACTAGGAGGTACAGAAAGAGATTATGGTTTGGGGACTGAGATTCTAGGACAGGTTCTCTTCTTCCTTCTCTCTCCCTCCCCCACCCTTCCTTCTGCATTTGTGCATATGTGTCTATGCTCTCCCTCTCCCTCCTCCTTCACCCAATCTCATTCACTGGATGAATGTCATCATTATGATGTGAAAATAGCAATTTTGAGATTGGTGCAATGTGGGAGAACTCAAAGCAAAGAGATTTTGTGTGTTTATTCAAGGTAAGTGCGCAAGCAGCAACTACACAAGAGCACGGACACTGCGGAGGGTCTCGCTGAAAGCCCGTTGCCATATGCATGCTCGTTTCCTCTTTTACTGCTTAATTCCCCCACCATGCCATCTGATCAGTTCTCGAATGTCCCCTGTGTCTTCGCCTTAACAGTCAAGCCTGGTAGGCCATTCTACACATTTGTGATTCTCCGCATGGGAAAAAAAAAATGCTTCCTGACATCTGCTCTGAATTTGTTTCTCTTTAATTTCCATTTATGCTCCCTTATCCTAACATCTGTGTCATTCTGAAAACAGTAACTCAGACTGACGTTATCTCTGCCATTTAAAATTTTATATTCCCCAGCTAGAAGTTCCTCTTAACCGTGTCGTGGCTGTGGAATGCTGATGGTGCTCAGCCCATCGAGGCGGGCTCAGCTGTGATTTCAGAGTGTTCTGCAGATGTAACGGACCCTGACACTTTCCCCATATATTTTCAAAAGAGAAGCAGAGATCAAACCTGAATCAGCAGTGTTTCAGCTGGAAATCTTTCTGCTCACACTCTCCCTTGACGCTTTAGTACAGAGAGGGGCTGTTAGTAGCTCGAAGCCTACACATTTACTTTTCTAAGTCATTTTCTAGCAAGGCCTAGCACCCCAGATGCTAAGAAACATGATCAAGAAGCTTCTAACTAAAGAGATTGAACAAAAAAAGCTGGCTTAAAGGAAAGGAAGTTGTTTGTTTCTTTAACTCTAACTGAAGATTGCTTCTAGCATTTAAAACTGTGATCATCCCCTCTGAAATTCACATGCATGATCAAGTTTTTATTTGAATGTTGAAAATGTCTCTGCTACCTACATCCCCTAGCCTTCAGGTAAATCTCTCTACAGTGGGCTTGGCTGTCATTTACCTAAATTCTAATCATTGCTACAAGAGGCCATTTACAATTCCCCCATTTCTGTCTTGTGGTTCTCTCCTATTTCTGCACCACTAACTTTCATCTCTTTCTCTATGCTTAAAAACATCCACATTTAATATATTCAACAAAAAGTAATACAGTTGTTCAATCAAGATTTTGTTTTTGTTTTTTAGTGTGTTGGACAGCCACTGCTTGCAAGGCAGGCCACGTAGGCCACATGTTCAGAGTATAAAGAGTTAAACCAACATGGCTTGCCACCAAAGACCTTAAATTGGTGGTGACAAAAAAAAGCAGGAAAGCAAACCAAATTATTCTCTAATTCACATTGTGCTCAGCGCTATGAAGAAGAGGAACAGCATGTTAGAAGAGTAGCTGTGGGGAATGGCTCTTTAGGTTGAATGGTAAAAAAGCAATCCCAAAATATAGTCTCTAATACATATGGAGCAAAGGCAGTGCTGGGCATCATGAGTGCTGCACTGTTACACGTCAGTGGAGGAGATGCAGAGATGGCGTGAGGTTAGGCGGCGACCTTGCCTGTTGAGGCAGACATGGATATACCCATGCTGGATTACTGGGCCTTTCGATGTCCTGCCTGTTGCTTATCTTTCCCTGGGAAATCATCTCTAAAACGTTGCTGTTAAAGCTCAAAAAAGGGAGATTTCATAAAGTCTGTAGAAATTGGGAGAAGCTTTTTTTAAAAAGAGAAAGATATCGCATGGAGCTGCCAGGATCCAGGTCATTTCTCTTCCAGATGAGGACCCCACCATCTCTATCCTAACCATAGCTTCAGCTGAGGACCTGTGGTCCTTTGTGACTCCAGAATGGAATGTAAACTTAGCATCATCCCCTCATTACCTAAACTCATCAGTCCTGCCCACTTTAACAACGCCCTCCCAATGCCTGAGAGCATCAGGCCGAAGAGTGAGTGCCATAGGGCTCAGAGCATTGCTTCTCAACCTTCATAAGGCTGCGATCCTTTAATACAGTTTCTCCTATTGTAGGAACACCACCCCCCAAACCACAAAATTATGTTTTGGTACTGCTTTTTAATTGTAATTTTGTTTCTGTTATGAATCCTAATGTAAAAATCTGCGATTTCTGATGGTCTTCAGGCCACACCTGTGAATAGGGTCGCGACCCACAGGTTGAGAACCACTGGCTTAAAGGCCATTCATGAGCCAGCTATGTACACTGACTTAAATATGGTGCTCACGTCTCCATCACCTCCTTTCCTCACTAACCATGTGCCCAATTTTCACCAACTTTTTTTCAGTCCCATGTGATAGGCTATTCGAAGACATGTTTCTTCAATTCTTCACCCTCCCACTTGACTATCTCCAGTCTCAGGGGCAGGATGGGTCTGGGTTGGGAGCCTTTACTGTATGCTCTAACTAGTACAGTCCCTGGAGCATAGCCCTAACCACACTGTAACTACTTGACTGTGTCCCCTGGATCCTAAATTCTGAAAAAGCCCGCCTGGATCTCGTCCTCAAATGGTTACAAAGAACTACTGGGAGAATCTTCTTAAAAGTAATGAGCAAGTGGCAATGGCTTTGTCGAACCACGTTGCTGAGCTAAAATGTGTGGGTGGCGGCCAGAGATCTTCCCTAGGAAGATGCTGCCAACCTCTTTCCTTGTCTGTATCCCAAACTTAGACATGAGATACACTCCACTCTGAGGTAAATATGCCTCTCAGCTAGAAAACACCCCATGGTAAGAACCCTAGAAGATGGAGCCAGAGTTCTGCTTGCTATCCCCAGGAAGAAGTTAGGTAGGCAGAGGCAGTGCTTCAGTGCATCTCCCCATGATGCCAGCCTTGCTATCAGAACGTTCAAGAACCGCACAGCTGCCTTTCCTCCCCTCCCCCTAAGTTATGATGAGCATGCGGCCTCAGGATTCCATTTCCCCTTCCTGGAATTATTTATGGGGCCCTGGGCTTGAATAAAGAATCTATTCTTTTGGAGGAAACCATGATGTGTTCAAAAAATTTATTTTTTACATTTGGTGTATGGACCCTGTTTGGTAACTGTGCCCCAGTGTGTGAGTGATAGGTAAGTTGCTTTGTGCTTGTATCATGCTAAAGCTTATTCAGATGTTATAACATTTTTGCTGCTGTATCTTGGCAACATGATTTATTCTGCAAACGCTCAGTGTTACCATCTCACAAAGCTGTACCATCTGGGTTGAATTAATAGGCTACCCAGAGAAATAAATGAGAATGGTCTCCCATAATTAACATGTAGGTAAAGTATATTTAACAGATTATTATAATTAATATGTCAGTTACTGATTTCATGCTAAATAGAATTGTGAACACAAGATATTAAGATTAGTTACCCTCTCTGTGTGTGCCTCAAAAAAAAAGCCGCAATGGAGAAAGAAATGAGGGCAGAAAGTTCAGTATCAATAAAATTGACCTTAACATTAAGAACATCAGATACCAAAACCGCTAAGCAAACAGTGACAATGTCAGGCATCATAAGCTGGGAGCAGCAAATTACTGGTTTCATAAATTCAGAGCGGATACCAGAGATGTCCAGAATATCCCAGATGCGACTGGCAAAAGCACCAGAACGTGCTTAATTTATACGCAGCTGAATGCGCCGAGCTAAAGCAAGAGGTGGGGGAGGGGAGGGGAGAAAGGATAAAGACAAAGAAAAAACAGATTTTCGCCTAATGCCAGCCTGAGTTCCCTGCTGCTCGACAAGCACCCTATGCAAAAATGCCAGAGCACTGGAGAAGGGCTGCGAAGGAGGCTTAGAGGCCCAGGAATTCAGGGGTGCAGGCATCCAAGCTTCTAGGGGCGTGGGGGAGGGTTTTGTCTGGTCATCCAGCTTGGCTATCAATGGGTGACTAAGAACCAGGCAGCAGGGGCGGGGAGAGGAACGAAGGCTCCCTGTCCTTTGACTCCTGTTTCCTGATAGAGTCCTTGTCCTTCGTTCCAAGCTTCAGGGAGAGGAGGCTCACTGCAAAGAAGCAAGTGGATACTGAACTTGTACTATTAATGTGCTGAGCCTCGGAAACCTCAAAGGGAGATATGATGGGCCATGGAAGAAAGAATGCACAACAAGTTTTAAATGCTTGTCCATGTGATTCGAAAGAGGAAGAATTTCTTTTCAGTTCTCTGGATAGTCTTAGTCAGTGGCAGGCAGTGCGTTTCTGGACTGTCTTCTTGCCCTGCCTGTTCACACTACCCTGGAATGTGAAAGTTTTGAGAATTTCCTCAGTGACTTTGAACTACTAAACAGGGGTAAAAATGACAATTCTGGGTTTAAAGAGCATATCCCCATGCACTGGGGTGTGAGGTGGGTGTGGATAGCAAGACCTCCACAGGGTGAGGCCAGTTTCTAGGGAAGGTCCTACAGGGTGCCTGCTGTGGCTTCTCTCTCCACCCAGCAGAGAGCACTCAGGAGTCACTGACTACCCAAGGTCTGCCCCTAAAGCCCCCTAATCTAATTGCTGAACAAATGGATCTAGGTATCCTCCAAGCTGAGCCTTCCCCAGAGGGTTCCTCAGGACAGAGCACAGCCCATTTCCTAAACAATCAGGCCATCTGAGAAGTGACAGAGAGTCAAACAAAATATGTCTCCCAAGAACGGATTGTGTTTAGCCTTTGGGGACAGGATGACAAGAAGCGTCTCTATTGCCTTTTTCTCAAGAGTACAAAGGGGGAAAGAAATATTGCCAAAGCAAGAGAGATGGGGAGGGTTACTGGAAAGAGAGGGGTTAGAGGGTGGGAGATAAAGAGAAGGTGTAAGGAGGGAAGCAGAGCTGGGCTTTGTTGGAGCAGTCTGAGAAGGGTTTGGGGAAGCCTGGCTAGCAAGCGGCTCTTCATTTTGGAATCTCCACATAAGGGGAGCTGTCCAGTTCTATTTCCTTTGGGAGCTTCAGAGCTCTCTTCTTTGCTTGTGTCTACTACCTCATTCTGTCTCTCTGCTCTCTATCCACTCACAGGGCTGACCACACATCTGCCATCTTAATTCTTCCTTGATTAAGGTGCCTTAAAGAGCTACAGTGCCAGCTCCTCAAGAGAAATCTAATAGGCAGACTGGAAGCCAGAGCTTCAACTCTGAGCCAATCACCTGTGCCTGGAGAAAAGGAGTTTCCTAGCCTCCTCAGCAGGGGAGAAAAATACAACTCTTCAGGAAACCAGGAAGGAACAATAATAGGTATGATTTGATGGAACTTTCTACCATGGAAAAGCTGTTGGTGTTTTCCATGGCTGTATGGAATATGATTTGCTACTTTAGAGGAAGGTAGTCTTTGCCCAGCCTAAGATGAATGTTCTGGTCTCTAAAACACCTCCAACTCTCCCCATTTACCCTGCATTAAAGTATTCCCAAGGCATAAAACCAGAAGCAACACAGGCATCCCTACTAACCATTGTGGTGTTAGTTGTGAACAGGGTGTCAATATACTGAACCTCTAACCCCAGTTACAGTGCATGGCTCCATGAAGCTGTTCCGAAAACAGTCGTTAAAGGAATGAACCAGTTCACAAGGTTACACGAGGGGCTTTAAACCTTCTGCCTCATCCCAGGCCACCATTACAATGGGTTCCCTGGAAGTCTTACCAGACAATGATTTCTGACTTTGGCCTCAGGCTTCACTGAGAGTGCACCCGTCACTGCCTGCTTGGGCAGCAGCTCCCCAGCCCCAGCTGATGTCTGCAGGTGCACAGCATGTGCTCAGAGGGGAGAGGCACACAGCCCACGAAGCTGGCTCCAAATCTGCCAGCATAAGCCCCCGGCTGCTCAGGGGAAGATGGGCTCCGATGAAGTCCTGAATGTAAAGAAGGTTCCAGTGGGAGTGTGACAACCCGAGCAACCAAGAAGGCACGTTAGTGTCTCTGCACACAGAAAAAGAGCCGAGCACAGCAGGTCTGAGGACAATTTGCTGGAAACCCTTCAACAACGCCACGAGCATCCCCCATGCATTTACCTTAGTCTGGAGATGCAACCTAACTTCTACAATTCTGTTTATCCAAATATCCAGTTGCATAAGCAAGCTGCTTGCATTCGCGTGCATGCGTGCGTGCGTGCGTGTATGCTTATTCTCTGCAAGAGGATTTCAAATAACTTTAAAATGTAGAAACCACGGAAGCATACAAATTCAGGGAATAACAAAGAAAACACACCTGCCTCGATCTGTGGAGTAAACATAGCTATCAAAAACACCGCAGAGGATTGCAGTAAGTACCCCAGTCACTAATACCAAAATACATGATTCTGGGTTTGGTTGATTGATTTTTTTTTTAAATAACATAGGCCAAGAGTCTTACTCTCTATTCTGCTACTAAGAAGAGACACCATGGTAACTCTTACAAGAGAAAGCATTTGGTTAGGGGCTTACTTATAATTTCAGAGGTTTAGTCCACTCTCACCATGTCAGAGAGCATGGCTGCATGGAGGCGGGTGCTGGAGAAGGAACTGAGAGCTACATCCTGATGTAGGCAGAGAGAGAGAGACTGGGCTGGGTATGGGCTTTTGTAAACTCAAAGCCCATCTCGGGTGACATACTTCTTCCTACAAAGCCACACCTCCAAACCCTTTCAAACAGTTCCACTCCCTGGCGACTAAGCATTCAAATAGATGAGCCTATGGGGCGATGAGCCCATTGGAGCCTTTCTTCTCCAAGACACCACACCAAACATCTTTAATCCTGGCACTGCACTAGGAAGACAAAAACAGCTGTATCTCTTTGAGTTCCGGGCCAGGCAGGGTTACAGAGTAAGATCCTGTCTCAAACAAACACACAAACTAATTTCTAAAAACACAAAAGTGTTGCTACTCTAGTTACAAACACTGTGTTGCGTGGTTAAGATTTACTAAATAGCTAAAGAAGGGAGGAGGAGAAGGAAGGAAGGAAAGAAAACGGGATGTTAAATATGTCAATTTGCCTGACCACAGCAATTATTTCAGAAAGTATGTGCATATAAAAATGTTGTACAAAGTAGGTATACACAATTTTTATTTCTCAATCCTATTTCAGTAAAGCAAGAAAAACAGTAAACTGTGCATTTGCTTTATAATGACTTAACTATGGGAGAGCGTGTCTACCCATTTTAAAACCAATTCCTTTTGGGCTACAGTAGGAGCCACTGGGGGAGTCTTTAAGCTTTACCCACCCACTGCTTTCTATTGGTATATTAAATCCTTACATGCATTGTTTTTCATTTTTTAATTCTCCACAATTTAAAAAAAGAAAAAGAAAGAAAAAATGAAAGAGCAAATATATTAACCACACTCCCAATACAAAGAACAAGAATCTGGGATACTAAAAAATTCACTGAATTTGGAATTGGATCCAATCTAATCTCATATTCTCTCCAGGAAGAAATGGGAATAAAGTGAGTCCTGTTGAACTGAAGCAGGATATGAGGCTGCTAAGGGAGGCCTGCTGACTGCTGTGACCCATTAATGGGGTCGTTTATGCAGAGTGAGGGCCTGATTCAGATCATGGCCTCTTCTGTCTCCTTCAGCTTAAGTGTAAATACCATTTGACCTTGACCAAGCTAGGTAACTTTTCAGTTTTTTGAACTGTTCCTTTGCAGTTAAGATAATAACAACATCTACCCCAAAGGATCAACGTAAAAATCTAATGTAGTACCTGTTAAGTAACGGGCTCTGGTACATGCTAAGTCCTCAGAAATTTTAACCGGCAAATGCATATCATTTGCAAATACAAATGAGAAATCACCAGTTGAAACCTTCCATGTTTGATGTGGAGCATTGGAGGCTTGCAGCTGAGTGTCTGTGATGCTGTGGCCACGCCAGAATAACATGGGTACATGTGTGGGAAAGGGCATGAAGGTTCCCTCTAGCAGAAAGGAGTACAGTCTTCCCAGGTAAGGGCACCTGGTTGGAGACTACTTCTTCTGAGAGACACAGTTCTAAATCGTCTTCCACCAAGACAGCGTGGGCCCCAGCTCTCTGAAGATCCTGGTGCTTCCTCATGGCACCCACACCCAACTTTTCAGGGCTATGCTCTGCCCTTAACAGCCACTCTCTTCTCGAGAGCCTCCTCTGAGCTGGCTTATCAGTCTCACTAAGTTAGAACAAGTCTAGCCTGAGCACGGGCTGATAAACTCATAATATGTTTTGTCACCGAATTGATCAGTTTGACTGAATGAAGCAGCTGGATGATGTGAGAGAGGCAGAAAAACTTCAATTTTAAAGGACAGACTGAGAACTCATTCTGGATGGGGAAGACTAAAAATGTGTTCATGGAAACAAGCCCAGGAGTGTACCTCACTTCTAACAGGTGCTCATACACTATCACCAGGAACCTGTCTCCGTACCTCATTTCTGCTTTGTTGTGATTGAACTCAATCTCAAGCAGTTGATTGGCCAATGATGAAGTGCAGAAGCTTAGAGCAAAGGGAAACAAGAACAACATCCAAATTATAGTGATTACACACGTTGGCCTGGCTCACCTGAAACCAAGTGTCAGAGCGAAGGCAGGAAACAGAATGTGATTGGCTGGACCTGCACTCACCTGCAGTGTTGGAAACACAGCAGGCCACATAGAGCTATGGAACATGGCACACTAAGAGTGGGTGAAGAGCGTAGCTGCTACCAAAAAGAGGAGGAATAGATGTTAGACTAAACGGCTGTTTGCTAGCCTGTGACTACTGATCTCAAAGACATATACTCCAAAGTGAAAGAGTGAGGCCCAGCCATGCCTCAAAAAGGCATCATGTCTAAAGGCTAGGTAAGAGCCTTCCAGATGGGGTCAGGGGCATCCACAGCCCATTCAGCTAACAAGCCACACAGGCGACGTCTCTCAGAATCGCGTCAGTGTGGCTCTCAAGGCTCATGTTAGCCTGTCAGAAGGGAGGGATTAGCGTGTATTTTGATTTCTGTGGCAAACACGTAGTTTCAGAAATAAAGTTGGCATGGCAGGCATCATGGTTGATTTAATCTCTGACATGGGAAGCCTGTTTATAGCATCAGAACCTTCTGAATGTTTAAAAACTCAAGCATTACAAGCCTGCTGTGCTTTTCCTGCGAAGTGCAGAACAGCACTAACTGAATAATAGCACCTGGCTCAGCAGCACTGGCAGAATCCAGCATCAAAGGCAACTCCAGTCTGTTCCCAGTGTGTGCACACTTCCCTCTGCCGGGGCTGCAGCCATCTTACAGGAATATTCCGATGCTCAGGGATGCATCCCAGGGAATGGAGCCCTGGAGAAGAAGGAGAACCTTGCCTATCTACTCTTGCTCTCTCTCTCTTCCAACCTCTCCTGGATGCAGCAGTTCCGGAGCAGCTGATTCATGCTGCCTCTTTTCCCAAAATAATCTTTCCCAAGGCAGCTCTTTTTCTCCAGATGCATATCTAGAACTTGCTCGGTATTAAAGCAACCTAAGGCACTCTTGTTTTCCCAGTCAGTGTGAGTTTCACACAGTGCACCCCCACTCCCCCACAAACCCCCCAACTCTCAGTAAAATTACATGTTGGTATGGGGTGATCTGGATCTGTAAGTCTATCTTCCCAGTATGAGAGAAGGTAATTATACTTTAGACTGAAGTTGCTCAGGGATACATAAAACAATCAGGTATTGGCTGGAGAATACCAGCTCCTTAGGGAGCTGGAGAACACATGACACCCTCAAAGTAAAGTTTTACATGAATTTATAGGCAAGCACCAACCACTCGATACACAATCGAGACTCTTTAGAAGCACAATGCTTCTCTGGCTCTAAACAAACAAACAAACAAACAAATGTTTCTTTTTCTTTCTTTCCTTTTTAATCTCAATCTCAGTGTCAGAAGTTATGACTCTAACATTTAGGCAGAAAACAGATTGCTCATCATTTAGAAGCTGACACCAACTCTTTCTAGAATCTAGCTACAAAGCAATCCATACCCGGGATTTTCAATATGGAATGGGATACAGAACAGCTAGCATCTCTCTCTCTACTCCTCGTTACCAGAGGAATTAGAAAGTCCCCACCAGGAAAAGGTTCTTAAAGGTGAGCCAGGAACCTCCAGGAAAGGCAAAGGTCAGCCCATGTGAACTGCTGTTGCTGGACCTTGTGTCAGTGGTCATGCTTTAGAGCAGAATATCAGGACAGGTGGTCTGAGAAGACAGGAGTTCTCTTGTGAATTTTGAAATAAGGGCCGATACAAAAAGATGTACACTTTTGTGGTTTGCAAATGCATGTGTTATGTGATTCACCCCTCCTCCTTCTCTTCCCCTTTCTTCTCCTCCTCCTCACTGACCTCAGTCTCCTCATCTGTATAGTGGATCAATATTATATGGTTATAATGAGAATTAAACGAGATGGGTGAATAATCTTAAATAAGGCCAACTGAATCACTAAAACCTTAAGACACAACAGATCTATATTACACCATTCTCCCCAGGTTCAGGGATCATCATAGAAAATGGGACAGAATAGTGGCTTCTGTGAAACAGTGGTTTTTAGAGAGCACAGAAGCACTGCACACATGAACTCCCAGTGGTTGCAATTGCATGCATCAGACCTGAAGAAGACCAAGCCAACCAGAATCCATTCCAGAATGGATGGCTAAAGATATCACTCCTACGAGGGGGGGGATCCATTTTCTTTGGATTTTCATGCAGATACTGCTAGCACTAAACAGACAAAAGATTGAATGAAGTTAGGAGGAGAAAGTTGGGGTCAGAAGCTCAAGAGAAGGGAGTGTGGGATGGAGTCAACCAAAATACATTATAGTCATGTGTGAACTCTCAAACAATACATTTTTAAAGGAAGATTTTAAAAAATTCCTCATGTTACTTGAGAGAACTCAAATCCCATCTCCTCCCAGGCCCTTCTAGACCTTCAGCCTCCAGGTATGATTCCCACTGTGCCACAGACCCCTGTGGTATCACATGAGGATGGCTTCTTCCCTGAACATCTTTTTCAGAGTGACAAAGACTCCCTTCTTGATCAGTCTTGGCCACATATACTGACAGTCAGATTTTAGCAAATCAATCTAGACACGACCTACTGGCCTAGCATCTGAGTCCCTTCCATATCTGCTGGGATTCCTCAGTACCCACAACTCCTAGGGGCTGTGTGAATATCCTGGTGGATTTATGTACCCAGCTGGATTTCCCCTTATAATCTTTTACCCACCACCCATCCCAGCGCCCAATGTTTGGTTGTAAACGTTCCTTTGGTTTTGGAGGTGAACCTGATCTCTTGTTCCATGTTACAAAATCTCATTGGAGTTTCCCTCCTGGAAGTAAGTCCACCTTATTTCTTCTAACATGCCACAGAGCCAGGGGAGAATAGTCCCGAGTCAACTGGCTTGCAAACACTACCTTATTTAACACTAGCCCTTTGTAGAACAGGCCTATGGAATGTTTTCCTTGATCATGTGTTTTAAACAGGTCTCCTAAATAATTCAGGGGCCATGGAAGGAGCACTAACTTAGAGGCAGAATAAACAGCCCCCAAATTAGTGACACCTCTAAGTTTGCTTGCTACGCTTGGAGGTAACAATGCTTTACCAGTGGTTCCCAATCTTCCTAAAGCTGTGACCTTTTAATACAGTTCCTCCTGTTGTGACCCCCTCCCCTCCCCAACCATAAAGTTATTTTGTTGCTGCTCCGTAACTGTAATTTTGTTACTGTTATGAATTGTAATGTAAATATCTTGTATACAGGATATGTGATATGCTACCCCAAAGGGGTCTCAACAGGTTGAGAACTGCGGTTTCCAATATACACAATCTCTCTCCCTTTACCTTTATACCTGGTCTTCGCTGTATGACCATCCTCATTGTACAAATGAAGTCTGGGCCTCAGAGATGTTAAGGCCGTAAGCCCACACAGCTGGAAACCTACAACTGAAGGCAAGTGCCCAAGCTCCTCTTCCCAATGCTTTCATTCTGTTCCACCCCTTGACCAAATTTTGAAGCCAACTTCACCCACCCTTTCAACAAGTGGGGTGGGGAAAGGCATGGGGATTCAAGTCCTCATTCTGGCCCAGAGTGACTTCTGGAGAAGCTAAGTGCTGGTGGTGTCTCTGCTAACTTCAGAGTCCCTATTTTCATCCTCCCACTTATTTCTCTAAGGCTTCCTTTCCAAAGAATGGGCCTGGCCCCCACACGTGTACACACACACACACACAGAGAGAGACAGAGAGAGAGAGAGAGAGAGAGAGAGAGAGAGAGAGTATTGTGTGCCAAGCAGAGGGGTGAGCTAATGCTATGGGACAGATAGGAAATCAGTATGTAGATAGGTGTTTTGTTTTATTTTTTTTTTCCAAGTATGCACTTCAAAATTACTCTGGCCACTTGTCAAAATGTAATAGGCAGGTTTTCTCTCCTGCCCTGTCTCCACTCCCAAGCATGCCACTGTGCGCACGCTGTTTTTCTTGGCCCTGATACTGAGGAGAGAGAAATCTATCGGTTTCATTAGCTCTTTGAAAAATGAGGTGCGACTGTGTCAGTGAGGTGGCGAGGTCACTAAGAGTCATTTATCATTTTCGATGAGGCATAATGAACCCTCGAAGCTGGACTCTAATTTAATTGTAGTCTGCTTAATTGAGAAGGAGGAAGCCATCTTCAAGACACTGACTGAGGTGTTTTCATTGAACATAGACAGATCTTATTTGCACTCTGCAGGTGACAGAAAAGCTGCTCTGGTCAAACTGTCTCCCTCGCTCTCACTCAACGCAATCTTTATTTTGTGCTTCATGGAGTCTGGAGCTTCCAAGCTGACTTATCCCTTTAGTCAGTGACACCTGGCTTACCACCCGCTACCCAGACACCAGAGATTTCCTCAGCTGTAAATCTATCGGTATATATCTCATCGGCTGCCAATTCCTGGCTCCTGGGTCTGAGCCATTATCCCCAAAGCTGGCCAGTGTTGTCCTTTACCTCTCCTCGGTTCCTTATCTATTCAGAAGCGCAACGAGAAAAATCAAAATCAGATGGCATCACGAGAAGTCCTTGTAGGCCCCCATGACTCATTCTCAAAATTAGCAGCTTAAGGTTTAAGGAAATAAATACACCCTATCTCTTGCAGCTTCTGAGGACTCAGAACTTGAGAGCAGCTGAGCTGGGAGATTCTGACGCTTTTTCTCCAGAGAGGGAGGTCAAGAGGCCCACCTAAGCAGGGCAGAGTTAGTGCACGCTTTAATCCCAGCACTCAAGAGACAGAGGCAGGAAGATCTCTGTGAGTTCAACACAGAAAACCCCTATCTTGAAAACCAAAACCAAACAAAGTAAAAGTCCACTGAGCAGCCATCTCTAAAGGCTTGACTTATGATGCGGCTCAGGCCACATGCTGGTGGAAGATCCTAGTTTTGCTGCATATGACCCTCCTAGTGTTACCTGTACACCCTCATGATGTGGCAGCTGGCTACGTCAGAGGCAAGAAGTTACGAGCTCCAACATCTTTTGTAACCCCGGAGTTACTCTGCCATTTTCTTGCTAGCATCTTAATTCTGGCTTTACTCTCTATGAAGAAGCCAGGATTGCTTGGAAGTCACCCAGAACGTTGGCTATCAAATGGTAGCTTTACTTAAAACTGTCCCCCTCCCCCAACACACTGGCTTCTCCCTGAAGTGGGGATAAAAATCTCAACATGTTACCAAGGTTTTTCAAGCACTGCACGATCTTGCTTCCCCTAATGACCTACTGCCATGAAGTTCCAGACACTATGGCCTCTCTCCTGTGCTCCAATATAGCCCTGCCTCTGCCCCCTCTTCATTCACACATCTCTCTAACTGGAATAGTCTTCCTCCAGATCTCTACAGGACTGATTCTCTGTCACTTAAACCAAGGCCAAAGACGCCTACCAAACAACCCTTGGCTGTCTCTGTAGAGAGTCCCAGAGGGAAGTGAATGAATGTTAGAATGTGATGAGGCATGCTGCCTGCCTGTCTGGCAAATTTGGTGTGATGCGTATTCTGACCTGATCATGGAACACAGAGCTCAGATAGCTGGCCCTCCTTCCATTCACCAACCTATGGCCCACTATGCAGACCGCACGCTGCACAGAGATGAAGCAGGTGCCATGGGAAACCATCACAGCTATGTATCAGGGGGATTAATTCTCTCAACAGACATCTCTGTGAAGCTGAGCCTGGTGGTCAGCTCTGTCACCCCAGTGTCTCAGCAATTCCAGAGACTGAGGCATAGGACCACAAGCTATGTGAGCCATAAGTGAGTTCAAAGCCAGCCTGAGTAATTTGCCAAGACCTTGCATCAAGAAATGAACAGAGAAAACAGTGAGAAGGGTCTAGGCTGCCAACTCATGGTGACTGCTTGAGCCAGGCCTGAGCGTGATCCCCAACACCACTGAAGGGGAAAAAATATGTGAAGTAGAAGTGGAAAGGCTTATTGACACCTCAAAAATTAGGAAACTGTCTGCCCTGGGACACTGTACTTATTAAATGAAATGAGCCACAGTTCAAATCCTACCCAAGTGTCATGGCTGTGCCTTAATTCTATAGCATGTAGCCTGTGTGTCATTTACGGTTGTTCCTTGGATTTTTCTAAATAATTTTATATTAACTTAAGAGTTCTTTTTAGCTTGACAAATGGTATTTAATGAATGTTTGCACGGGCACTGTGGTCACTGATTTAGGAACTATGAAAACTTGACACTGCTGTACATACATATGTATATCCACATATGTATACACACATATATATGCACATATATACATATGTGAATACATGTATACAGGCAATTATAGGTTGGCTTGAGAGGCTAAACAAGACAGAGTCGTTTCTCTAACATTTGGATGAATGAGAACATTGCTGAGGTGGGAAGACACATGCGCTTAGAAGGGAACTGAGGTTTGAATTGAGCTTGGGAAACAGGCAGGTTTACAATGGTAGAAGGAAGGAAAGGGGTAGGTACTGTAAGAAAGGAGCTGTTGCCATGCAGGGAGGCAGGAGAGTTTGAGAACTGGCAAGAGAAAGAGGTGAAATGAAACTGAGATCACATAACACATACTATAAAGAATTACTATAAAGAATACAAAGTCTAATGTAGAAAATAAAATCTCGCATGGACGTAATTAGCCAGTTAATATAACAGATGTCAATAAATGTTTGTTAGTTGAAGGAAGGAGATAGGGTGCAGCTAGCCTTGTACCAAAGGATCCCCTGTGTTCTTGCCTACTCTCAAGTAGCCACGTTACTAAAATCCCTTCCTGTGGGGATAGCTACTCTCTCCCCACTACTGTCCAAGATACAAACTAACATTCCACTCCATGAAAGTTTACTCTGGGGAACCAGTGAGTCTGCTGGACTTCCTTATAGAGCAACGAATGGGTAGAGGACCATGGGCAGGAGCACCATTAACTCCAAAGCAGCCACACCATGAGGCCTGCCCCTGGCATGAATGATGAGTCCCTCACAGCTGTGTGGATGGAGCCCCCTAGCCTCCCCACTGATAACCCCTATCCTTTCTCAGAGGTCCTGAGGCCACATGCAGTTAAGGCAGAATTGCAAACAGCTCATCGTGAGGCGTGGCTGTATACTCTGATGAGGCCCGTTGCCTTCATCAACACCTCCATCCAAGAGGGAATGTGAACAGTCAGTGAAAACCAGCTGAGCTCCTGAAGATGGTGTCGGTTTGGCTCGGAGGATAGTCCCGTCAATAAGCCTAAGTGAAAATCACGTGTTCTGGATCATGTAAACAAAGTATCCCACTACTTTCAAATTCTTCCTATATAAAGCAGTTCAGAAGAACCCCTGTAAGCTCAGTCTGTGCGCAGAGTGCAATAAAAGGCCGAGTTCAACTACTTAACTGTGGGGATTGCTCCAAATAACTTCCTTTCTGGTTTTTGTGGTTGTGGCGATTGAACCTGGACCTTGCACGAACTTCAGAGCTACATCGTCAGCTGGTGATATGTACATTTCTAGACACAAAATGGTAGCTTTTCTCTCCACTGCTGACAATTGATTCTGTAAGGCACGTGTCTCAGATGGGGTTGGGAGGGAAGGGGGAAGGAGGCACCCGCTGCAGTTGGGTATTGTTGTGGTAATCTAAATCACTCTCCTCTTCCCAGTTCTGCTCCCTGCTCCTATCCTACTCAGATTACAACTACACCTTCCTGGTCAGAATTATTATGGGAGAAGTTTATCCAAAACTAAGTCTGGTAATGACAGAGCCTAACTTACTGGCTCTTGCCATTGAATTTGACAGGAACTGGGGTACTTAGAACTCTTCCAATGGAAACTCAAAGACTGACAAATACACATTGAATTTGTATACATACATACATATATACACACACAATGGAATATTGTTTAGCCATAAAGAAGAATGAAATTACGTCATTTGCAAGAAATTTGATGGAATTGAAAATTATCCGGGTAAATGGAATTAGCTAGACTCAGAAAGATAAATATACAGAGTACAGATTTAAAAAAAAAAACAATATGAGAGTAGAATGAGAACTATTTGGGTGGGGGACCAACAGAGAGGGACAGGGGGTGAAGTAGGGGGAAAATATGATCAAAGGACAATGAATACATGTATGAACATGTAATGGTGCTAAGCATTGCTTTGTACCATTTTCAGTATATGCTGAAAAGAAAGCAAAAACAGAAAAGATGTGAATCTTCACATTTAGGGTAGTGACCCGGGGCAGAGAGAGACCATCATACAAAGTAGTTCCTAATTTTGTCTGCACTAAGCCACAGAAGTTCAAGCTGGTTCACCTGCCTAACCAGCTCAGTTTCTGTTACCTGTGAGTAAAAGAAGTCTGAAGGAGAAAGTGCACAAGGCAGAGGACCCACTCCATGGGAGGGGCAGTTCTAAGGCAGCACTTCTCAACCTGCCAGTGGCCCAAGACCATCCGAAAACACAGATGTTTACATTACAATTCAGAACAGTAGAAAAATTACAGTTATGAAGTAGCAACAAAAATACATTTATGGTTGGAGTCACCACAACATGAGGGACTATATTAAAAGGTTGCAGCATTAGGAAGAACCACTGATCTAGGGGTTCACGAGGTCTGTAATGAATGAGGAGGGGTGTGATGGCCAGGCGATGCACATTCCTGAGGCTTTGAGCATGGATATGGAAAGGGAGCTGTCTCTTGAGATGTACAGGTGGGCAAGGAGGTGAGCATTTCGGATGTACCACAGCAGGTGGAGGCTGGGGGCTGGAGGCAAGAGTCAGGAGGCTGAATACCCACTTGGAGGCTTTTCTTGGAGAGAGGCTGAGCCGATTCAATTGCATTCACCTTTGCTAAAGCCACACAGACTCACAGGCTTCACCAACCAATTCCACCACCTTCGGAATTCCACTTGACAATGGCCTCATTAGAGAAAAGCTCTATCGACAGTCGCATCAATAACTAGATGTGTAATTAACTTTGTTTCCTGCCCCCCAGGGGGTGGCAGTGGGGAAGACTGAGAACATAAACCCTCAATCTCATAGTGAAGGTTTTAGGGAGGTGTCTTCCTCCAGTGGGTGCCACGCTGACAGTGTGGCTAGATGAGGCTTAATTTGACAATCCCAACAATCCATTGTTAATGATATGCCATGGCTATAATTTGCATTTGATAGATCCTGTGTGTGTGTGTGTGTGTGTGTGTGTGTGTGTGTGTGTGTGTGTGTGCTGTTGGCTTTCCCCTTGGCTCTCTCCTCTGGGTTCCTGCACCCCTGCGTTCTTTGAAAAGCAAGTTTTCGTTTCAATACCGCAAACACCATCTCTGCTATTGGGACACAACAGTTAAATAATGTGAAACTGCACCGATGCCAGTGAAATAAAAGTGAGTTTTACAGAAGCGAGTTCCTTCCCTGAACATAATAACAGTAAATTTCCAGGGTCCTGTAGTGTAATATCCATTAGATTTATTATGTTGCGAGTCTTGGTCCCACTGGCTCAGCCTGAGGGTAAGTATATTACATTTCATCACAGTTTCATTTTCTCCTACAGATGAGAAATGGGAATGCGATTGCAGTTATGTAGCATGCATGTGTTAAATCTGATCTCTAATAAAATCAAACACATCACAACCCGGAGCACTTGAGTACAGTGTCGGCAAAATGAAACCCCATCTGTCATCATGTAGAGAGTGCCTTATTAGAACACAAAATCAAACCACTCAGTGTGAACATTGTTACTTAATAAATGGGTAAATGAAAACTGATAATTATGATCTTATTTATTTTAAATGATTACTTAAAGCCACCAAAAGCACAACATAATTTGTCAATTAGACACTCTGGACCCTGTAACGGTACGCAGAGCAAATACCTCTGAGTGAGAAAATTAAGCAGACTCAGAGAAACAAAAGGGGAGGAACGGAAAGGAACTTTTTAGAACTACCTACCAGAAATACACATGAGGAAGAGGAAGGGCTTGAGAAGCCATGATCACTCCTGGGTAGATGACTGCAGCTTCAATGCTGGAGTCACCAAAGCATTCAGTTGGGAAAACAACATTTTTCCAGTGTGCAGCTAATACAGTGACACACTGATGGCGTCAATGTGAGCTAGTGGCATTGGCTTAGGTCCCCAAGAGGCAAATCTAAAGCTGTGAGCTTGTTTCCAGCTACTGGGGGCCGGAGCTGTCTGCTTTATTTGATCCTTTTATTTGACTAAAACACAGTTAACTGAGAGTAAATTAAATCACTTCTGAAGATAGAAATTAAGTAGGTAGAAAGCACACAAGCTGAGAAAGGATAATGCAAGGGTCAAAGAGATGGGAAAGGTGGCAACCACTGGCAATCAACCATGCTATAGAAGAAGCTCTGCTCTCTGTTCTCTAGACAGAGCATACCTGCAATCACAGCACCATGGAAACTGAGGCTGGTAGATTTCAAGTTCAAGACCAGCCTGGGCTACATAGAGAGAACCTAACAGAGAATGATGGCCATTAGGGGGAGGGGAGAAAAAGAGAGGGAGAGAAGAAGGAGGAGAGGAGAGAAGTAACCAAACACCTCACCAATTGGAGACAGGCAGTAGGGTCTCTTCCTAAGGCTTTTTCATAAGATCTTGTTTATCTGCAACAATGAGGTTGCAGCCGTTCCTGGAACCCTACCAGACTTCCCCAGATTCTGCAGCCCAGATGTGGAGATAACTTTCTGTCCTCCTGATAAGCAGTCCGATCTGAGTGTCTACACAGTCTGGTCTGTCTACACAGGTATTAAACATTCTGAAGTTTACCTTTGGCTTGACACCCAGTTTTTCAAAGTCTTGCTATTCTGAAAATCCCCTTTGTCCCCAAGAAACTAATAAAGAGGCTTACATATCTCCCCAGATTCCTAGGCTGCCTCCAAGGTTTTCGTAGCATATATTATATGGCTAGGAATGAAACCAAATTATTTGGAAAAATATGTTGTGCACTGTCATCTTGTCATGCCCTTCCCCAACACTTTGAAGGATGGTCTTGTTACCAGTGGTCAGAGCTGGGGGGGGGGGGGGGCAGGCATTGCCAGATTCTTGGTCTCTCATTCAAGGAATTGACGTAAGAATTGACAAGCAAACTTTATCTAAAGCCAGGTGGGTGGGTGCACACCTGTAATCCCAGCACTCAAGGAGACAGAGGCAGGTGGATCTCTGGGAGTTTGAGGCCAGCCTAGTCTACAAAGCAAGTCCAGGAGAGCCAAGGCTACTCAGAGAAACCCTGTCTTGGAAAAACAAAAACAAACAAAACAAGCAAACAACAAAGAAAAACCCAAACCCCAAAAACTTTATTTAAAATAAAGCAATAGAAGAGATTAGAATACACCACAAGGGAGCAGCAGGGCCACAAGACTGACAGTACTCAAAGGGCCCAGGCTCCAGCCTGGGCTGTTCATGGATTCTGAAGGAAGGAGACAATGGTTGCTAAAGGGTAAAGTTTTAGTTGTTCTCTATTTTGATTAGTAGATTCGGCCACATAATCATTTTTCCTTCTTTGTATGTCCTCTCCCATGATGCATTAATCACCTGCATTCCCAATTATACATAGGCATAACATGGTAAATAGTGGATTCTGCCCTAAAGTTCACTTGAAGGGCATAGTTTGCCTTACTGCTTATGCACTGCAAGACAGTTCAGGCCAGAGCAATCTTTCTATTCTTCATGCCCACGTGCATCGGGAATATATCCTAATAGAAAACGTCTAAATGTGATTGGCATTAAGGGAGGAGAAACTCATTCCGTTGGCCAAAGAGGGGTGCATGTGTAGCTGATACAGATTGGGGGTAGAGTTGATGACAGGTTGCTGGGTGCACTGTTCAGAGAGGGTTGATGTGCGTAGCACGTACAGAAGGATCTAGGCTTCAGAGCACATTATTAAAAGGGGGTGTGCAGAACCCAAATCAAGCTGAGCCCCAGGTTACTGGCTATTCATTGTGTTTGTCTACCTCAGTTCCATGCAGAATATGTCCTAACTTCCATCTCATATAATTACATTTAATTTTATTCCATGAGCATACTTAAAATGCTTGCTATATTTAAATAAATGAAGTTGGTATTTTCGTGTAATTTAAAATACATTCACAGGAAGAAAACTTGTAGCAAGGATGGGAATTTGTGTAATGAAAGGTAATTGTCGTGCAAATCTTTGTGACAGCTTGAAGGTGAGGCACGCCAGCTCCAGTAGAGGGGCAAGGCTGAAAGAGATGGCTTCTGGGACGGGCTTTGAAGGACTTCAAGAGGTAAAGATGCTGAGGCAGAGGAGATGGGCAGGAGGGATCCGAAGTTATAAGGAAGGACGGGTCTGGCTTCATCTTGGGTTCCTTGCTGAGGCTTCTAAAGTCTCTTAGGGATTCTTCGGGTAAGAAATGTCTCTGCCATGCAACGAGATGACTGATGGGCCTCAACACAACTTCAGGATGGGTCAGGTCACCAGACAGAACAGGTACATGACACCAAGTTTGGAGCTTTGGACCAGTGAGGAACTTTAACGCTCCAGGGACCAGAAAAGAGCTGGAGACTGACCTCAATCACATAGTCAATGATGGAGTCAGTTGTGTCAGAGACCTCACCACCAGCCTTGGACATGATAGCTGGGTGGAGCTTCCTAGAAGCTGAATGCACTGCTGTACTTGGTAAGAGATGTGCCCTTGACTCAAGTAGAGAGTAGATGTGGAGGCTCTGTCCTTCCTACCAGACTTCACACCCTGTGTATCTTTTGTAATAAAGCTACATATAATCATATGTATAATACTGAGTTCTACAGGTCACTTTAGTCACTTTAACAGAAGCCCTGGATTTAAGCAAGCTCATCAATAGGGTGGGTGGTCTGAGACTTCATCGACAGCCAGCACCCAAAGTGAGATCGCTCATAGAAGGGGTTTTGTCCTTCACTTGTGCAGCTTACCTTCGGTGGGCCTGATCTCATAAGTGTGCAGGGTAGGACTCCTTCTGGCAAGAGACTTGACAACAACAGGATCCAACAAGGGTGGCATTCGCCAGTCTCTGTTGCTAGTTTTGAAGATGGAGAATACCACACAGCTAGGAATGCAGCAGTTGGTGGGCACTTACAGGGAAATGGGGCTTTCTATGCCACATCGTCAAGAACTAGATCCTCTCCTACCCCACGACCAAGCTGCAGTTCAAGTGCACCTACAGTTTAAGCTGAGAGCATGCCTGGCACCTTCAATTCAGGTGTGTGACGCTCTGAACTGAGAACCAAGCCACACCACACCCTGACAGTCAACCTGAAGAACTATAAGAAGGATAATAATGTAGTTAGCTTCAAGCCTCTAATAGGGGTAATTTATTGCACTAGAAATAAGGAAGGTCCTGGGATGAGTGTGCAAGGAAGCTAGCCAGTCTTCTTGGTAACTAAACTGTTTCATCTGCCTAGCTTTCTGATTATCTCACCTTTTTCCCTTCTCCACCCAGCTTAATTTCATCCTGGGACATCATGGAAGGATGTTAGTTAGTTAGTTAGTTGGTTAGTTAGTTAGTTAGTTAGTTTTGGACATGTGCCCTGCCCTAGATACAGCTGATTTATTTGGAAGATCTAAATGTCCCAGACAACCAGAGCCCTTCTCTGCTACTTTCGATTTTAAGTTCAAAGTGTGGCCAGCAAGAGAAAGTGGAAAAATATCAAAAGTGTCCTCTGTAAGGAGAGGTCCCTGCTGTGCGTGGACTGGATGAATCCACTTGCAGAAGCAGAACAGCAGCACCGCCCCATGCTGGAGCTCTGTTCCCAGCTTCTTAGGCCTGTGAGTTGCGAGAGACACTCAAGCATCTTTCATGTTAAATCTCTCCTTCACCTAAGCCCGGTCCAGCTGGGCTGCCATCCTTACACAGCAGTCATCATCACAATTCACCGTTTCCTGACGTCTGCTAGGCCGAAACTAAATCCTGCCTGCTGGAGATCAATGTCCTGTCTCCATGGGACGCTTTCATGAACTGTTCCACAGACAGTGTGTCAGATGCCCTGACGCTAATTTAAACAAGGCGTTTATTTTTGTCTTGAGATTGGCTCCATGGGATGCAAAACTCAGGCTCATTTTATTAATTCAGCAAATAACCTGTTAATTAAACATTCTAGAAAGTCGTTTTGTTGCACCCATGTTTCAGAACACTGTCTTCTTGAACCCAACTGTTTTGCTCACCTACAAGAGACCACATCCATTAAGTTCGGTCCTGGACAGGGAAGGCCTGGCCAAGGCTGTGTTGGATGGAATCACCTTTGGTCTGTTGTTGGCACCCTGTCTAGGTGAGAAGATGTTTGTTCATCTGGCCTGGAAGTGCTCACACAACAACCCAGCACAGAAGGCAAAAAGAACCAAACTTCAAACAGGATGTGGAGCTAAAGATCCAGGTAAGCGGAGACACATCCACAGCTTCCTAGGCTGAAAGGCAGAGGCACGTCTAAGCTCTGGGCTGTCCTCCTGCTGTATCTCCTTCCTTAAGCAGACACTGAAGGCAGCTACTTCTGGATGATTTCCCTTCGGGGCATGAGCCAACACCCCCAGTTCCTGTGTGATGATGGCCACCGGAGTCATATTGCTCTGGAAAAATGGAGTCACTCCTGTTCTTCATACTGAAGCCAAGTAAAGGTAGAACAATAACTGAAGCATGAGTGTTGGGCGGCAAGGGAACAAGAGAAGGCAGCTCAGGCAATGGAAGTCCAGCAGGAGCAGCTGCCTTCCGCACAGCAGCCCTGCCCTCCAGCAGCTGCCCTCTCTCAGCTCTGCTCACCTTCTGGCTCGCTTTGTCCACATGGCACTGTGCTGGGATATGGTCTTCTGGTCCCTAAGTCTTCACGTGTTGAAAGTTAATCCCATTGTGAAGTATTAAGAAGGTGGGAATTTTATCTGATTACAGTATTTATAGGTGAAGCCTTTGGAAAGTGATTGGGTCAATGTCATTAGGGAGGATTAGATAATGTTGTTAGGGTGGAATGGGTGAATGCCATGACTGAACTCTGATGGCCTTATAAAAAGAAGACACACACGCATGCATACATGCACACACTTATGCGGGTGCACACACAGACTTTCGTGAGGTACCCTGAGCTCCATCAGAACTATGTCAGCAAAAAAGCTAGGAGTTAACTCAACGTGTTTTCTTCTATGGTATTGTGTTCTTGGCAACAGAAACTAATGCATATGAAACGACAGAAGATCCACATTAGTAGCCTCAGAGTTGTGATTTTGACATGGGTTCTCTTTATATCCATTGTTCCACAGAAACATCCAGTTCTGTTTTTACTGGCCCATTGTGGGCCATGTGCTTGTCAAAACTCATTGTGACTGGTGGTGGGCTTAGTTAGCCCAAAATTTTATGGACACTCTTGGAGCAAGATATGGCTTTATTTTCACTCAATGAGCCAAGTTGGAAGAGGTGATTTCACCCTCAAAAAAAACCAAAGTCATCAACAAACATAGAAAAGGTGTCTATGTCAATAAAATAACCAATTCCCACTACCATGGTCTTGCCTGGTTCTGGCCTCCACAGTAACTTCTAGCACAGTAGGGGCCACTTAAAAGACACTGAGACCTCACCTAGCCACAGTCCTGTCTTTAGGCATCGGACATTAAGGAGCTACATTCTACTATTTTGGCATTTTGATCCAGATCTAACCCCAGCATCCTGTTTCTTGATCCCTGGGCATTCTGGCCAACACCAGCTGCTTTCTCTATCCGCGTTCACCCTAACCCTGCCTTTTCTTTGAAAATTTTGTCCCAGATATTGGTTTGTATCCCTTGCCCCATATCTGTTCAAGTATGGACAAGCATCCATGGTAACAACGGGAAGGATGTTAATGTTCCTGAATTCTCTGCAGGACTCTTCTATCTCTTCTTATTTCCTGCTGCCCCTCAATTTCCCCTTATTTCATTCTGTTTTTCAAGAAAGTTGATCTCATTGTAATTCCAGGTCCCTGAGTCCAGTTTTTCCAGGTGGATTAAACCAACAAGAGACAATAGCAGGAGACTGAGTGTGCCCACACATGACCTACTTTGGCTTCTGTCTCTTTCAGGTACACCTGGTTCCGTCCTCCTTGTGACCCTTCAGTGAGAGACAGTGGCCACATCCTGCTGCTGTTAAGTTCAGGATGACTTCACCACCTGACATGTTCAACCAATTCTTCAGTTTAGATTATTTCTGTTTAAAGATTCAGAGTGACTTCAGCATTCCTGGGCAACACCATCTTCAACTGTGCTGAGCAAAGCCAGTCACAATGTCACCTTCCTGTGACTACTCTGATTTGTACACAGAATGGGGACAGCCTACGATAAACACTTTTGGGAAATAGAGTAGGTATCTAAGGGTGGTAGGGAAGCATGTATTTAAGACCCAAACCTGGGTCTACTGGTCTGCTCCCATAGGACAGCCATCCAGCTATCTCAGGGAAAGAGCACTACAGAGAATATAGTCAACAGGAATGATGTCAGAGTTCAGAGAGCCAGAGTAAACCTGGGTCTCGACAACATCTAGAGGCTGACTTTCAAGTCCCTGAGTCTGATGACAAAAGAAACTACCTGAAAGTGGAGGGTGGGGGGTGTATACCTCTCTCAGAATATATATATACATACATATATATATGTATTTATATAGTGAGATACATAGTGATATATATGTATATGTAAATATCACTCACCTATTTACCTCTACAGGTAAAGACCTACCTTTGTAGGTCTTTGTTGTGACCTACAAAGCTTAACGCCTGTATAAAAACCTGGGCAATGAAGTTACAAAGAAAATTATTTTAAAAAGCAATGATTTAAGCTTACAGCCTTGTACTGGGAAGTGCTAGAGTGATCCTTCGCTGTACATGACCCCCAGGCTGTGGGTTGGACATGCCTATATCCTTTTAAATACTGAAAGCCCAATCAAGTCTGAATCTAGGTACTCAAATAATGTGATCCAAGAATCCCCCTAGCCTCATCTCTTGGCTTTCTTAGGCTTGGTTTGATTTCTGTGTCCAACTCTGAGCCTCTGCACATATAACTTTCACTGATCTGCCCTGACCATGGACCTTCCCTCTAGATGATGGAAGAACAGGGTCAGCCCTACATAGTCCAGATAGAAAGTGGAGGAGAAGTGATTCCCAAGTGACTGAAGTTACCACAAGAAAATGGAGTCAATACTAAGAAACGACATCCCAGACTCACTCCAACACTTTCAGTTTTGAGACAAAAACAAACAACAACAACAACAAAAAAAAAACCTGAAGCCTATAGAGAGGACATAGCTTGCCCCAGGCCACACAGCCCACCCTACTTATCTAAGTCTAGCCTCTTGGTAGCTGGAGATCTTATCAGCCTTCTTCCTTGACAGTTCACCTGAACTTCAAACAGCTCCCAGCATGTTCTGGAACCTTCTAAGCTCAACAGTGCCCTTGGAGACTCTTCTCATCACTGAGGCCTCTAGACTGAAGAAAGCACAGCTGTTCCACTTAGATGTCAGGTCCATAGCTGGGCTGTCTCAATAGTATCTGAGCAGCAGAGGTGCCTCCCTGGAGACCCTTGCTCACTGATGAAGGATGGCACTGCCGTCTCCAATACCAAAGGGTCAGGACAACTACATTCCCAAGAAGTCAGTGGCTCCTAAGGTACACTAACTACTATTTGTTTTCATTCAGATGTTTGCTTCTCCCTGATTGAGTTTCTATTTCATTTTGTAGTTCTAGTCTATAATCTCATTACAAACAAAGCATTTGCCTTCTAAATTCCTTCAGAAACTGGAGAGAAAGCGCATTTAAGATTGTACTTTTTCCTCTAAAATATAAGCTAATGCAGCTTGTGTTTCCTTTCTCCCACTTACTGACCTGGAAGTCACAGGCCGGTGCTCTCAGCAGGCTGTGGCACCTTCTTGCTGTACTATGCTAGGTGAACGCACCTCATTATGTTCCTACTTGTTAAAAAATAAAGGTGGGCAGACACTGGGTTTTCCATCAACCACTAAATTTCTCAAATTTAACCTAGATTATCAATGTTTACTTATAATGAAGACATACAAAGAGAGCGGTTACAGTGGGCTTCAAAGTGACAAAGGTAATTTTACTATCCAAAATAAATAAATAAATAAATAACCAAACAAACAAACAGAAAGACTGGAAAGAAGATACACCCCAAAATCTGTTCACTTTGAAAGTTCCTTTCCTTGCTTTATTAGAAAAACTCTCTGGCTTGGATGGAGTTCAGAGCCTTGCACACAGCAGGCAAGTGCCTGGCTATGGATGTCCTTCCATGCTTGATTGTTTCGGTTGACAGTGTGTTTGAGCGATGATGAAAACCTTATTACAGACCAGCACCAGACACAAGGGAAGTCCTTGGGGATACCCCACCCCGCCCAGACTCTGAGTTCCATAGCAGCAACTCCCCATCCTGAACCTCAGTGTGTTCATCTGACAAATGGGCACAGAAAAAAGACTCTGTGTTGTCAGGATTGTCGTAAAGTGAAGTGGAAGGCAGACGCACAGATCAGCCCCAGTACCGGTTCCTGGAACCCCTCTGCTCCCTCCAGAGTCACAGCTGCAATTAGAGACCTCCAGGTTTTTTTTCTCTAACTCTCTGGCCCTGACTGGTTTAATTTAGACCCTGAACATTAGTTTAACAAAGTGCTTTCGTGTTTATTATATTGGATTAGCAAATTATAAGCTATCACTTGAGGCTTTCGAGAACACCCGAGCCAATGGTCTGCACAAGGGGACCCGTCGTGTCCTCACCATATGGGCTTCATTTATTACAGCTATGGACCCGGAGCTCAGGGAGGGCCAACCTCTTTACAGAGAGACTCCTGAGGATTGGTTGCTAGGAAGCTACAAAAGCTAGTGTTTTTAATGAGATTTAAAGTGTCATAAATTATATATTATTTTTCGCGCTTAGGACATTCATAGCTCTTTGGTTTGTTTCGTGCTTCATTTCACATAGGTGACATATAATCCCTTTACATACAAAATGCCTGGCATAGGAATTTCCTCAGAAGTCAAGCCAGAATCACATTTCTAAATTTGTTTTTCCTCCTTAGAAATAAAAGTTGGCCTTTTTTTTTTTCTTGCCTTGTCTCCCTCTGTATGTCCAAAGTAAACAATGGATAAGAATTTACTTTCTATTAGAAGAGTTAATAGTACCCTTTTCTAACAGCAATGACTCCAATGAGTGCTATGTGCTGAGTCCGGAGCTGCTGTTAATAAGAATTCTCATAACTCCATTTCTGATGAGTTAGTGAGCTTCTGCGGCTTAACTCCACAGATAATTACAGAGGCGGCATTTAAAGAGACTGTTTAGTCACTACCTCCTCTCATCCCCCTTCAGTTTTCAGCATTAACTACAGAGGCAGCCATTCCACAAAAGAAATTCAAAAACTAGTTGGTTTAAGGAGGCCAGTCATTATGCAAACGAGACGCCCGCAATTGGCTGGTGGAGGCTCTGGCTATTTGCATAAGAAAACACAGCTCCAATCCAAAGGCCAGGGCATGCTTCTGCTGCAAGTGGCCACCAATAAGACAAAAGAAGAAGGTGATTTTCCATTGAGGAATTATTTTCGAAAAGAAATTTTAAAATCTTTGGAAAACCATGGTCTCTTGGACCCGGCTGCCTTTTTGGCATACCTGTATGACTTCTCATATTGTGCTTTTCACTTGCCACATTGACGATGTTTTAGAGACACTGGGCACCTTCTGGAGCTTCTTGACTATCATATTTAATAAGCTTCACATTTTACTCGTAACAAATTAAGGGTTCTAATGAGGTGCAAATGATTAAGTCTAATTATAAGTGGAGACGTGGGGGATCTGGAGGCAGCGTCGCATGCAAGCGTATGTGTAGCTGCATGCAGGCCTGGGGCACTGGCTTCCCAGCCCATCTTCCCTAACAGCAGACCTCCTATCCAAAGGCCTCCTGATGCTTTGCTGTTGTTCTTCTAAGAGCTGCTGGTTGCAGGTTTCCAGTCCTGTTTGCTGACTGTCTAAATGTCTGTACCTCCCCTGGCTCCTCACTGACCAGTCAGAAGTCTGGGCCTTAGCATCTGTGTCCCACATTCCTTCTGTTCACCCTGAAAACAAATGTCTTTTCTGACTGCAGACTGCTTCTGTGGTACACGCTGTGTCAGACATGTTAGCGTCGGAGTGGAAGGAGGGCAGAGAGGCTGGTACAAGTGGCAAAACAGAAAATAAAGGAATCTGTAGGCAGATTCAAAAGAGCACTTGAACTAGAAGGAAAAAGCATACACAAAGATTTGTACATACATACACGTATGAATGTATCGTGTCCCTGAAGCATTATAGCAGCTATTTATGCATAATATATTGCTTGCTTGTTTTTGCTACAGTTATTATATGCACACTGCAAAATTTGGTATTTTATTGTAGTTGTTAATTTCTTGCTTTAGGATTCATGCAGGCGTGGCTGGCCACATGAACCTGGATACCCTGGATACGGCCCCCTTAGAATTTGGTGTGCCGATGGTAAATGAGAAGGCTGACTGTGTATCTTTTCCACAGCTCCTATGTTGAGTCATCTGTGGACATCTGACTCATCCTGGGGATAAAATAAGAATAAGGAATCATAAGGACACAAAAGCCGAAGAAACTTTTTCATCCGGATGCCCAGCAGTTCTAAAGCAGTAAGAATGCTTAAAGATCTTCCAAAATGTCCTTGTGTGAGGATTATTTGAAAGAAATATCCTGCTGGGGGAAATGGAGGCACCTGCTTCTGTGCCTCAGATAAAGATTGAGAAGCCATGGGGAAAACACAGAGATGGGATCAAAACTTCCATATCTCAGGTCTCTCTAGACAGAGTCTAAAGCATATAACACCAAATGAGGCAATGTGTTTAATTTTAAACAATTCCCGGGTTGACCCTTAAATGGGATGACCATTCATTGCAAATTGCCAGCAGTCATCCAAGTTACTCTCACCACCTACAATCATTGGCATCTCTTTTGCTCTTGAATATGTCACAAATTCAACAACAATCACCTTTACTGTCACATCCTTGACCCTTGAGCCTGGCACCAGCCTCTCTCTCAGCCTCATAGTATTCTTCCTTAGAATGCAGCCTTGGCCTCTGCTTCCATGAAGGAGAGGGCTGAGCCTGAACATTCACTCACTGCTGATCTTGGCTCTGATTCTCACTCAGAATCTGGAGCCGTGAGCTGGAGTATGCCCTTGCAGCTCAGGAGCTGAACTCTTCAAGAAATCATCATGCAGAGGAAGAGCAGAACCGCAGAACAGGAGCCCACTGTGACTACAAGGCATAACAGCCTCTCTCTTGCTGAAGGAAGACCACCATGTGCGAAACAGCGTGCTTCCCACCAGGCAGCCTTCTTCCTTTCGTTTATTTGACAACTATTATGTGCCAGCTCACAAGCTACGAGCCAGGCATCATCTGTGTTTCCAAGCAGTTCACAGACTAGTTGTGGGATGGGAAGGTAGGTAGATAGGGGTGGGGAATGGGTGCGTATGTGTGAAAACTTTACATATCACCATCTCATCCTGTCATGTTAATCTCTTTCTGACAGTACATTATATTATATAGTAAGTACTCAAAAAAGCTTTTTTGGCTACATGACTATATGAAGTAATGTATCTGTTAATTTCCTACTTTGGGGAGGCCACTCATATCAGCCTCTTGCTTCTCCAAATACTGAGGTATATAAAAGAACAGAGGTTGGACTGGTCAGAACTTATAGTTTAGGTGTGGAGACAGAGATTCTGGGTTTCAATTTGGCTCTTCTACTTGTAGCAATGTACTTTGTTCCTCCGTGCTTCCAGAGATAATAATAGCAGCCAATATACTAAGCAACTTGTCTTAGTTTCTTTTCTGTTCCTGCAATAGAGCACTCTGACAAAAGCACCCTAAGGTGTGCTGTGATGTTTAGTTTTAACTGTTAAACTTGCCACAACCCAGAATCATCTGAGAAGAGAGTTTCAATAAGGGGTTGTCTACCCTGGGTTGATCCGTGGGGATTGTCTTAAGTTAATTGGTGGGGGAAAACAGCCAGCCCACTGCTGGTGGCACCATTCCCTGGACAGGGAATCCTGAACTGTATAAGAGTAGAAAAATGGGAGTCTGAAAGCACTTATTACCCTTACAGAAGATCTAGGTTCCATTCCCAGCACCCACACAGCAGCTCACAACTGTCTATAACTCTAGTTCCAGGGGGATCCTCCTATTCCATCTTCTGGCACCCTCAGGCACTGCATGTACATACACTCATAGTGTACACAGGTGCATGTAGGTAAGACAGTAAGACACATAAAAATAATCAAAATTAAAAGCTCAAAGGGGGGGGGGGACTACAATCACAAGCAAGTAGTGAGCACACACGCATTGTCTTGCTGCTATTGGCTGTGAGCACACACGCATTGTCTCACTGCTATTGGCCGTGGCTATGATGTGAGCAGCTGTCTCAAGCTCCTACATTCCTGCTCTTGGGGCTTCCTTGAAGTAATAGCTATCACTTGGAATTGTGAATTAAAATAGCCTGTTATCCCTTAATGTGTTTTTGCTAAGGTATATTTTATCACAGCAACGGAAACAAAACTAGGACAAGAAAGGGTTTATTTCAGACCATAGTTTCACATGACAGTCCATGCTTCAGAAGTCTCAGTGTCAGGAGCTTAGGCACTAGCCATGTTGCACCCACAGCAAAGCAGAGAGCAAGCCAAGAACGCGCGCTAGTGCTCAGCTCACTTTCTCCATCACATACAGTACACGGTCAAGAATCACTCTGCCTAGGGAATAGCCTCACGCACAGTGGGCAGCTCTTGCCACCTCAGTTAAATAGCAAACAAGATAATCTCCCACAGGTTTGCCTGAAGGCCCACCTCCCAAGCTGATCCTAGATTCTGTCATATTGACAATTTAACACTAGATATTAGAGCACCTACTCAGTGAAAAGTGCCGATATTGTGCGACTCGGTGGTGAATGACAGTCAGCTTTCTGAGGAAGTGAAAAGAAAATGGTCCTGGGGTATGCAAATGTTGATTTCAGTATTATAAATGTTTCTAAACTTAGTGTATGTTTGGTTTTATAGACGATCGCCATTACTTACCCCATCAGGCACTGTGTGTGTGAAAGCATTTCTTTAACTTTGCACATGTGAGTTCACACTATTAACCCAGACCCTTCTCTGTCGGAGTCTCTACTGTGTTAAAAAGAATGAAAGAAGAGTGAAGTTCAGGACTGAAAATTATTCTGCCGACAAGTCAACTGCACTCAACCAGTTGAGCCAAAAAATGAGGCAAGTGCCTGGCACTGTCTGCCATGTGCCATGTCATCAGCTTTCTTTAGGATGATGCCACAGTCATAGCAACCATCACTCTAAAGGATGTATTGCACCCCAGGAATTCTGCCAGGTACGTTTGATAGATTCCACTGTATCCTCTGAACAACTTTGCGAGACTGGTGTTGTAATCCCCATTTTACACAGAGGGAAACTGGGGCTCCAGGAAGTCAATAGCATGTTTATATTCTACCCCAACTAAGTGAAAAAGCCAGGACTCAACTGTGTTCACATACCACATGAGCATACTTGACCACACGGCGGACTCTAAGCTCCACTGCCATTCTCCTAATGACTGTGGTGTCCTCAAGGACACTCCTCAGGCAGACAGGTCAAACACTCTGCAGTTTATCAACCTTCCTCAAGCAAGTTACCTGACCACTGTGTGCCTCAGTTTCTTTATCTGTAAAATGGGGATAAGTGTGGAAACTGCTCCAAAAGGTTGCTGAAAGGAGCTCTTATAGATAACATTTAGAAAAGGGTTTGGAAAAGGCAGGTTTTATACAAGTGTTCATTAAATGAAAATAAGGCTCTTCCAGATGAGTCAGGGATTTCCTTGGGTTTCATGACGGAAGTATCATATATATAATCACTAAGTTGCTCAGTTCCCTCCCTGGAAGGACCATGAAGAAGAAAACAACATGGGTGCTGAGTGCAGACAAACACCAGGAGCAGGTGCACACTGTGTATTGATGTCGATTAAACAGCCTTTGAGCGAACAATATCTTAACAGGAAGGCATAGTTACACTGTCTATGATGGTTCTTCAAAAGTGGCTGTTAATGCTTCTTAAGGGGTCAAATGAGAGGAGAAAAACTGGATGTTTACATGGCTACAAATTTGTCCCTCAAGCTGACTTCCCTCCACTACATGTAACTCTGGCTCTACTTAACTGTACAACCCTCCATAAGGTCTCCGCATTATCTTATTTTCTGGTATTCTAACAGACTGGACAATTAATGAACAATAGAAGTCAGGAAGTCCATGATGGAGGCGTTTTATCTGCTAAGGGCCTTTTGGATGCATTGTGTGATGGAGAGCAAGAAGGACTGAAGTCACCATGGATTAGATCCACTCTTGTGATACCAAGTCTACTCCAGTGATCACAGCCATCCAGCTGTGAGGAACAAGCTGCAAGAGTTAATCATCTCTTATTGCACTGGGGATTATGTTTCTAACACCTGATTTAGAAGGATACGCTGAAAGCATTTCCCTAAAGCATGGCTCTCCTTCATATCCCTACAAAAAAACTAGTAAGTACTCCTGTCGAAGGCACAAGCCTTTCACAAATCCAGTAATGATATAGACCCAGGTGGCTTTCCAAAAACACTCAGATGTTCTTCATTCTATTTTTTCCCAAAAGTACTTACCTAAAGATGATAGCAGTAGCATACATGAGGGACCCAAACACACTCCACAGAACCATTTTGAACAAAATTAACAGTGCTTCCCAAGCCCTTGCCCAGTCCTGTCAACTGCAGCACTGGCTGTCTCATGTTCCCTGGTAAATTCTATCTCGTCAGAGATTTCCTCTTCTAGGAAGAAGGTTACAATAGGATCTAACCACGAATTTGCTAACAGATCATGAGAGACGATACCAATGAGTGTAATCACTGAAACTATGGTCATACTAACCAGTGCAGTGTGTGGAATTTGTTTCTAGCCGAATCTGGACAAATCAACCTTACAAAGCTGTCTTGAGACTCTAAAACATTGAATTACCATTTGGTAGTGCTAAAGAATTAACTTTTAGGTATGTTAAGGACGTTGGAGGTCTGAATTTTAAAAAAAAGTATTTTCTCCTGCAAATACCTACTTCAGGATCTTTGAAGAAATAATAGGATATTTTCATCTGCTTTGGAGCATTCCACACATGACCCAAGGTCTGATGAAATCAAATTGTGTGTGTGTGTGTGTGTGTGTGTGTGTGTGTGTGTGTGTGGTGTACATATGATAACTGAGGAATAACTACATGAGGACATGTCTCTTTGCTTTGTATACATTTGAGGAACTATGTAATGAAGACCTTTTCTACTTTCTCAACCAGAAGCATAGGCATCCTTCCAATTTGTTGCCTTCTTTCCCACTTCTGTGCTCCCGTACTGTATGCCATCACTAGAATTCATCTCTCCTCCATTATCCTCTCCTCTCGAGCCACCAGCATCCAGCCAGCTCCTCATCATCTGCAACAGCCTCCTGTTCATCCCCAGTTGCAAAGCTCCATCGTCTTCTGGCAAGCAGAGTAATCTTCTTGGACTGGTACTCCAATCTGGTATGCCAGTCTCCTGCATATTGCCCCACAGTGGTCCATCATTACCCACCAGTAAGTCTCCTACCATTAGGAAGAGATCCTTGGTGATCCATCCATCTACCTGCTATTTCACTGGGCCTCAGGCACAGTAAACTGTGGGAATGCCAGGCTTCTTGTCATTTATTTGGCAAGAGCTAATGAGATTTCTATGACAAGAGCTCTCTGCTAACATGGGATTGCATACTCATAACAAAGACAGATAAACAATCCATGCAAATGGTAGTTGGGTATCCCTGTCATCCTCTGAGTTTATTCTTACTCTTCCACCATTCTGCATAAGCAGTTGCTTTTGGGAGGATGCCCTTCTACAACCAGCTCCATACCATCTGCTGGATGTCTACATACCTCACCACCCTTTAGGAGTCAGTCCACCCACTGCTTCTTTGGGACTCTATCCTAAGGCCTTCTGACTTTGTTTTCACCAATGTCTACACCTGGCCCAGGCCAAGGTTGCAATGTAATAAATGGTTATTGAAAGAACAAATCAATGAATGGGTTAAGGAATGGATTTCTGCCTTCTTTAAACTGACTTTCTTGGGCTTTGAGTTATGGGAGGTAAGAGATTATATCTGATCATTATTTTATATCCTGAATCACTTAAGATGATGAAATGCATTTTGTTAACCAAAGCCATTGAGAATGGATATTCACTTAAATCAAAATATCCCTTGTGCCCTGTTCCCAGTGCCTTTGTGTTCTATGCAAGAAGGTGTAATCTGTTGAGTTACACAAAGTCATGCTGAGTTCATTTTTTTTTATTTTAGAATTACTTAGAACCCCTAAAATGCTGATTTATATTGTGATCTTTAAAGAATAGACTTCATGTAATTTCCTGAAACATGTTTGATCCACAGATTCTTTTGTCCATAGCATATCTCAACAAATATACTAAAGGGTATTTTTTTCAGAAACCTTGGTCTACCTGACACCCTTACCTTAACGCTAGGTACTAAATTAGCTCTCACCACAATGGAAATCCACCAGCAAACAAATGAAGATGCTCTCTGCTTCTTCTTCCTCATCTGCTAAACCATGAACACAGCACATGTAGGGGCTGAGTCAGCAGAAAGAGAACCAACCACTATAAAAGACCAGGCATGGAAGCTTCAGTTTCCAGCTCTCTCCCTGTCTGTCTTTATCTCTCAATCTCTACAGTAAAGAAAGCAATGCCTTAGTAATTGAGAAAACAGCATATCAATCAATGCTTGTTAAAACAAACGTACAAAAATGGAGGTCTCTAAGGACTAAAATCAGTAGCAGCTAAGGCGGCTCTGGATATGTGAGAAATGAAATAGGAGTCGACAAGACACCATTGGGGAGAAGGGAGCCTCTTTTTAGCACAATGCTTTACATTGTTTGCTAAAATACAAAGCGTGCAATAAAATACAGGTGAATGTGTGATTTTACACATCTGCGTGAATAGACACCTTACGCTATCGCGTGAGAACATAAAATCGACAAGGGTTTTCTTTGCAGCCAGCATCTCTGCAGCTTAGTTGATGACTAATCTTGCAGATTAAATCCAATCACTGGATTATTGATATTAATTCTTTCTTTGGGTTGACAGCTGTAGGATGGTAACGTCACAGGAAACTCTGAAATCGACTGAGCCCGATTAAGCAGGCAGGACCAAAGCCAATGCATACGAGATGGAGTAATCATGGCTCACAGTTTTCGTTCTAAGTCAGAATATTTTTAAAACCTGAGAAAGCAAGTTTGAAACACTATATTAAGAGCAGGGCTGTTTTGTATGATGATATAAGCTGTGCTCCATTGTTTTAAACCTAACCTGTCAACAAAGAAGAGAAGCTTCCCTAAGCTCTTAAAGAACAAGGAATGTTCACGGATGGAAGAGGCTTTATCATCTTCAGTATTTTAAGCCCTGCTTTTAGGTAAAGCTTTTAGTTAAACAAGGACAAGTCTGAGCTGGCAATTTGCAAACAGCCTCATTTCTGCACCCGTTCATTAGAGTGCTGATTAGAATCCTAATGTGGGGGGAGGGGCATCTCAAAGTCAACTCGTTCATGGAAATGCTCATAAGTTTAGCAAGTCGTTGTTCAAATAGAAACATTGCAGGATTATAGGACCCCCAGAAGGAGATTTTAAAGGATGAGCAACTATACAGCTCTGATCACAATGAAACAATAAAAGCTAAATTCAGAAGTAGAAGATGTTAAGTATTACTGTATGGTTGAACTGGCAGATGCCAGCAAGTGTGGTCAGCATGCATGAGTAGAAGATGGTAGAGAGGTAACCTGGCGGGCACAGAAAGAAAACAGAGTCAAATGCATCTGGGAGAAGTGAAAATGACTGTGAAATTGATCATTGTCAAGCTTGATAACACATTCACAGGGATTACATTACTTTTATATTTGTTTAAAATACGAGGGTAAAAGAAATGCTCTCGCTTTAAGTGAAAAATAAACAAACAAAAACAAATTAATAACTCTGAAATGAACACTTGCCTATAGATATGAAAGGAAAGGAAGAAAACTATCCAAGGAAAGAAATGGGGTGACACAAAAGAAAATTTTAAGAGAAGATCATTGTAGATAATGCTTTTTTCCAATTTCAATAATAAATAATATTGAAGACCATCATAAAGAGAGAGGTGCAGAGGTACACACTTACAATCACAGCTCTGGAGAGACTGTAGGAAGTGAGGTCATGAGTTTGAAGCCAGCCTGAACAACACAGTAAGTTCAAAGTCATCCTGGAACACATAGTGAGACTCTTTCAAAAATTCTGATGGTAGGAATGTTGCTCAGTGACAGAATGTTGGCCTAGCATATACAGGTCCTGAGTTCCATCATCAGTCTTAAAAACATCCCAACCCAAAAACTATATGTCAGAAGGGGTAATGACAAAGATGTGTGGATATAAGAGACATACATTTAAACATTCCCAGGAGTAAATAGCATAGAACAATAGAACATACTTAAATTAAAAAAAAAAACACTTATGAGCAGGTGGGTGATAGAGAAGGAAGGACACATAAATGCCTGTGTGTAAAGGAGGGCTGCTGGTGTGTAAAGGTCCTACGTGAAAGCTACATGAGTTCCTCCCTCCTTAGGACCATGTGCATAAAACCCGCACTAGCTTTGCATTTTCTGCAATCCATGCTTCGAATACATCCCTTGCTGTGACTCCAACAGGTGCTAGATAAGGGGACAAACAACACACAGTGCAAGGTTCTACAAGCCTTAAGGGCTGCAATCACAAGCTGGCCAAATGCTTTAAGTCTTAACATTTTGATTTTTATTTTGTTTCCTTGTGGCAGGTTTTCAGAGTCAACATGTAGCCCAGACCCGCCTCAAGCTCACCATCTCCTGCCTCAGCAGCTTGGGCTCTAAGAGTGCAAGTGTGGCCTGACATGCTGGGCTTGAGATATATATATTATATTAGGGGGTTTTGGTGTTTGTTTGTTTGGTTGGTTTTGTTTTTGTGGTGCTGAGACTTACTCCAGGACTTACACACAAACATTCTACTACTGACCTGCATCTTCAGCCCAAATCTTTTCATCACTGATATTTTTTCTTCTGAAAATGTATTGTGTTCTTGGTACTTAGCATCTAGTAGATTTTAATAAATATTTATAGATTGCATGATGGAACAAATGAATGCATCAATGAATGGACCATGGTGCTTCCCTTGTACACCATCTTTGCTGGATATCAGGGCCACAAAAGCTGTCGGGCTGAGATTATTGCCATGTCAGCTGGGAATGAACACATTAAGAGATCTGGAGGCTTCATAACCATCCTCCAGGGCCCTCTGTCCTTCACTGTCCCATTCTAACTCTCTGTCCTACTCTGTCTCTCATCCAGTGTATAAATGTAATGACCTAGTTACATCAATTATTTCATCTACCAAGTCCTGGAGGCACAGGACATTTCAAACCCAGCACTGCGCCACCCAGAAACACAGACAACAAACAGCAGTGGAGTGATCTCTTCTTCTCATTCCTTTTGCTAAAATGCCCTTGATCCCCCCCCCCATTAATTGCATATTAACATATCTAACACAGAGAATATCTTCTAAATTACCCACTGGTGCGAGGGATAATGTAGTGTGTGAGATGAATGAAACACTCAGCTTCTCAAAGCTCCCCAAATACTTCTTTCAGAAATGATACACTATTTTCTTAGCTTGAATAGTCTTTTCATACCAACCTCAGTGACTACCAAAACAGTTTAATGCTATTAGAATATCATCAACTTTCATTATGTTTAATAAGAGATGGTGACAAGAGATAATTTTAAATACATTTTCACCAAAATTAAAATCACAAGTTGTAAAATGAATCCTAGAAGTGTCAGTTATAATGTGATGTAATTCCAGCCTCCTTAAACTTATTCTCATTAACTGCTCCAAGATGAAACTCTAGCAGTGAAATTATAAATAGAGGAAGGAAGCTAAACTCTCAAATACCAGCCTTCAGTCTCAAAAGTGAAAACCTGTAGCTTATCTCATCAACTTATTTGATACTTTTAATTGTTTATTTTTCTATCCTTTGTGCATAGCCATTGAGTAATTACACCTAGATATTGTGGTAGGTATAGCGTGAACCAACAAGACAAACAGAAGGCTACATCCTCACTCCTTCCTGTTCCCATAACTAACTCACTGGAGAACAACCTAGAAAAATAACAAGTTAAGCATGTTTGGTGTTTATTCATTTCTACCTTGTCAAAAAGCAGAACTGAGGTTCCTTTTTAAAAACACTTGTTACACAGCTGCATGAAAATATAACCAACCTGATGAAAGAAAGCAAACAGGTGAGCACCAGCTGAAAGAGGCCCACCCACTGTAAATGAAGCAAGGATCTCCCTAAGATGCAAAAATAATGTTTGTGCCTGTGTGCACGAACACACATGTGCATGCACACATTGGTTGCCCAGAAAAAGCCAAGGTTTTCTAAAAATAAAAGTAAAATCCCATGCAAGGGAATGCTGTCATGTTTCCTTGACGCATCTACTGGAGTGATAAGTTCCATGTACTTCTGCTGAGCACAGAGTCCAAACAACATGGGCTAGACAGTCTGTTTCTAATTCTTATCTACCAGCAGTTAATTATCTGGTTAAGGTCTCTGAGGAGTCTAGTCTGAATTACAGACTACATGTGGATACATGATTTGCAAGGGATAGAGAATGCACAAAGAAGGAAGTGTCCCTTGAGCTAATTCTAATATACTAAGAGAAGCTGGTTAGACTAAAGGAACAACATAGCAGAATACGGATCAGATCTGGTCTTCCACACGAGCTTGTACATAATTTTCAAATTTTAAAACTGGTGCAAAAGTGTACAAATCCGAGCTTCCCATTTCTCAAAACAAAGCCAAACAAAAATACTGTGAATTTGTTGACCCAGAGCCTCCCTTTCTTCTTGGGAGGGAAACTGAGTAACAACTTAGGTAGTGAGCACTCTCTAGCTTGTGCCAGATACCAATGTCCACTTCACCCATTAGCCTACCTTCCTTTTCCTGTGGCCATCCAATGGATAATAAAGGAAATATAGCTGTTGGTATAATGTTCATGTGGAATGTATACAATTTACTCTTGTTCATTCAAATGCTGATTTCTCTACCCCACTATCTGGTTTCAATCCAGATATTGCATTGTGATGTTTATTCTAAGCATCATGGGTCTCAAGTCTATATAAACATGTCACCATTTGTTCTCTGTATTGTCAGTAAAACAACCAGACAATGCTGTGCAACGGAGAGAATAGTGTGGGACATCCTGGTCAGGAGGGGAGGAGAAGGAAGTGAGGGGGAGGAGGGGAAAGCAGAGATTGGTAGGAGAGAACCAGGAACCAGGAGAAGAGATGAACTGGACCTAAGATATAACTAAAGCAAGTATAATGTGTAAAATCTGAATGGTAGGAAATTATGCAGGCTTGGAGGTTTAGGATGGAGTAACTATTGCCTAGCATTGTACACTAGGTTAACTAAATACATCCTAGTCTCTGTGTGGTGATTTGGGCATACAGCTGGTTTAGGAATAACCACTGTTTAACTAAAGGATAAATCAATAATAAATATTAATAACCCATAAGTTATAGCACAGTTAAAAACATTTAATCTCAGCCCTGGGGACAGGGAGGAGGGGGCAGAGGCTGAATGATAGAAAGTTCAAGCCCCATCCAGGCCCTACAGTGAGACACTGTCCCAAAAGAAGGAATAGGGAGCAGCTTACACAAAATAAGAAAGAGCACTATGCCTTCGAGAGCCCAGTGTGTGGAATGAGTCTTGTCAGAATGCCCAGCGATAGACAGCCGCTTCTCGAGAGACTCACGGGCAGAGAGGTTTTTCAAGCCTATTCTTTTGTTCCTATAGCCCACTGCCTCCACTTGCTGGGTGAAACTTTTAGAACATGACTGCAGCAAAGGATGTGGATCTTTGCTAGAGAAGGTGGATCAAGCATTTAATAAGCCCATCCATTGTCTGCTTCCTACAGACATTCGCACTCAGAAGCTCACATCTCCAGCTCTTTCTTGCAATTGAAAGAGATGCACTTTTAAGTAAAGCCATCCAACGGATCCTCAGGTATCATTGGCCACTGCACATTGCTTCGGCACCTACAGCCCTGTACTGTGGCCAGTTCTCCTCTACCTTTTCTATAGATCTCTGCAGACCCAGCGCTCAGTGCAAAGATTACACTCTATGTGAAAATGCCTACATCTGGTTCTCATGGCCTCAAGCCCTTTGTGGCTCCCAGAGTATGGTGTATGTGGCATGGTTGTTTGTATTTTCATACACTTGCTCTCTTATTTCATGGTTCTGATTTAAGAGGGTAATAACAAAATGACTTCCAGAATGCAAGGGAATATCTTCTGTTTGACACTCTTCTGCATCCCAATCACTTACCACGCCCCCCTTTGGTCAGTAAGCCACAGCTGACCTTCTATATATGCCAGTAACAATGCGAAGCACTGAAGAACCAGACTTAGAAAGAGGACAGATTGTTCTGTTCAAGAGGAATTTACATTCCAGAAGGCAAATATTTATTTAATAAATAAGTATAAGGACGTGATTATTTTACTGCCCGCTGGTATGGAGGACAGTGTGAAGAAAAGACTTCATGAAAAGGTAGCCTTTTACTTGGGGCCCAAATAAATCATGAGAAGGAAACCAGCCACGGGAACATCTCAGGGGTAAACAGTGATCTGGGAAGAAGAGACAGTAAGATATGGGACCCAAGGCAGGAACAAGGCCAGCACGTGCAATGGGAAGAAAATAAAGAGGCTGCAGAGCGGTGAATGAGAGCAAGGACAGGGAGTGAAGCCACAGAGGTGAAGTCCCTGGGGGACAGATCCAGCCACTGTGTCTGCATGGTCTGGGAAGTAGGAATATGTTTTTAATTGGCTAGGGGGAAAATGAAAAGAAAAATAATAGTTCACAGCCTGCAAAGCTCATATAAAGTTCAAAGATCAGCCTCCTTGAATAAAGATTTACTTGTGTATAGGTTTGGCTGTGTTTACATTCAGCATCAGAACTTGAATAATTCCACCAGCGGCCATCTGGCCTACAAAGCTTTAGATCCTACCCAGCCTTTTACAGAGTAAATTTGTCAACACTGTGCAACGTAGACTCAAGTGTCTAATTCTATAAGTGAATAAATGCTGAACCAGGCATGACACTGACCTCAGGATAGACCATAGATTACGTTACAAAATGGAAGATTCTGAATTCCTGTGAAGATGTTGCAGTGCAGAGTGGAAAGGAAGGCAGTTTTAGGTTCAAGGGTGTCCTGAGTAGCTTTTTTCTCACCTCAAAACAAGTTAGAGTCATCTGGGAAGAGAGAACCTCAATAGAGAAAATACTTTTCATCACATTAGCTCGTAGACAAGTCTAGGGAACATTTTCTTGTTTGATGATTGATGTGGAAGGGCCCAGTCCACTGTGGGCAGGGCCACCCCTGGGCAGGTGGACCTGGGTAATATAGGAAAGCAAGCTGAGAAAGCCATGAAAACAAGCCATTCTGCCACAGCCTCTGATTCGATTCCTGCTTCCAGGTTCCTGTGTTAGCTCCTGCCCTGACTTCCCTTCAGGATGGGCTGTGATCAGGACAAGTAAGCTTAAATAAGCCCTTTCTTCCCTGAGTTGCTTTTGGTTCATGGTCTTTATCACATCAATAACTAATGCAAAGAATCTACTCATAACTGTGACCCATGTCTTGCTCCCACTTAACCAATGCATCTTGCCCCATTTTTTAAATCAACTCTGAAAGAAAGCAGAAGCTAAGTCCTGAAAAGTGACCGGCTCCTTACAGAATATAGACAATCAGCAAAATCCAAAGTCTCCTGAACATGTTGAGTCAAGCTATTTATTTTTTATTTTTTGGAGCAAAACGAAAAAAGAAGATGAAGTCCTTAGAAACAAGATATTATTTAGGAAGCGATGGAAAGTGTTCTCACAGCGCTAATGAGTCATTAAGTGAGGCGTTTGGGAACAGGGAGGCGCTATAATTAGGTTATCTGTATTTTTAACACAAGAAAAATAACCCAAAGCAGCACTAACCAGTGCAGCTGTATGGAAGGGGGACAGCTCTCCACAAGTCTCCAAACAGAGGGGAATCATTTGTAATAACGCGAGCTCAGCTGAGCAGCTAATTGAACAAAATGCTTAAGAATAAGCCCACAGCCGCCGGTAACCACCCTGAACTGTCTCCTAGCTTTACCATAACTAGAAAGCAATACCCCATTCCAAAACACCAGATAGCAGTGTAGATGAAGTGGAAACAGCAAATCCAATCATAACAAAAGGGGGAGCAGAAATGAATAGAGTGACAGGGATTTCACATAATTAAACTGTCAAAGGCCACAAAAAGAATGTGAAAATCAGGGGCTATCACCATCATGGGGAAAAGAGAAGGGCTTTGGTCACAAGTATATTTCTGAGGAAGATGAAGAAAAAGAAATAGATGTCCAGATTGCTCATTTTTGGCCTAATGAATAAATCATCTTGCCCCGCACCCCACCCCCAATGCACCTGCTGCTTTGAAAGTCCTTCCATACCAACCCAACATAAATGCTTCACAATGGCTCCAACAAGGCTGGAGTCCCGCCAAGGAAAATTACCACTCTTCAACCAAGATAAACATCATATTACTTCATTACCCTTTTAAAACATATGCAAATTAAATCCATTATTCTTTTTTCACCCAGAAATGAAGTTCGTTTGGCTGGAATTCAGCGATTCCTTTTGTCACAGATGACCATGAATGGGTGAACTTCATGTAGATGGTGCCCACTCCCCATCTTTGAATCAAACATTAATACCATTTGACAGTAATAAATAACACTTATCACAATAGGGATAGAATAATGATTTTCCCACTCAGCTGGCTCATCAGAGCCTATCAGCTGACAACTGCATAAATGAGATTAGCATAACAGCTGCCTATGACAAATGTATCTAAATCCTTTTGATGCTAACTAGTGCTTTGATCTTCCTATCAAGTTGGTGCCAAAACCTAAATCCATTTCTGAAAAATACATCTTGTTTATGATAGATACATATGTATGCCCCAGCACACTGCACAATCCTAAGACATCCATAATTAAAAGAATGTGGAGGAGTGATTGAAAATCGTCACCTCTGGCTTGGTGCTTCTTTCTATGACTTTGCTGAATATTTTAAGAAATTTATTTTCAAAATGGAGCTGATGTTCTGCCTGCACATCCTGCTCTTGAGTCACTCACAAGAATGTAATGAGGTCTCATTCTGATGTTTTCAAATGAAAATAATTACCATGGCTTCATTTTGATTATTGCCTTTCAGAGGTATTGGGTTCATAAAAATTTAAATCAACTGCAAGTAACATGAGCTACCGTCCTTTACTTCCTGCTATACAATCACAATGAAACACTGACTTGTTCTTTGTTTCAGAATGCAAATGGGTTTTGAGATCAAACCTGAACTATAACGACTTCATTTATCCTACTCCATGGCTGACAGTGGTAAGGAGGGAAACATGAGGAGCTGTGAGTACGCATTTAGGGTATCTAGGTCTCTACAAGCCTCAATTTGTTTCTCTTACTGAGCTTAAGGTCGAAACAATATTTTAAGAAGAGTCCAGTGTCTAGGGAATAACGCAGGGGAGATTAGGATGTAAGCAGTTAGATACTTCCTTTAGAAAAGAGAGGCATGGAGCTAAAAAGAGAACTGACTGTAGAGGATTATAGAATGGCAGAAAAACACTTAAAGAAATGCTCAACGTCCTTAGCCATCAGAAAGATGCAAATCAAAACGACTCTGAGATTTCACCTTACA